>CAMZMU010000010.1:13633456-13950418 GCA_947311845.1 Poa pratensis
CAGAAGATCAAGATCAAGTCCCCTTTGCCGAGCAAGGCAAGCTACTCTCTGAGCTTGCACCTAAATATATATGCATCTACTTTGATCAAATGATTTACTCTTAAAACCAATGGTTTACAAAACCTTTTCCAAAAGTGTATGGAAATTATTTTGCCACCCTATGTAGTAGTTATGAAACTTTAGGATGGAAAACAATGTTGTTTATTCAAACTCCTTTGGAAATACTTGTGTGGTTATGGAATGCCGAGATGTCGGTGTTAAAGTGGAGAAATGGAAAAATGGGAATGTTTATGAAAAATGCACAGTATCCTAGTACTATGACAACCAATCTTAATCTGTGCGACCACACTTACCCCCATATGGGAACGGGGCTTAGTCATATAATTTGCTCTTATTAGTATGGGATACCTCATCGACGGAGATGACTCCGTTATGCATGAGGGGATGGTTTGTGAACTCCCCTGACCTGGGTCCTCGCTCAAACTCTATGGAAAGATAAGGAGGAGGATTGAAGACTTCATAAATGTGGTCGCCGGGAAAAACATATGAGTCCTCACACTTAGGGTTGCCGACGGGGACCGGACTGAGTGTTGGTGGGAATTATCATATGGGTAGGATCCTATACTAGCATGAGCAAAGGAGAGGCTAGGGTCGGTGGCTCAACTTCGCATACACCTTGTATGGCGGGACGTGGCTGACACGATGAGTTACCGGATGGGTGTGGGATAAAAAGCGTGCTACCTCTGCAGAGGGTCAAAACTATTCGAATAGCCGGGTCCCCGGATATGGACAATTGGGAGACTGTCCTAAGATCATGTGCAAATTTTTGGAAAAGCTTTTAAGTTTAAAATAAAATGAATTGGTGATGGCATGATAAACTATACCAAATGGAGTGGTATGAGTTGTGGACTAATTGGACCATGGTGAGCCTGGTCCGGAAAAGAAAGGGTTTGGAGAAACAAAGGAGATGGTGATTTCTTTTAAAAACAGTTATAAAACTCTTCTTACCTTTTTCAATAAAGATATAGAGATGTTTTAAAACAATTAAAAGTGGTAAGTTAAAATAAAGTTAGTGCATACTCATGTTGGGGTAGTTTGCGAGTACATTCAAATGTACTCATATTGGTTTCGTCCCTGGCTATTGTCCTAGCCAGACTACGAGGAGGAGCACTACGCCGAGCAGGAGTATGGCGACTTCTACGCGAACTAAGGATCTCCACAAGTCAGCTGCCTGTCGGGTCGTCATCGTTAGAATATGATGTCTACTACGCCGTAGCTTCCGCTGATATTTTGGTTTGGCCCTTGAAGGCACCTATGTAAGAACTTGGTCTAAATGACCATTTATGTAAGACTTTTTATTCGGTACTGTAATGGATGTAAACTTTGGTATCCAATTCGGATTATGTGCAACGACAGACTGATCACGGGATCGTTGTGTTAAGCATAATCGGGTATTTCGGACAGCTAGTCCGGGGTCCCCACAGACTTGGTATCAGAGCCATCCTGACTTTAGGAAACCTTAGTTAGCATGGTCGTCAAACAAGTGTTATCAAAAAGAGTAATTTCTAAAAGAAAGGAGTGAAGTATTTTTGAAAACCGCTTATCTCCAATCCTCTTACTTATGCAAAAATTATTCTCATTAAACATTACAATTTCCTTAGTATCCTTAAAATTTTGTGCACTTATCATCCCACTAACTTAAAATTTTGCTTAAAAATTTGTAGATGGCACTCCACTGGACCGAGTTCGTTCAGCTGGAGAAGGATAGCAAGCTGACGTTCGAGAATGACTTGTTCGAGTTGAGCAAGCTGCTAGGTCGCCCCGCTCCAGAGTTTGAGGGAGCCCAGATTGATGTTCACGGTGTCGGAAGGCTGAGCTGGCTCATCAGGTCGTCAGTTCGCCGGAACATCAAGTCTCCCAGTTCCAGGACGCTCGTCTTCACCACCAAGGAGGCCACCTGGGTTGACGGTCTCTGTACTGCTACACAGAGGATGATAGCCCGACTTTGTGAGGAGCACAAGGCGGAGTTAGTAGACTCCCGTTTCCGGTTCTACGGGAGGCGCAACTGCGACGGACACCCTACTCCTTCCCCTTGCCACCCGATGTTTGGGAGCTACATCATGGACATGGAGCTCTTACTTCAGCACACCCAGGATGATCTGATGCGCACTAGGATTCAGCTTCGCTTTGACCGCGAGTCGCTCGTTGAGCTTCGCGAGAATGAGGAGAAGCTGCTGGAGGATAAGGTCGCTCTTCTCGGAAAGAGGGCCCAGCTGAGGAGGACCATCGTGAAGCTCCGCAAGAAGGTGGCAGAGCAGACCAGCTGATCGAGGATCTAGAGCACCATACTGACGAGATGGAGGAGGAGGGCGAGGATCTCCGCAAGGAGAACAACGCTTTCCTCAGTGACGATGGTGACTTTGAGGAGGAGATGGACTGTGAGGAGGAGGATGATGAGGAGGAGTTAGTTGACGAGGAGGAGGAGCCATCGAGGCTGTTCTCGAGGACGAGGAGGAGGATCCCGAGGAGCCAGCCTACCAGTCAGATGCTGACGTGTTAGAGCTGGAGGTTCCACCTCAGTAGGCGAGTGACTTGATCACTACCGCAGGATTAGGTTGACCCCTATCGCTAGTCGAGTCGGAGTAGTAGTGGTTCTTTTGGAAACCAGATGCTATGTGTCTTAGATGTAAGGTGATGTTGTAAGCTTGAAGTTGATGTGAACTCCTTGATGTGTTGTTTGTGAAATATAAGTATGTTTGTCTTGTTTAAATCTGTGTGAAATATTTTCATATAATCCTTAAATTAAACAACCACTTGCGAAATCGTCTTTCCCTTAGTCGAACTTTTCTGCCTTGCCTCTTATACCCGGTGTGCTTCAGGATGCCGCCCCGTCGCGACAATACGGGAGGATCAGGATCCACCACCACCAGACCCAACCCCCGCTCAACTTCTCGCGCTTATCATGGAGGAACGTGAAAATGCCCGGCAGGAGCGCCAGGCTCATCTCACTGCCCTGCAACAACTCGCAGCCGCTTAACAACAACAACAACAACAACAACAACAATGGTGGTAATGGCAATGGCAATGAGAACCCGCGATCCACCTTAGGCGATTTCCAGAAAACCAACCCGCCTACCTTCTCCAGGGGACTTCACCCACTGGAAGCCGATGATTGGCTTCTTACCATTGGGAACAATCTGCAAGTTGCTGCTGTAGGAGACAATGAAAAGGTGCTGTATGCAACCCACTATCTTGCTGGACCTGCACGAGCTTGGTGGGAAGCTACCAAAGCTCTCCAGCAGGCTGACCACGTCATCAACTGGGCTGAGTTCAAGGAGAAGTTTCGCAGGAAGCACATTTCTGGTGGACTCATTGATAGGAAGAGGGATGAATTCCGCAAGCTGAGGCAGGGAAGTAGAGATGTAGTGGCTATCTTGATGAGTTTACCGACTTATCTCGGTATGCTCCCGAGGACACCGACAAGGAGGAGAAGAAGATGGAACGTTTCCTGAATGGGCTGCATGATGAACTGCAGTGTGCTTTGGTTGTCCATGACTTCCGTGATCTGGAGTCACTTGTGGACAAAGCCATCCAGCTGGAGACCAAGCGCAAGTCTATGTATGAAGGTCGCAAGAGGAGGATGAATGCTCAGGAAGGTTCGAGCAGTCAGAAGCCTCGTATCTTTCAGCAAAACCCCAAACCTGCCTATCGACCACCCCAAGCTCCACGCCCCAATTTCCCTAACCGCCCAAACAACTTCAACCGCCCCAATGACAATAACCGTCCCAGAGGAAACTTCAACAACTTCAACCCCAATGCCAATGTTGTCTGCTTTGAATGTGGCAACAAAGGTCACTACTCCAAGGAATGCCCCAATCCCAAGAGGAATGTTCAGCGCCCCAATGCACCGAACAATGGTCAAGGCCGCAATGGAAATGGTAATGGCAAGAATGCCGCACCCCGCGGAAATGCTGCTGTTGTCAAGGGTCGTCTGCACCACATCAATGCTGAAGAAGCTCAAGATGCGCCGGATGTCGTGCTGGGTACGTTCCTTGTCAACTCAGTACCTGCAACTGTTCTGTTTGATTCTGGTGCAACACATTTTTGTTACCGAGGAGTTTGTTGCTAAGGGAGGTTTAGTAGAAGGCTTCCTAACTAAAACCTTGAGTATACAAATCCCTGGTTCCACCCTAGAAACCAAGAGATTTTGTCCAAATACTGCCATAGAGATTTCAGGCGAAAATTTGCAGCCGACCTAATTGTTTTAGGAACCCAAGGCATAGATGTCATACTCGGTATGAATTGGCTAGCCAAGTACCATGGTCGAATAGACTGTGCCAGAAGAGCTGTATCCATCACCACCGACAAAGAAGTAGAAGTGGAGTTTGTGTCTGAACCCAACCCCAACCAGGCTGCCACGAGGGCATAGCTCGACCCACCCTAGATGAGATCCGTGTTGTTCACCTATTCCGAGATGTTTTTCCTGAGGAATTACCTGGTATGCCGCCAGACCGGGAAATTGAGTTCATAATTGAGCTTATCCCAGGAACAGCCCCAATATCCCAAAGCCTTATCGGATGAATCCGGAAGAACTGGTTGAGTTGAAGAAGCAGTTGGCAGATATGCTTAGCAAAGGACTTGTTCGTCCAAGTGCTTCACCCTGGGGATCACCTATTATTTTTGTGGACAAGAGAGACGGTACCACACGACTGTGTGTGGATTATCGCAGGCTAAATGACGTGACCATTAAAAACAAGTATCCCCTTCCCAAGATCGAGGATCTGTTCGATCAGATGAACGGAGCCCGAGTCTTTTCAAAGATCGATCTTCGGACAGGTTACCATCAGTTGAAGATCAGAGAGACAGACATTCCCAAGACCGCCTTCACCACCGTTACGGTTTGTTTGAATACACGGTGATGTCCTTTGGTCTGACCAATGCCCCAGCCTATTTCATGAATCTCATGAACAAGATTTTCATGGAGTACCTCGACAAGTTCGTGGTAGTATTCCTTGATGACATCCTTATTTATTCCAAACCGAAGAAGAGCATGCTGAACACCTGCGTCTAGTTTTGGAGACCCTCCGAGAGCACCAGCTGTATGCCAAGCTTAGCAAGTGTGAGTTTTGGCTCAATGAAGTGGCGTTTCTCGGACATATAGTATCTGCTGGAGGAATTTCTGTTGACCCAGAGAAGATCCAAGCCATTATTGACTGGTTATCCCCGACCAGTGTGACTGAAATCCGAAGCTTTCTCGGACTCGCCGGTTATTACCGCAAGTTCGTTGAGGATTTTCCAGTATAGCCAAGCCTTGACCCAACTGTTGAAGAAGGACAAGAAATTTGATGGACTCAGAAGTGCGAAGATAGTTTCCAAGAGTTGAAGAAGAGACTACCTCCACCCAATCCTGGTTATGCATCACGCCTCGGACTTGGTTGCGTTCTGATGCAAGAAGCAAAGTTGTGTCGTACCTGTCCCGGCAGTTGCGACCGCATGAAGAGAATTACCCAACCCATGACTGGAATTAGCTGCTGTGTCCTTGCTCTTAAAAAGTGGCGTCCCTACCTTGCGGGACATCGCTGTGAGATCTATACGGATCATAAGAGCCTGAAGTATATTTTCACCCAGAAGGAGTTGAACCTGCGACAGAGGAGATGGATGGAATTAATCAAGGATTATGATATTGGAATCCACTATCACCCCGGAAAGGCTAATGTAGTTGCCGATGCCCTTAGTCGCAAACCCTGTACCCTGAATGCCTTAATCCAAGCCGAACAACCAGCCTTGTTCAAAGAGTTCGAAAATTTTGGACTAGAACTTGTTAGCCATGGATATCTCGCCAATTTGGAGTTAGCCCCAACCCTGTTGGATCAAATCAAAGAAGCCCAAAAAGGTCATGAAAGCATTGAAGGAATTAGGAAGAAGATCTCCCTCAGCAAAGCACCCGGTTTTACCGAGATGCTGAAGGAGTGCTGAAATTCAATGATCGTATCTGTGTGCCCAATGTCACGGAACTTAAGGAGTTAATCCTGAAGGAAGCCCATGAGACCCCTTATTCAATCCCCCGGCGGAACCAAATGTACCAAGACCTTCGAGAAAGATTTTGGTGGCATGGAATGAACGAGAGATTGGTTCTTTGTAGCCAAGTGTGACATCTGTCAGCGAGTCAAGGCTGAACATCAGCGGCCCGCTGGATTGCTTCAACCTTTGAAAGTTCCCGAGTGGAATGGGATGAGATTGGAATGGATTTTATTACCGGACTTCCAAGATCCAACCGAGGCCATGATTCAATCTGGGTCATCGTTGATCGATTGACCAAGGTTGCTCATTTTGTACCTGTCAAGACCACTTATACCGGAGCTCAGTTAGCAGACTTGTATATTTCCAGAATAGTAAGCCTGCATGGTGTGCCTAAGAAGATTGTATCTGATAGAGGTACGCAATTCACCTCAAGATTCTGGAAATCCCTTCATGAAGCCCTCGGAACCAAGTTAGCATTTAGCACAGCTTATCATCCCCAGACCGATGGCCAAACTGAACGAGTGAACCAGATATTGGAGGACATGCTTCGCGCATGTGTTCTATCCTATGGTTCCAAGTGGGAAGATTGTCTTCCGTTTGCAGAGTTCTCGTACAACAATAGTTATCAGTCCAGTCTGCAAATGGCCCCTTTTGAAGCCCTTTACGGCAAGAAGTGTCGTACACCCCTGAATTGGTCGATACCGGAGAAAGCAAATTGTTCGGTCCAGATACCCTCCGTGAAGCTGAAGAGCAAGTTCAGCTTATTCGTGAGCGCCTCAAAACTGCCCAATCCCGTCAGAAGAGTTACGCTGACACCAAGCGCCGTGACCTCACTTTCAGTATTGGAGATTATGTTTATCTCCGAGTGACACCCCTCAAAGGAATGCAACGTTTCCATGTCAAGGGAAAGTTAGCGCCAAGGTATATTGGACCCTTCAAGATCATCGCTCGTCGAGGAGAAGTATCCTATCAGCTGGAATTGCCACCGGAGTTAGGAGATTATCATGATGTCTTCCACATTTCCTTGCTCCGGAAGTGTCTTGAAGTTCCTGACCAGCCTGATGTTTTCAAAAACATCGACCACCTCTCCATCGACCTGAACCAAGATTTGACTTATCGCGAGAGACCCCTCAAGATTCTCGAAGAAGATGTTCGTGTTACCCGAAGACGTGCGATCAAGTTTTACAAAGTCCAGTGGACTAACCACTCTGAAGAAGAAGCAACTTGGGAACGTGAAGATTATCTTAGGAGCGAATTCCCAGGCCTCTTTAGTACCTAAGCCTAGCAAATCTCGGGACGAGATTTATTTTAAGGAGGGAAGGATTGTAACATCCCAAAAATTATTAACAAGTATATTAATTCCAAAAATGGAGCCAACAAAAACTTTTGTTAAATTATATGTGTTGTTCATATTCTTGCTTGTGATGCTTATTTCCTCTTGTTGTGTGTTGCTTGCTCTATTTGAGAACATAAGAAAAGAAGAGGAATAAAATTAAAAGCAAAACAAGAAAAATAAATGTGGCAAGTGCCACACAAATTCTCCAAGTGAGGATCTCATTTTGTTTCCAACAAAATTAGTGGAGTGGTATTGCAAACCCTCCCATTTCATCTTACTACTTATCTCTCAAATAGTATTTTCAAACTAGTTTTAAAAATTCAAAAGTAAACAAAGTAAAAATAAATTAAAATGCCTTAATTAAAACACTATAAAAGAAAATGTTTCAAAACATTTTATTATTTTATGCCAATTTTTGTGGAGCTTCTGCACCTTATGGGAAGGCCCACAAATTTTCCAAATTTTTATAAATTGATTTAGTGCCTCAAATTAAATCAAGAAGTGCTTCTGGATTTAAACAGAAGGACTAAAAAGTAATTCAAAGAAAGAAGAAGGAAAAGAAGCAGAGCACAGGAGCCAGGGGGTTTTTGCAAAACCGTCATCGTCTCCTACCTCCCCTAGCTCACTGTCGCCGTCGCCGTGGCGCCGTGTCGACGTCGCCGTTCCCAGGCCCCCCAGGGCCCCCTTGCCCGCGTTCCCCTCGCCCCCGTGCCACTGCAACCTCTGCGGGCAGAGGAGACCCTCTCCCCTCGCCTTAACGCCGTTGTCCCCCATGCACGCCGCGGAGGAGTTGGACGGCGCCGGCCAAAATTGGCCCAGCCACGGCACCTCGACACGCGATCCGCTACGCGCGCACCCTAGCCCACGCCCGGACCCCCCAGACACCGCGCGCCAACCTCTCCCGCCCTCTGGACGCCGCTGGACCGCGACCACCGTGCCCGCCGTCGCGCCTATTTAAACTCGAGCCGCACCTCGCATTTTCCCCACGCCCCACTGCCTCTCCCTTGCTGCACCACACTCACCACCACTCGCCCGTGCACCACCACGAGGGCGGAGCCGCTGCTGCGAGCTCGCTGCTGCTCGTGCCCGTGCTCGACAGCCCGAGGTAGGCGACGACACGGCTGTGCCGTGCTGCTGCTCCCCTCTACTTCTCTGGCCCGTACCCTCTTCCCCTTTGGACACCGCGCTCACCCACCTCTTTTTCCCTCTGGATCGTGCCCAGAATCGCCGAACAGACGCTCGCCGGAGTTCGGGAAGTTGCCGTGGAAGCAGAGCCCTCGCCGTCGACGAACCAGCCCTCCCCAGCAAGTACCACTCCGCCAGGACGTTCGCCCGAGCCTCCGCCGTCGATCTGCACCCTCTCCGCCGTCCCTAGCCCTCTCAGGTGAGCGATCCGTGCTGCTCGCCGTCGCCGGAGCCACGGCGCCGCCCGTTCTGGGTCGTCGCCGATGGATTCGTCCCGAGCCGTTGGATCTCCATCCAACGGTAGCTTACCGTTTCAGATAGAAAAGAAAGAGAGAGAGAGACTGACGAGCGGGCCCCGCTCGTCAGGGTTTTATTAATTTCCCTGCGTGCGCTGTGCCGCTGACCAGTGGGTCCCCCATGTCATAAATTTAAACATTATCCACACTGACACATTTTCTATTTTAATTTCAGAAGAATATCAGTACTGGACCCAATTTGTAAAATCAATAACTTGAGATTTAGGAATCCAAATAAATCAAACTCAATTGTTCTGGAAAGCTTATGAAATTGTTTAACCAACCCAATTGGTCTCATGTCATTTAAATAAATAGTTAAAAAGAATTATTGAAAATGCCACAGAAGGTTCAAAATCTAAACTTGTTTGTTTCTGATACTCTGTTAGTCCAAATAATTCCAAACCAATTTTGCTAGCTTAGTGCCTTGTATTAGCTCCCTAATTTTGGTAGAATTAATTAAGCAATATTAATTGTTGACTTTAAGATAAACCCTTCTGGACTAAAACAAACAAATATGTTTATTGGTTGACCCAAATGAGTTAGGACCAATTTTGTTAGCTCACATATAGCCTGTTTACTTACCCCTAAAAGGATTTAATTTTTGGAACAACAGAACATATTTGGTAACTAAAACTTGATTATTAAGCTACTCGATCCAAACCAATGTGTAGGGAGTTTGGTAACTCCATTTGATCCAAATCAAATTGGGTTGTCTTCTCACATCAGTAGCTTTCTATAGAAATTTAGTTTGTATTTTTGTGACCAACAGAACTCAAGTTGTGGAATTTAAACATGTTTAACAAGTTTCTGCCATAATTTGGACATAAACAATAATGTTTAATTCAATTATTTGAAATCAAGTTGTATTGTTTGATGTATCCAGTGGCTATTTAGAGCATTTAGTATTGTGATGTTGTGATGATTGTTTGAATAGTTTAGTGATTTCTTGTATTTGTTTATTTGTCGATTAGACGAGAACGTTGCTGGATTTATCGAGGAGGGGGTTTGTTGAACCTGAAGATCAAGATCAAGTCCCCTTTGCCGAGCAAGGCAAGCTACTCTCTGAGCTTGCACCTAAATATATATGCATCTACTTTGATCAAATGATTTACCCTTAAAACCAATGGTTTACAAAACCTTTTCCAAAAGTGTATGGAAATTATTTTGCCACCCTATGTAGTAGTTATGAAACTTAGGATGGAAAACAAGGTTGTTTATTCAAACTCCTTTGGAAATACTTGTGTGGTTATGGAATGCCGAGATGTCGGTGTTAAAGTGGAGAAATGGAAAAATGGGAATGTTTATGAAAAATGCACAGTATCCTAGTACTATGACAACCAATCATAATCTGTGCGACCACACTTACCCCCATATGGGAACGGGGCTTAGTCATATAATTTGCTCTTATTAGTATGGGATACCTCATCGACGGAGATGACTCCGTTATGCATGAGGGGATGGTTTGTGAACTCCCCTGACCTGGGTCCTCGCTCAAACTCTATGGAAAGATAAGGAGGAGGATTGAAGACTTCATAAATGTGGTCGCCGGGAAAAACATATGAGTCCTCACACTTAGGGTTGCCGACGGGGACCGGACTGAGTGTTGGTGGGAATTATCATATGGGTAGGATCCTATACTAGCATGAGCAAAGGAGAGGCTAGGGTCGGTGGCTCAACTTCGCATACACCTGGTATGGCGGGACGTGGCTGACACGATGAGTTACCGGATGGGTGTGGGATAAAAAGCGTGCTACCTCTGCAGAGGGTCAAAACTATTCGAATAGCCGAGTCCCCGGATATGGACAATTGGGAGGCTGTCCTAAGATCATGTGCAAATTTTTGGAAAAGCTTTTAAGTTTAAAAGAAGATGAATTGGTGATGGTGTGGTACAACTATACCAAATGGAGTGGTATGAGTTGTTGAAATAAATGGACCATGGTGAGCCTTGGTCAGGAAAAGAAAGGGTTTTGGAGAAACAAAGGAGATGGTGATTTCTTTTAAAAATAGTTATAAAACTCTTCTTACCTTTTTCAATAAAGATATAGAGATGTTTTAAAACAAATAAAAGTTGTAAGTTAAAATAAAGCTAGTGCATACTCATGTTGGGGTAGTTTGCGAGTACATTCAAATGTACTCATATTGGTTTCGTCCCTGGCTATTGTCCTAGCCAGACTACGAGGAGGAGCACTGCACCGAGCAGGAGTATGGCGACTTCTACGCGAACTAAGGATCTCCACAAGTCAGCTGCCTGTCGGGTCATCATCGTTAGGAGATGATTCTACTACGCCGTAGCTTCCGCTGATATTTTGGTTTGGCCCTTGAAGGCACCTATGTAAGAACTTGGTCTAAATGACCATTTATGTAAGACTTTTTATTCGGTATTGCAATGGATGTAAACTTTGGTATCCAATTCGGATTATGTGCAACGACAGACTGATCACGGGATCGTTGTGTTAAGCATAATCGGGTATTTCGGACAGCTAGTCCGGGGTTCCCACATGCAGCAACAAAGCTTCTGATGATATGATGATCAACTACTCCGAATGGCACACTGAAAGGACTCCTCAACGTAAGAAGGTAAATTCTGTTGAAGAAACCTCTTCTTTGAGTGAAAAGATTGATGTCATTATGTCTATGCTTGTGAGTGGTAAATCCCATGTTGATCCTAATAATGTTCCTTTAGCTTCATTGGTTGCTCAAGAAGAGCATGTTGATGTGAACTTCATTAAAAATAACAATTTCAACAACAATGCCTATAGGAATAATTTTGGTAACAACAACTATAGGCCATATCCCTCTAATAGTGGTAATCCTTATGGTAATTCTTATGGTAGATCTGGTATGCCTAGTGAGGAAAGAATGTTAGAAATTGAAAGGGCTACTAAGAGCTATATGCAATCACAATATGAGCAAAATCAAGTGTTCACTAAAACTATGAATGAACAATCTGCTATGTTGAAAAACATAGGGCATCAACTTGAGAATTTGAATAGGGAAATTTCTGGTTTCCAAACTAATCTTTCAAATGCTAAAAACTGAATTTCATCCATGTCTGAGTCACAAGCTTCTTTAATTAATAAAATGGCTGCTAAACCTGAAGATATTGATAACAAAAATTTTGCTACAGCAAATGCTATCCAAGTTAGAATTGACAACATATTAGGATGATGGCTGAATTGCATGCTAGGTGGGAAAGAGAAGCTGAAATTGATAGAAAGAATAGTATAGCTCGAGTTTATACTATTACCACCACTAGTAATGCTGAAACATCTCATGTTAGTAAACCTCCTACTATCAATGGTAATGTTATTGGTGTTGGCAATTTTCTACTTCAACTACAAAGCGTGCAAAATTGCCTAAAACTGCTGAAACTGTTTCTGATAAAAGTGCTGAAATTTTTCGAAGTGTGGGAGACAATGGTCCATTAGTTTTTATCATAATGATTTTTATTTTGATGGTTGTAGCATCTCTAAAGTTATTGTGTTCTTGCAAAAGCTAGCTAGAAGTCCTAATGCTAGTTGAAAGGATCGTATGACACCTAGAGGGGGGGGTGAATAGGTGCTACTTCAATTTTAGTACTTTTTCAAATTAGGCTTGACACTAAAAGGTAAATTCCCTAGATATGCAACTACGTCACTAGTACAGAACGACACATCGGATACCCCTCTATGGAAACGGCAGGCGTTAGGCGACAGAGAATCGCGCTTTCCGCGCGGCCAGTGCGTACAAACCTGACCTGGGCCGTGGCTGGCCCGTCAACATAGGTAACGGAGAAAGTATTAACTCCGTTACCCATAGTATTGGCAACGGTCTTAATTCTGGCTCCGTTTCCGATATGTGCCTCTATAGCAACGGAGACTTTTGTGTGTCCGTGTGCAATGTGGACACGTTCCATCTTCTTGGAATTCGATGCGAGCAGAGTAACTGCTATGGCGTAGTGGCGTAGTGACGCCGCGGCACCGCCCACTACTCCTTAAAAACCCACGATCTCCCTGCTATCTCAGTACGCCACTTCGCCGCAGCCATGGATACTCCTAGCAACTCCTCGGGCGTTCGCCGCAGCAATTTCCCGCTTTCGCTGAATTGGAACCGCGTCGTCGTGCCGGAGGCCATCGCTCAGAGGCACTGGCAATATAGGAGGCCAGTGCCCTGGTCAAATGTTAGCCTCCCCGCTGGCTGGCGCGTCAACCACAGGAGGGTGCCTATGCCGCCGGAAGAGGACGCGGGATCCTCGGGCGCCCGCGACCGCAGCCGCTCGCCGCGGCGGAGAGACGCTCGTCCGCGGTCGCCTGGATGGAACCGCGTCATCGTCGGGCAAGCACTGGCAATATAGGAGGCCAGTGCCATGGTCAAAGGTTCGGCTACCCGGTGGCTGGCACCTCAACCGCGCGTCGGTGCCTATGCCGCCGGAAAGAGTTGAGCTGCTTCAGAGCCGCCGGCTCCTCCTCCCGCCGGAGCTGCGCGACGATCCTGCCTACGATGACGACGAGATGTGGGAGGGGCGCACGGGCGGCGATGACATCGTCGGCGAGGAGCCGCGCGACGACACGGACGACTACGCGGCTCTCCTCGCATACGAGCAGGAGAAGGCGGAGGCCGAGGAGTAGTTATAGTTATTTATTTTTATGTTCTTCAACTTCAATACTAGTAGAGATCAATATAAGCCCAGTGTGTCAGTGAAAAAATCAAAGGAAACGGTTGTTTATACCCTCCGTTTCCGATGTTCTACTTTGCTATAAATGCGCCCTTCACACAGCCCTAAACTCTATCGCTCACTCTCAGCCTCACTCTCAAAGTGTGGCGGCGCCTCCACGCAGCACCAGATCTTAGCTCCACCGAGGCGGCGCGCATCTCCCTCTCTCCGACCGTGGCGGCGCGCATCTCCCTCCCTCCGACCGTGGCGGCGCGCATCTTCCTCTCCTCCGACCATGGCGGCGCGCATCTCCCTCCCTCCGACCGTGGCGGCGCGCATCTTCTTCTCCTCCGACCGTGGCAGCGCGTACCCGTTCTTTGCTCCACCCGGGCAGATCTCGTCGCCTGATCTGTAGCTGGAGGGCGCATGGCGTGTCGATCCGAGGACGACGAGGACGACTACGTACTCCCGCCGCCAGATCCAAAGGTAATACATCTATTTGTGACCGGCCGTCGTGCCGACGAACTAGGGTTGTTGTCATTGTTCTGCTTAGGTTTTCTTCCATAGGACACTCATGAACAGAACTAGAACTAGGGTTGTAATACATCCGAGGACGATGAGGACGACCACTGGCGGATCCACCTTGAGCCAGCCGGGTGCACAGGACACCGGGAGAAGGAATTTTTCTTTGTAAATTAGCAATTTTTCATCACATATGCACCCCTAAAAATTGTTTTAAATGTATTGTGGTAACATGTGTGCATCCTGGTTCAATATGTTCTAGCTCCGCCACTGAGGACGACTACGTAGTGTCGCTCGAAAAGAACATAACTAGCACAAATCGGTAGTGTATGAAACTCATGGCTGACTTATCTCCTTTGCAAAACAGATGTACATTTCGTGACACTGTATAAAATGCCGGGTCCTTAGCCAAGGTGCGCTTGTCGTCCGGCATAATTGTTGGTACACAACAACTATGCAATGGATTTGTAAGTTTGTTATTCTGTCTTATGCATCCTTTTGTGTTGTATGTCCTTTATG
The DNA here is from genome assembly GCA_947311845.1 of Poa pratensis. Classification (NCBI taxonomy): domain Eukaryota; kingdom Viridiplantae; phylum Streptophyta; class Magnoliopsida; order Poales; family Poaceae; genus Poa; species Poa pratensis. The sequence goes on from CAMZMU010000010.1 coordinate 13,647,969, forward strand.
CTAGATGTATAGTGAGCTAACATGGAGTCATATATTCTCTCTTTGCATTTCAGTGACCACTTTACAAAAGAGGCACCTTCAGTACATCAGCACTCGCTTATTGCACTATGTGCAGAGCATGGTGCTGATCCGTTTAGCTCATTTAAATGAGCTAAATACAAGGTCAGGGACAAAGCGGCGAGTTGATTATATTTTGGCGACACCGTCCAAGAAGAAGATTGAATTCATGAACTCTAATGGCAAGTCATGAAGATAAATTAAGTTGGAAATGACAAGGATAAGTTTAGAGAGGCATGACATAGATAGATTTAGCTAGACATGTCAATGATAGATTTAGAGAGGCATGACAATGAAGATAAGTAATTGGTTGTCTTGTGATGCAATGTATCGGTGACATTTGTTATACCTTATGAATGAATGAATTTGTTAGCCTTTTTGTGCTTCTGCTGTGAAATTTTAAATGTCTAGTGCCAAATCTATTCCTGCTCTAGGCTTATGAAGAAACCTCAATGCAAACGAGCAGAAACAGAATCTCCGTTACTGATGTTCCGACACATCAGAAACGGAGGTTGTGCACAACCGTTGCCAAACCGACGCCTCATCAGCGACGGTTTTTCTCCTCCGTTACCGATGAGGGCCTTCACATCAGTAACGGGGTCGGGGACACGGACCCTTTTTCCGTTTCCGATGGGGTTTTTGGCCCGTTTCCGATTTGTCGTTCTGTACTAGTGGGTGAATTTACCTATATGACAAGCTAGCAACTAAACAAGATACACGAAGTAAGGACAATAAACAAGGATAGGAGTAACCGAAGTGAAAGCACGCGGAGACACGGATGTAATCCCGAGTTCCTCCTTTTTAGGGGAGTACGTCTCGTTGGAGATGTGTGAGCTACCACAAAGGTCAAAACTCAACCGCCACAAAGGTGGACGCACCTTCTTCTCCGATGAACCGCACCACAAAGGTTTGGTTCACCTTCCACTATCGGAATCCTTCAAGGCGGAATCCGAAGCCCTTACAACAACGATCCGGGGCACAACCCACAAGAGGATTGGGGGCTCCCGAACAGCTACAAATCTGTCACAAAGACAATCAAGTGAGTACAATATGAGGCTAGGTTTTCCCAATGGAAATCCTAGCAAAGGGGCCCTCAAGTGAATGAGGGGGAAATGAAGAACGGCTTGGTGAAGATGTAGATCCGGGTCTTCTCCTTCAATCCTCCAAAGATCAACAAGTTTGGGTGGAGGGATTGGGAGATCTAGTGATTCTTGAGCTTGCAATAATGGAGACTTCAAGTTTGGGCGAGCTAGCTGGCTGGAGGTAGGTGGAGGGGTATAAATACCCCTCCAGAAAAACTAGCCGTTTCTGTCCACTTGGGCCGGAGACTCTGGACTGGAAGTCCGGAGACTCCGGGCAGACCGGCGACTCCGGGGGTACTCCGGGGTCACTCCGGACCCGATACCGCAGCTGCCGTCGCTTGGTCACTTCGCTTCAAAACTCTGTCTGGGGGCGGAGACTCTGGACCGGAGGTGCGGAGACTCCGGTCGGGGTTTGTCACATCCCAAATTTGGAAACTAAGAAAAACTTAGTTTCACAAGACCCAAATTTCAGAACCAACAAAAACTTTTTGAATTACTTCACTAATGGTTGTGGATTCCTTCCCATTGCTATGTTTGACCTTGTGTGACTGGATGTTGAAGTTGTTTGACCACTAAATATTAAACTGAGAACTCAACCAAGATAGAAATATATTTAAACTTGGGTGATCATGTCATGACAAGATGTAACAATCCATAATACTTTCCTAATCTTAGTTTGGCCAAAGTCCATTTCAATGATACTTGGTTTAGCAACACCCAAAACTAATACCCATAATTTGAGAAAGTAAAAGTATTTCCAAAACTATGTGTTCCCAAAAATGTGGAGATCTATATGCTATCTCCTATCTATCTTTTAACCCTGATATTTTGCATGTGTATGCAACTCCCATTTTATAAACTTTGATTATCACTTCATTTTAAAAGGAACACAAGTGGGAAATATATTACCCCACATATTTTGTCTTGCTCAAAACCCTTTTCAAAAATACCAAGGTGGAGTTGAGATAGTTTTAAACACCATCTTGTCATAATTAGGTGTGATCATTTTTATAAGATAGTATTGTTAAGTATGTAAATGGTGGTATGATTAATTCTTGTGGTATGACTTGTGTGGTCTTGGATGTGATGTTGATCTTGTTGTGATTATTTGCTTGTTGGACTTATGGTTGTATTGATTATTAATTCTTGTTTTATTGTTGCTTGGGTGAATAATTACACCAATATACTTGAGTGTTAAGTTGGAAACCCACTGGTCACAAATTTGGTATGTGACTTGAATAAAAACAAACCCTCTAGGATTATTCACACCTAAGTTGAAATCCTAAGTTAAGGGAAATGATCTTATTTAAATTCCCTCTATATCTATTCCTCTATTCTATAAAAACAATTATACTTTCCTTATTCTAGGAATGAGATGAAATAATAATCATCTCAACTCCATGTCACTCATTCAACAAAAAGGAAATTAAGATCATAAAATAAAGGAATGATCTTAATAAATTATTTTTCCTACTTCTCTTTTCCTCCAAGCAAATATTTTCTCTATGAAAAGATAAATTAATTGAAGTTACCATATTTATCAAGAAAGTTCCAAAAGCTCAAAACAATATCTTTCACTTGATTTAAAAATATATTAAAAGAGTATCAAATACTATTTAAGAAATAAACCAAAAAAATGCCTTATTTAAACCCTAAGAACAAAAAGTGTTCAAAACATTTTATTTTGACACCCCAATTTTTGTGGAGCTTCTACAAGTATTGGGGAGGCTACCTGAATTTTCTCTAATTTTTATAAAATGTTTAGGTACCCCAAATAAATCACCACAATGCCACTGGTTTTAAAAGAAAAATAAAAGAAGCAGACAGGGACTTGTTTGTGATGGAAAAACATGTGCCAGGGGGCTATCTGCGAAATCGTCATCCCCTTCCTGTAGCTCCAGTGGCCGACGACGCCGTGTCGCTCGCTTGACGCCGAGCTCGCCAGGCCCCCCCTCCCGCTCCTCCTGCCGCGCGAAGGAGGTAAGGAGGCCCCCCAGGCGCTCCTCTACTCCCCCTCACTCACTCGCTTGCCTGCTCCCTCTCCCTCTCCTTTCCTCTGCCTCGACCGAACCCTAGCCCATGGCCGAGCTCACCGTTGCACGCCGCCGTCGATAGAAGCATCTCCGAGCAGATCGAAGAGCACCAGAAGGTTCGCCTCGTCGTCCTCTCCATCCTCGTCCAAGGAATCGAAGAGGGGATCCGCGAATCGACCGCACCGCCCGTTCTTCTCCGACCACAACCGAAGCTCCGGCCGCCACCTTTCCAGGGACCTCGCGAGCAGCTCCGTCCACCGTTCTTCGCCATTTCTGCACCCTCGTGACCCCTTCCTCTGTTCTACCTAACGGACATCGCCGTTTATTTTTAGGATCGCCGGAGCCGCCGCGCCGTCCTCACCCGAAGCTCCAGCTCGCCCGCTCTGCCATGCCTGTTCGAGAGGAGGAAGAAGATCCCGTACCCTTCGCCTCGCGCTTGGGCCTCTAGCTGAGCCGCCTTCTGTGTTGCTCGGTTGGATCTGGGCCAGATCGATCCCAGTGTTGTTGTTTTTAGTAGATCTAATATCTGTTTTGTTTTCCTGTTTAAATTGCAGTAGAGGTTTAATTCATTTGTGGTTGGTGTGTGCAAGCAATTTGAGTGATTTAAATTTGTAGTATTCCTATGTGTTTTCTTAATTAGTTAGAACTGGCTGTTTGCAAAAATATACTTTTAATTGATGTCTACATTAAATCTTGTAAAAAGATCCTTTTTCACTAAATATTTAATATCTAGAGTTTTATAACTCCAAAAATTGCAAATTAAAATTCTATGGAAAGCCTGAAGTATTACCCTTCCAGATCTGTTGGTCTTGTATGCAAATGAAGTCTAGATCAAAAGTTCTATTCAATTTTGTAAACACACCAGTGGCACTTTGGTGATTTTTGTAGATTTGTGTGAGATGAATTTTGGAGTAAATCCAATTGGATTGTCTTCTATATGTATAGAAGAACATATCCCTAGCTTGGTTTGAATTTAGGAGTCACTGATTGACTGTGGTGATAGTTATAAGGTTTAGGTCTTTTCTGCCTATTTTTATTAAACCTTTATAAATTGTTGTGTTATAACTTTATTGTTATAAAGGTGTTTCCTAGCATGTGTAGGGTGGTAACCCACTGTTGTGGTGTATTTCCTTATTTTACTAGCATGGTAGGAGAGCTACTTGTGGGGTATGTATTTGTTAGGGTTTATTCCCTAAGTAGTTGCTCTTCTAGTAATAAAATATTATTACTCTGATGTTGTTTGTTTTAAATTTCATCTTGTGTGCTAATATTAGCATGGTTGGTACTGTTATTGGTGTCTGTTATACATGTTGGTTGTTAGACATGTTGGTGTGAGTAATATGTTTGCATTGCTTGATAAACTTGATGATCCTTGAGTTGAGTACTAGCTTAAGTATCTTGTTACTGTATCCACCTTAGCTTGGTGAGATATTCTGAATTACAAAGATTAATTGGTGGCTTAACTTTTGTCTGAAGTATTTCCTGATTAGGAAAAATGGTTGTTAATTACCTCTAATTGAGGATGTCTTGTGCCCTCTTGTTTTGGCATGTGCATGGTGTTATACTCCCGATTAGTATAATGCCCTTGTAAATATAGATCTTAGTTTGTTGCTTGAATGATTAGTTTGATGCTTGTGGTGTGAATACTTGTTTGTATATCCCTTGTGGTTTGGTTTGCTTATCGAGCGTTGTTTTATTTTCATGTTTGCGACGCTAGAATTAAACGCTACCGGGGTGGTCTTTGGAGAGGAATTATGGAAGGAGGATCAGAGTTTATTTCTTTGATCAGTGAGAAGAAGTCCAGGAACATTATGCTGGAATCAGGCAAGCTACTCTCTGAGCTTGCATCTATATACATCTATTTTGATTTACATGTTTTACTTATAAAGAGCATAAGTGATTTATGTGGTGTTTGCCACTAAAGCTATGATTTTGAAAATCCTTTTCTTTAAAAATAAGTACTACCTCCGTTCCATATTAGTGGGCACAACTTTGTCTAGATACATATGTATCTAGTCTAAATAATTAACTAGATACATATGAATTTAGATAAAGCTATGCCCACTAATATGGATCGGAGGGAGTATGTTATTTTGACACCCTATGTGGAGATATTAGCTGGAATTTCTTTTTCAAACTATAGGATGGGAAAAACATGGTTTACTCAAAACTCCTTTGAAAGTACTTGGATAAATGTGGAATGCCGTGATATCGGTGTTGAAGTGGAGAAATGGTGATGGTTATGAAAAATGCACATTGTGTCCTTGTACTTACAGAACAACCAATACCCTGTGCGGCCACATTTACCCACCTATGGGAAAAGGGCGTAGTCATATAATTTGCTCATATTAGTATGGGGTGCCTCAACAACGAGGATGACCTCGTTCCATGAGGGATGGTCATGGCGACCTACCCCCTGACCTGGGTCCTGGCATCTGAGGATGGGGGATTGAAGGGTTCGCTCGCCGGGCAGAACTATGAGTCCTCACACTTAGGTTTCCCGGCGGGGAATCTGGACTGGGTGTCGATGGAAAGGTGGAAAATTTCGTAGCGGTAGGGTCCTATACTAGCATGAGCAAAGGACAGGCTATGGTCGGTGACTCAACTTCGCATACACCTTGTATGGCGGGACGTGGCTGACACGATGAGTTACCGGATGGGTGTGGGAAAGGCGTGCTACCTCTGCAGAGTGTAAAACTATTCGAATAGCCGAGTCCTCGGATATGGACAGTTGGAAAGAACTGCTCGGTCCTATGTGCAAGTTTTTGAGAAACTATAAGTTTAAAAAGAAACTGAAGTGGAGAAGATGTTACACAACTATACCAACGAGTTGGTATGAGTTTGTTGGAGGCAAATGGATCATGATGGCTATGGTCGGAAAAAGGAGGAGTTTTGGAGAAACAAATACAATGGGGATTTCTTTAAAAACGGTTATAAAATTCTTCTTACCTTTTTCAACAAACATATATTTTCAGGTAAAACGTTTTCAAAGAGACTTCTTACCAAGACAGGTTTATGGGAAAGTTCTAAAAGCCTTCTTTTCTTTTTCAATAAAGATATAGAGATTTCAAAACAAAGTTTTATTAAACAAAAGTATTTAAACAATACAAAGAGGAGTGCATGCTCATTCCGGGGGTAGTTTGCGAGTACATTCAAATGTACTCATATTGGTTTCGTCCCTGGCTATTGTCTTAGCAGATTCTGAAGATGAACAGTCGAAGAAGAAGACTTCACTGATGTCATTGCGAACTAGGGCGCTTCCCAGTCAGCTGCCTGTAGGGTTGGCAAGTGACTTGGGCTCCACGTTGATTTGGTGATTTCCGCTGCGAGTACCTGATGAAGTTATGGCTTCAATCAAGTAAGTAAATTTATTCGGTATTTATGGGTGTTCTGTGATACCAATTCGAGTAATGTGCAACAACAGACTGATCATGGGATTGTTGCAGGAAACATAACGAGTATCTCGGATACCTAATCCGGGGTCCTCACAGGGTTACTCTGGGGTAACTCCGGACCCTATACCGTAGCTGTCGTCAAATGTGTCAAAGCCTGAGAGGCCGGAGACTCCGGCCCCTGAGCCCCTGAGGACCGGAGACTCCGGACTGGGCAAGCAAATGCAGACTTATTTTTCCTGTCAAGTGTTTCGATGCAACGTGCAAATATTTCTTTTGACTCCTGCACCACTTAACATCACTTAGATATATCCTAGTGTTGTTGCCTAACACACAAAAACTAAGGGATATAAAATATGCCCTTTCAATCTCCCCTTTTTTGGTGTTAGATGACAACACTCGGATTTGCAATAAAGCACACAACAAATATCGACATGTTCCACAAAGGATTCGAGAGGCTCCCCCTACATGTGTGCATACAAGTAGTTTGCATTTGAATACAAATGCTCAACATGTAGAGGAGAGACAACTCACAAGAAATATTGAACATGATAAATTTCAAAGCACAAGGACCTATCAAGATAATGTTTGAGAGGAAGGGGAACATACCTTGTGCATAATATTGTAGAATATAAACCAATGCACAAAAATATATCATCACAAAGATAGATACCATCTCAACCATAGATAGAAGAAATATCCATAAGTTCCACACAGACGGAATAAAACATAGTCTCATACGAATAAAAAGCAAATAAGTTCAACAACAAAGATAAAAAGGACACAAGCTGTCGGGGAATGATTAACCCGCGACTTATTCGAATTTAACAAACAGCGACTTAAGGTTGCGCTATCATTGTTGGGCCACGTGAAAGATGGGCCAATCTCGCATCGTGACTCGATGAAGGAAAGCTCCAGAAGGTCGGTGCAAACTTGCCTTGGAAGACAAGGAAGATAATCAGGCTTCGTGTAGAACTCTTGTAACCTGACGAGGCTCTGTGTATATAAAGAGGACTCGCAGGACTTAGAGAAGGTCAAGCCCTTAAACCCTAGCTCATACGGCGAGTACCAGATCGGATCGCCTCCATTGTAACACCTCGATTATCATATCAATACCAATCTAGGGTAGGCAGGAAGTAGGTCTTTTACCTCACATTGAGGGGCCGAACCTGGGTAAATCTGTGTTGATCTTTGTTCCTACGATCCCAAGCTCGGAGATGCTTGACTCGCGTAATCCCACACCTACGAAGTCATCCATGACACCTGACGTGACAAACCCACGACAGTTGGCGCCCACCATGGGGCCTGCGGTCAAGAGCGTCACGTTCCGCGCAGGATCCATGAAAGGAGCTGAAGACCTCGCCATTGGCGTATCATTACGGTTGATGGCACACCTCTCATTGACGATTCAAGCTGGGGGCCGGAAGCAGATTACTTAGAGACCGGCCACGTCATCCCGTTTGGATCCATCAACATATTCGTTGGCTTCATCGGTGGCAGGTCCATTAGCTCGATCCAAGAAGGCGACTCAGTAGAAGAAATCGCCGATGATGGGGAAGAATCCATGGAAAGCATGGACTCGCAAGAGTTTGGGTCCATTGTACCTGCCTTTGATGAAAGTTGCTGGGGTTGCCCACCAGAAATCGCATTATCACCAGATCGAGAGACGGCGCAAGTCGCGGTTTATACGACCGGAGGAGCAGGTGCATCAGGAACTGCTGGAGAAGCCGAGGCATCGGCACCCCCAAGCAACCCACTTCTTGTCCCTGTGTCAGCCACAAACGCCGCCCTCCGTGCAACAGAAATTGAGGCCGCCAGGGCCGAGCTCCTGTATGAGGTTCGAATGATGGAAGAAGAGCGCCGCAGGCTCGATCAGATAAACCAAGGAATCCAACAGGAGCGGCAAAGAGTAGCCGCGCTGGCTGCGACTCAACTACAGGTTGACTCGCAAACACAACTGCACGCGACTCAACCAACAGTGGAAATCCCGCTTACTCCAGCCGCGGGAGCGGGAATCCAGACAGTTGCGGAAGGATGGGGACCAACAAATCAAGACCCAGCAACAACCAAGGAAGTTTCACACCCCGCAGGGCCATTACCAAAATCCTGTCGATAACATGTATGCTGCGGCTAATATCTTGACTCAGATGGTACCAACAGGCGATGACCCGGTCAATGCTGAGGCACGGCGCGCAATTCAGATGCTAAGTACAACAGTCCTGCAACAAGCAAATAGGGCAGAAGCCGAAGGACAGCTGCCCCTCGTACCAGCCAGTCACAGGATTGCAGCAGAAAGAAGCGTCCAAAGCAGGCCACCAGAGAACATATCAGGAGTCGCACAGAGGCAGCAGGAGCAAATTGCAGAAGTGTAGGCGAATATGCCAGTGATGCAAACGCGGCCCGCAGAAGTCAACAATCCAACGGGCACATCCACAACCCTGTCCTCGCGGCTCAAGGGCCCAGCATGTTTTACTGAAAAGATCAGATTGGAACCTTTTCCTGAAGATTTCAAAGGGCCACGCAAGGTGGCGAACTATAACGCTGGCATGGATCCAACCACCTGGTTAAACAATTACGAGATGGGGATGAGCATTTTGAACGCCTCAGAGGAAATATGTGCAAGGTACCTCAACATGATGCTAGAAGGTGCAGCGCACATATGGCTGCAAAATTTGCCTCCCAACTCTATAAATACTTGGGAGGAACTGAAGGATGCTTTCGTTAAGAACTTCCAAGGAACTTGCAAGCGACTCTGCAATATAGAAGATCTCGAGCGTTGTGTCCAGAAGGAAGGCGAGTCAAGACGCCATTGGATGAAAAGGGTGGCAGAAATAATACACTCCTCAGATAATATACCACCAAGCTCAGCCGTCCTGGTAATGGAGAAAAACTGCAAGTTCGAGCCGCTGATTCATAAGCTGGGTCGCATGAAAGATAAAGTCAAGAGCCTCAGCGAGGTAATGGCTGCGGCTAACAAATATGTCGGCTCGGATAAAACCAGAGACGCGTCAGACGAGAAGAAGAGGAGGTTGCTGCCAAAGGAAAGAAAAACTCCAACAAGCCCAGCAGCAGCAAACAAGCCACAACAACGCGAATCAAAACAAACGCAAAAACGAAGATGGTTACTCAGGGCTCGTCGCCAATACGCGTGGAGGATTCAGAGGCCAGCGAGGAAGGGGCCGAGGATACGGCTCCCATCCAATCAATATGGAAGAAGTTTTTAATCGGCCGTGCGACCTTCATGCAACAGGTGATGGACGGCCAGCGGACCAAACCAAGGCACAATGCAGCTATTACAAGAAGTGGAAAGAAGAAAGCCAGCACAACAGGGGAAATTCCCACGAAGGAAACCCTGGTACGGCTCATGACGCAAATGTTGGGCAGCACAGCACGAACCACCCCAGGCAAACGGGGCAGTATCACACAATAGTTATCGACACACAGTAATTTGGAGTCGCGACGATCACCCGCCACAAGTACGGGAACCTGGCAAGTTGGCGCTGGTTGTGGCACCGTACGTAGCAGGATACAAGCTGACCAAAGTGCTTATGGATGGAGGAAGCAGCATTAATATCTTGTACTACGATACGTTCCAGCGTCTAGGACTCAAGGATTCCAGCCTGCAGCCCACGTCAACCGTGTTTCACGGCATTGTCCCAGGAAGGTCCGCACAGCCAGCGGGGAAAATAACCCTAGGGGTAACTTTTGGGACAGAAGAGAACTTCAGAAGCGAGTTCCTATGTTTCGAAGTGGTAAAATTCCAAAGCCCATATCACGCCTTGTTTGGAAGAAGAGCTTTGCTAAGTTTATGGCCAGGCCATGCTACGTGTACCTACAGTTGAAGATACCAGGACCAAAAGGGGTCATCACAGTGTACGGAGATAGAGAAAAAGCGATAGAATGTGAAGAAGGAGATGCGGCCTTCGCAGAATCTGCCTGTGCCGCGGAAGAGCTAAAAGGTTATAAGTCGCAGGTGGACCCAAATGACATGAGCGTAGTTACCACGCCGTCTGCCGAGCCACCAATGAAATTCAAAGCGGCCCAGGACACCAAGCAGATAAATCTTGTTCCTGGCGACTCATCCAAGCAAACCAGCATTGGAGCACACATGGAAGAAGAGCAGGAGAAGGCTCTCGTCGCTTTCCTTCAGGAAAATAAGGACATCTTCGCATGGAAACCGTCAGATATGCCAGGGGTACCAAGAGAATTAGCAGAACATAGCCTCAAAGTGAACCCTGCGGCTAAACCAGTGAAGCAGCCACTACGGCGTTTCCACGATGATAGAAGAAAGGCAATAGGGAGGAAATAGCTCGCTACTGGCTGCAGGATTCATCACGGAGGTATACCATCCGGAGTGGGTGGCAAACCCAGTCTTGGTTATGAAAAAGAACGGTACGTGGCGAATGTGCGTTGATTACACCAGTCTTAACAAAGCTTGTCCAAAGGATCCATTTGCTTTGCCGCGAATCGACCAAGTGATTGATTCAACTGCTGGGTGCGAGCTGTTATGCTTTTTGGATGCCTATTCAGGCTACCATCAAATCAAGATGAAGAGGGAGGACCAAGAAAAGACGTCCTTCATCACACCCTTTGGAGCTTTTTGTTATGTCAGCATGCCCTTTGGGTTGAAGAACGCAGGTGCGACTTACCAAAGATGCATTCAGAATTGTCTACATGAGCAAATAGGTCGCAACGTTCACGCCTACGTGGATGATATTGTGGTTAAGTCGCAAGTTGGCCAGGATCTTATTAGTGATCTGGCAGAGACATTCACAAATCTCAGAAAATACAACATGAAGCTCAACCCCACAAAGTGCGTCTTTGGAGTACCAGCAGGAAAGCTATTGGGATTCATAGTATCAGAAAGAGGCATTGAGGCCAACCCTGACAAGATAAAGGCCGTGATGGATCTCCAAAACCAGAAAAGATAAAAGATGTGCAGCGACTTACCGGTTGCGTAGCAGCTTTGAGTCGCTTTATATCAAGATTGGGAGAGAAAGCACTACCTTTGTACAGACTGTTGAAAAAATCAGACACCTTCGTTTGGGATGCAGAGGCCGACGAAGCTCTACAGCCTTGAAACATCAATTGACAAATGCTCCAGTTCTGGCGGCTCCAAAGGATAAAGAGCCCATGCTACTATACATAGCGGCAAATTCCCGCGCTGTGAGCGCTGTCATGGTTGTGGAGAGACAAGAACGGAAAGGAATACCCTGTCCAGAGACCAGTATATTACGTGAGCGAAGTCCTCACAGCTTCCAAACAGCGTTACCCACAGTGGCAGAAGTTGGTGTTTGGAGTGTTCATGGCGAGTCGCAAGCTGAAGCACTACTTCCAAGAACATCCAATAACTGTGGTTAGTTCAGCACCGTTGGCAGATATCATCCGTAATCGAGAAGCTACTGGAAGAGTCGCTAAGTGGGCGATCGAGTTGGGACCACATCACATCAGTACGAGCCGCGCACATCAATTAAGTCGCAAGCCCTTGCAGATTTTATCAACGATTGGACAGAAATCCAAGTCGCTCCTAGCATGGCAGAAACCAAATACTGGACCATGCATTTTGATGGGTCAAGACAGTTGCAAGGCTCGGGGGCTGGAGTTGTTCTAACATCCCCAAGGGAGACAAGCTGCGGTATGTGCTACAGATACACTTCAACTGCACAAATAACGTGGCGAGTACGAGGCACTGCTTCATGGTCTACGTATAGCAAAGGAGATGAACATCAGTCGCATACGCTGTTTTGGCGATTCAGACTTGGTGGCACAGCAGGTCTCTGGAACGTGGGACAGCAAGGATGCGAATATGGCTGCATATAGAAGAGAGGTGGACAGAATTGCTGGACATTTCACTGGATACCAAGTTGAACATATTGATCGGAGACAAAACGAAGCTGCAGATGCCCTGTCTCGGCTTGGATCCAATAGACAGTCAGTCCCACCCAATGTTTTCCTGGATGAACTGCACAATCCATCAGTCAAACCTCCAGCAGAGATTGACATTGCAGAGCCAGAGGACGATTCAACTTTAGTCGCAGCCCTGCATGAACAGCCAGGATGGACAGAGCCATACATGGCATATTTAAGTCGCGGAGTGCTGCCAGACGATGAGATTGAGGCGCGCAAAATCATACGACGATCAAAGGCCTATACAATCATCAACAACGAATTATACAAGCGCAGCGTGTCAGGAGCATTCCAAAGATGTGTCTCACCAGAAGAGGGACGAAAAATCTTGCACGAAATTCATTCAGGCGATTGTGGCCATCATGCTTCGTCAAGATCTTTGGTGGCAAAGGCGTTCCGACATGGATTCTTCTGGTTAACAGCATTAGCAGATGCAGAGCAAATTGTCAGAGTGTGCGACGGATGTCAAAGATACGCTAGGCAAGATCATATGCCAGCTCAAGCACTTCGCACAATACCCATCACATGGCCTTTTGCCGTATGGGGTTTTGACATGGTAGGGCCCTTCAGACGGTCTTCAAACGGAAAAACTCACCTCCTGGTCATGGTGGACAAATTCACAAAGTGGATAGAAGCAGAACCTGTGGGAGATTGCGAGGCTGAAACAGCAGTCAAGTTCTTGAAGAAGGTCATATTCCGCTTTGGGTACCCCCATAGTATCATTACAGACAATGGGAGCAACACCTCTGAAGGGGCTACACAGATATTTTGCGCAGACAATGGGATAAGATTGGACCTCACGTCAGTAGCACACCGCAGAGCAATGGACAAGCTGAGCGAGCTAACCAGGAAATTCTCCATGGAATTAAGCCGCGCCTTATTGAAAAGGTCGAAGCATCTCCAGGATGTTGGGTGGAGAATTGCCAGCAGTACTGTGGAGCTTAAGAACAACCCCTAACAGATCCACAGGATTTACACCATATTTCATGGTCTATGGAGCAGAAGCAGTCATGCCCAGCGATATCATACATGATTCACCAAGAGTTGCGGCTTACATCGAGACAGATAATGAGATAGCTCGGCAAGACTCGGTGGACACATTAGAAGAGGTTAGAGACTTGGCAGCATCAAGGTCAGCGGTATATCAACAAGACTTGCGACGCTATCATGCCAGACGCATCAAAACCCGCACCTTTCAAGAAGGCGACCTAGTACTGCGACTTAAACAAGATCACAAGGGAATGCATAAGCTGTCCTCTCCATGGGAAGGACCCTACATCATCAGCAAGAAGCTAAACAATGGGTCGTACTATCTGCTGGATGTAAGGGAAGAAAGCAGCGAACGCCATGATTTCGAGGATCGTCTCGAGGCACCTCGCCCTTGGAACGTCGCACACCTGCGACCGTACTATACATAAGAAAAGGCTAATCAGAGCCAAGCATCATCCTTTCCAGCTTTATAGCTGAGTATCATCACAGCCACTCAGGGCTAGAACTTCAACTTTGGTCGCCACCTAGGCGCGACCTATGCAACATCTGATCGCCACCCAGGCGCGATCGACCCTTGTATCAGAAACCGGCTGCCACCTAGGCGCGGCCGTAAACTTTGTATCATCTCTGGTCGCCACCTAGGCGCGACCGACCCCATGTATCACCATGGATCGCCACCTACGCGCGATCCAACCCTATGTATAACACTCGGTTGCCACCAAGGCGCGACCTTATGTGTCATCATAATCAAAGCTTATCATAGCTTAGCCTATCATGGCATATCATTATGTTTCTTGGGGTCTTTGTTACCCTGAAACAGCCAATTTATTGGCAATTATCAAATTTACCTTAAGTTGGATTGCTACTCGCATTATGTGGCCAAAGTACTGGGGTGTGGCGTCAATCGAGCTTGATTGCCTATCATGGCCGCTCTCGACCCTGAACACACATGTTCCTAGGAAATACTGAGTCGCGCGAGTGCCCACTTAAGGATTCAGATGGCCTAACTAGAGGTCGATGTACTGCTTATAGTACGGCAACACCAATTACAATTACTTGTATCTTAACAATTGTTTTATTCATGATATCAAGTTACAGGTGATGACCTTCAAAACTTCTGAGAAGAATTGAGATGATTACACGTTACATCCTCTCAATCCTTGGGGGCTACATCATATTATCATCAAAAATTTGAAGATGGATCGTCATCAAGTTTTGAAGCTATCAGGCTACTCTAACAAAGAAGCTCACGAAGTCAGATGATCTCCAGGTGCGAGTCAAGGCCAATCCAGCACAATTATAAGTGCGAAATAAGGAAAAGCGCGGCCTAAACATTCAAGATCAAGAAATCCTATGAAGTTCAGGCCACGCTTGGGGGCTAATGTCGGGGGAATGATTAACCCGCGACTTATTCGAATTTAACAAACAGCGACTTAAGGTTGCGCTATCATTGTTGGGCCACGTGAAAGATGGGCCAATCTCGCATCGTGACTCGATAAGGAAAGCTCCAGAAGGTCGGTGCAAACTTGCCTTGGAAGACAAGAAAGATAATCAGGCTTCGTGTAGAACTCTTGTAACCTGACGAGCCTCTGTGTATATAAAGAGGACTCGCAGGACTTAGAGAAGGTCAAGCCCTTAAACCCTAGCTCATACGGCGAGTACCAGATCGGATCGCCTCCATTGTAACACCTCGATTATCATATCAATACCAATCTAGGGTAGGCAGGAAGTAGGTCTTTTACCTCACATTGAGGGGGCCGAACCTGGGTAAATCTGTGTTGATCTTTGTTCCTGCGATCCCAAGCTCGGAGATGCTTGACTCGCGTAATCCCACACCTACGAAGTCATCCATGACACCTGACGTGACAAACCCGCGAATCAAAATGTTGTAGCATCCGTATTCCCGGCTTGAGGTGCAATGCTCCAACGAAACATGCGAATCAAAATGTTGTAGATGGGCTTGAGACCTTTGGTATTAGCAATGGCACCATCTTTGGCAGCAAGAGGGGCGAGGAGCTTCTTATCATAGGCCACTCCTTCAACATGCATTCTTCGACCAACTGAAATGTTCACACCTTTGAACTCATATCCCAAAGCTTCTCCGAATTCTGAAAAGTGTGCACTAACTTTGAGAGGCCCCATCATCCAAGTCATTTTGGTGTCCTCCTCATCTCCAAGCACAGAGTGGCAAAAACGGTTGCACCATCTCAATATCATAGTCTTGTTGGAGGGAAATGAGGTGCTCAAGACCAATCTTTCTAGCAACCCAAATTGCTTCCTTAAAGTAATCCTTCTTGGCCAACATTTCAAACTGCAAAGGTTTTTGTGGACACACAAGGGCTTTTGGGTCCAAATTTGCATAGAGTTCCTTCATAATGAGCTCTTGCTCCCTTCTCCAAAAGTGACCATCGGTTGAATTGTTGGGCATGTCATAGAAATTATGTGCCCTCATGGAGCGGAACTCCTCCTTTCAAGTCCTTCAAAGTGGTGATGTTGTCAAACTTAGCCTTATTGGCCCTTTCTTCTCGAAGGAGGTTAGCCTCTTGCCTAGCCCGAGCATTCTCAGCAGCCTTTTGCTTCTTTAGGTCACCACTCTGCACATGCTTGTATTTTTCTGCATCATAGACCAAGTAGTCTCGACCTTGAAGCTTCTTCTTCTTGATATTCGAGGATGAGGATGACGCACTGGGGTACCTTTTGTTAGCTGTGAAACAGGAGTAGATAGTAGCATTGAGATAAGCATACATGTCCATGGATTCAAAAGAGAAAACAGTTGGCGAGAAATTTTCTTCAGAGATGATCTGGACCGGAGTCTCCGGTCTCAGGGGGCGGAGTCTCCGGCCACACCGGAGTCTCCGGTCAGGGGGACCGGAATCCCGGCCTGAGACAGGAACTTCCAACCTAGGTCAAATCTGAACGAAAAATCGACACCAACAATTTCCTAGAGAGTACATTGCCATCCTAAAGGTTCTACACCAAGAATTTCAACAAGAACTACTCTCAAAACTAGATCTAGGAAGAATCCTAGAGAAGAGAGAGAGAGTGGTACACGTGTCCTTCATGGTGAGATTCAAACGGAGGGGAGGAAGATCCCCGACGCTTGGGAGGTGGAGGAGCCGGTGGCACGGCGGATTCCGGCGGCGGGGAGCGGCCGGAGGCGAGCTTGGAGCAACGGCGGCGACTGGGGAGAGGTTTGGGGACGGGGGTGTATGGGAGTTGTGTTCACAGCTCCCCACCCGTGCCCTTAAGGATCCCAGTGAAACGACCGGGTCCGGAGTCTCCGGCCTAAACACCGGAGTCTCCGGCCTGAGCCGGAGTTTTCCAGGTTTAGGGCGGAGACTCTGGACAGACCGGAGTCTCCGGTGTTGCACACCGGAGTCTCCGGACCCAAAGCCCAAAACTGCCAGAATTTTGTGGGAGACATGTATGTTGCAAGAGGAGCATGTTTTTAGGTAGGAAAGGCTTGGATGAGAACAAAGTCACTGATGGTGGGATACGCACTTGGAAGTTGCAAGATCAAATATAAAAGCCAATTTCCAAGTGTTTCTCCCAAAGACAAATAAAAGGTCTAGAAAACCCAAATAAATCCAATAAGCCCAAATAAGATCCAACTCCTCACAAAGAGGAGGGCGGTGGCCTAGGCCACCATGTATGAGTGTGTGGTGTGACACCGCGAAGATGTATCTTGGGTTCACGGCCACTACTCGTCATTTAAGCTCACAATTCATGAAATGAAAATATAGAGACAAATGAGGTCTTACTATCGGCATAATGGGGGGAGGGATAGTCCAATGGATTAGGACCGCACTCCCCCTATGTCCATGCCTACACCTAAACCAAATAGATAGTCAAGAAATAGGTGTGTATGCAAGATGGTCAAGTCAAGCTCCTAGAATCCACGATATTTAGCTCATGCCTCAAGAAGGTGAATCTTGCTTCATCAAGTGGCTTCGTGAAAATGTCGGCAAGTTGATCTTTGGTTGGAATATAGCCAAGCTCAATATCACCACGAGCAATATGATCCCGAATAAAATGATGACGAATCTCAATATGCTTCGTTCTTGAGTGTTGCACCGGATTGTGGCCAATCTTGATAGCACTTTCATTGTCACATAAAAGAGGCACTTTGTCACAATTGACACCGTATTCCTTTAAAGTTTGCCTCATCCATAACAATTGAGTGCATGCACTTGCGGCCGCCACATACTCGGCTTCGGCGGAAGATAGAGATATACAATTTTGCTTCTTAGAAGACCAACTCACCAAGGACCTACCAAGAAATTGGCATGCCCCGGAAGTTGATTTCCTATCATCCTTGCAACCGGCCCAATCCGAATCCGTGTACCCGGCAAGAGAGAAATTAGTGCCCTTTGGGTACCACAAACCAAACCTTGGGGTATCAACCAAATATCGAAGGATTCTATTGACCGCCACCATGTGGCTTTCTTTAGGAGCGGCTTGATATCGGGTCTAGATGCACAAAGATAAAGCAAAGAACCAATCATAGAGCGATAAAGTTTTTGGCAAACATCGATACCGTCGGGGTTAAGTTCAAGATGGCATTTGGTGTCCATGGGAAACCGCTTGCCCTTAGCATTGTGCATATTGAACCTCTTGAGCATGTCTTGGGTATATTTGGTTTGAGAGATGAAAGTCCCTTCATTCAATTGCTTGATCTCAAAACCGAGAAAGAACTTCAATTCGCCCATCATAGACATCTCGAACCTATCGGTCATAAGCTTTGAAAATTCATCATTGAAAGCTTTGTTAGATGAGCCAAATATAATATCATCAACATAAAGTTGGCATATGAAAAGCTCCCCTTTAACCCTCTTGGTAAAAGAGTGGGATCGATTTGCCCCAATTCAAATCCACGGTCTAGCAATAGCTCTCTTAGGTGCTCATACCAAGCACGAGGTGCTTGTTTGAGACCATAGAGCGCCTTATCAAGCTTGTAGACATGGTTAGGGAATTTAGGGTCCTCGAAACCCGGTGGTTGCTTAACATATACCAACTCCTTTAAAGGACCATTAAGAAAGCACTTTTCACATCCATTTGTTGCAATTTAAAGTTATGATGTGATGCATATGCAAGAAGGATACGGATGGACTCAAGGCGAGCCACGGGTGCATAAGTCTCTCCAAAATCAATGCCTTCAACTTGAGAGTACCCTTGTGCAACCAATCTTGCCTTGTTCCTCACAACCATTCCATGCTCATCTTGCTTGTTCTTGAAATCCACTTTGTGCCTATAACATTGCGGCAATCTTTTGGCTTCTCAACTAGATTCCACACTTTGTTGCGCTTGAAGTTATTGAGTTCATCATGCATAGCTTCTAACCAATCCGGATCTTCAAGAGCTTCAAACACTTTCTTTGGTTCCACCATGGAAATATGAGCTTGATGTTCACTAAAGTTTGCCAATTGCCTTCTTGTGGTAACACCCTTCTTGTGGTCACCAAGGATGTTTTCTAGATGGTGACTCTTTTTTTAAAGTCTTTTACAATTCTTGCTTTACGACGGGCTTCGATATCTCTATTGCATCTTGGAGGTATCTCTTGATCATCTTGATCATTTGAGTCCCCGTCTTGACCGGAATGTTGACCTTGATCATCTTGAAGCACATCTTCAACAATGAAGGAGAGGGTTGATCTTGGTCATGACCTTGGCTAGCATCAACAATAGGAGAACTTGGTTCTTGCATAGCAACTTGGTCAACATGAGGAGGGTCTTGAACTTGTTCTTGGGTGGTGCATCATTTGCTTCCATGATAGGCGCCGTTTCAACTTGTGATGAAGAGGCCTCCACTTGAATGGAGCTTGGACTTGCTTGAGGAGACTCGTAATGAATCTCAACGGGACGATGGAAACCAATGCCCATTCTTCTTATAGCATCTTGAGGCTCTTCATTATCTACATCACAAACATGAAATTGCGCCACTTGGGAGCCGTCATTCTCATCGAACCTCACATCACAAGATTCTATGACTTTCCCAACGGTTTGTCATAGACTCTATAGGTGTGAGATTCGGCACCGTACCCAACAAAAACACCCTCTAAAGCTTTAGATTCAAATTTAGACAAACGAACACTTTTGTTCTTATAGAAACACTTACAACCAAATACTCGGTAGTAGGAGACATTGGGCTTGTTGCCGGTGAGCATCTCATAAGATGTAAACTTCTTGCCAACTCGAAAGAATAGCCGGTTAGATGAGTGACACGCCGTGGAGATAGCCTCGGCCCATAAGAATAGCGGAGACTTAAACTCCGCCAACATAGACCTTGCCATATCCATGAGAGTCCGGTTCTTCCTTTCGGCTACACCATTTTGTTGAGGGGTATATGCAGCGGAATATTGATGACGAATCCCCTCTTCACTAAGAAACTCATTTAAGGTGTAGTTCTTGAACTCGGAGCCATTATCACTCCTAATGACCAAATAGGGACATTGTGTTGGCGTTGAACTTCATTGGAAAAGTCGATGACGGCTTGTTGGGTCTCATCCTTCGTCTTGAAGAAATAAACCCAAGTAAATCTTGAATAGTCATCAACAATCACCAAACAATATTTCTTCCCACCAAGACTAGGTTGAGGCACGGCACCAAAGAGATCAACATGAAGAAGTTCCAATATCCTCTTTGATGAAATGATGGTCTTGCTTGGATGGGGAGAATCATGCATCTTTCCTTCAACACAAGCCCTACAAAGACGATCTCTAGAAAAAGAAACATTGTCTTTTAGTCCAAGAATGTGGCCACCCTTGTGAAGACTTTGCAAAGTTCTCATGTTGACATGGGACAAGCGGCGATGCCACAACCATCCCACGTCGGCCTTTCCGAATAGGCATATTGCTTGAGTGTTGGTAGACCCCGAAAAGTCCACCACGAACAACTCATTTTCAACATACCCAACGAACATGACCTTTAGAGTCTTGCTCCTCAAGAGTACCACCATATCAATAGTAAAATGGACATCAAAATTCATCTTATTAAGTGCACGAACGGACATAAGATTGTAACCGAGGGACTCGACAAGCATGACATTTACAAGGGTGATATCCTTTGCAACTACCACCTTGCCGAGACCCGTTACCTCCGCTTTTGATTTATCACCATAGGAGACGGATGCTTGATTTATATTTGGTCCCAACTCCGTCATGATCTCTTTGCTTCCGGTCATATGACTAGTGCATCCACTATCAACCACCCATTTAGACCCACCGGAAGCATAGTCCTACAAGAAATCATTGCTTGGTTTTAGGTACCCATTTCTCAATGGGTCCTCTTTTGTTAGCAACAAGGGTCTTAGGAACCCAAATAGAGTAAGCAATGTAACCATCATAAGGACCAACATATTTTGCATAAACATCCCCATAGTAATCAACATAAAGAAAGTAGTTGGGATTGTTATGCCCCGCAAAGTCACTACGAGTGGTCTTGCCCCTAGTGGCATTACCACCGCAATGGAGTCTTGGCTTGTGCGGGCTTGGCATTGGTGTTGC
Source organism: Poa pratensis (assembly GCA_947311845.1). NCBI lineage: Eukaryota > Viridiplantae > Streptophyta > Magnoliopsida > Poales > Poaceae > Poa > Poa pratensis. The sequence continues at coordinate 13,668,931 of CAMZMU010000010.1, forward strand.
TCTTCTTCTTCTTTGCCTTGGCCACATAACCGAGGCCCTCCTTCCCTTTGTGTGGCTTTTGCTCAAAAATTTGAGCAACACCTTTTCTTTACCTTTAGGAATAGAGGTCTTGGCACTAGTGGCCTTGGCAAGCTCAACCTTCAACCTAGCATTTTCCTCAATAACATTTGCATGATCACAAGAGGGAGTAGAGGTGCTAGGTGAGTTAGATTTGGAAAGTTGAGTTTGAAGTTGCTCATGAGACTTGACTAGAAGAGAGTGGGTACTTTCCAAGGCCTTGTGAGCCTTGTTAAGTTTCTCCACATCCTCAAGGAGTCTAGCATTAGCAACCACAAACTCGGCTTTCTCCTTTTTAACACTTTATATTTAGCAAAGACATGATCTCTATCCTTAATGATTTTAGCAATTATTTCATCATTTTTATCATCAAGAGACTCAATTCTTTCCTCAAGAGAGGTTCTATATTCACTCTCTTCTTCAAGAGAAGCATTCAAGGATTCTATGGAAGCATTCAAGGATGCTATGGTGAGAGAATCCTCTCTCTCAATTTTTCCCTTGTCATCAAGGATTTCTTCGGCCGCATCAAGTTGTCTCAAGAGAGACTCAACATAGCCTTAGCTTCACCTTGCAAGTTAGCCACAATAGTATCGGAAGCAACAAGTTCTTTCTTAATCACAAGACTAGTTTTATCATCTATTTCATGCATAGTCTTGGGAGTAGAAGATGATACCTCGGTGACGGAAGCCATGAGGCAACGAGCGGTGTTGATGGAGAGGTTCTCATTGGGGGATTCGAAGAGAGAAGGAGGTGGAGTTGATACAATGGCCAAAGCGGCCACCTCACGAGTGGGTTCTTCTTCTTCTTCGGAATCCTCGGAAGGATACTCTTCTTGAGTCAACAACACAATTCTTGGTGCTTTCTTGAAGAATGGCTTCCTCTTGACAAAAGGCTTCTTTTGTATCATGTTTGATTCGCCCTTGAGGACAAGCCTTCCACCGTTTTGCTCTCTATTCTCATAGGACAATCTTGATGAAGTGATGCTTGTTATGACAATTGTAGCAAGTCTTTATCCTATTAGCAAACTCCTTCTTCCCGCTTGGATTGTTTGCATGATCAACTTGAGCCTTTGCCTTGGCCGGGTCACGCCAAAAGTCCTTGTTGCAAGAGCTATGTGACCATGGAGGGCTTGTTCAAGTCATCGGGAGGAAGGTTGTTCGGGCATGCTTCAACTTCATCATGTTCATCAAGGCACACAACCTTGGCCTTCAAAGCAAGAGAGGGACCTTGCTTCATTCCCATGGCCCTAGCACGGTTGTCTAGAGCATTCTTGGTGGCAACCTTGGAGGCTTGCATCTCTTGCATAACTTCATTGGATGTCATCTCAAGGTAGTTGAATTTTCCTTGAAGGCCTTCAAGTCAACGGGCTCGAAGGGCATGAGAGCATTCACATACTTCCTCTTGATCCAAGCATCATCCACATAGGTTGCCCCAACATTGAAAAGGCTTGGCAAGAATCTTGAGTCTTGCATACATCTCTTCATGAGTTTCACTATCAAGCATGTAGAAGCCTTCGACTTCATTGTTCAAGCATCAAATCTATTCCTCTTCATGCTTTCATTTCCAAGAAATGCCACCTCAAGGCACTCCAAGCTTCTTTGGCGGTGGAGGTTTTGAATGTGATGAAGACCACTTTCTCCAACGGCAAGTTCAATCATGTGGAGAGCGGAAGCATTGAGTTGTTTCTCGGCAACCTCTCTTCTTGTCAAGTTGTTAGGATTCACGGCCTTGTATCCCTCTTGAATGATCCTCCAAAGCTCGATAGAGGAACTGTTGATATGAGATTTCATTAAGTGTTGCCAAGTAGCAAAAGCCAATGCATTAAGTTTAGGAGGTGGACCCAAAGGGTTTATGCGAGTATGATGGATAGGTGGGTCGGGAGAGTACGCAAAGGGAACCCCATGGTACTCCGGCTTCCCACCTTCGGAGTGGTGGAAGATTTCTTAGGTCGGTTTTTTATCTTCAACCCCTTTCTTTTCCCTTTTCCCTCCTCGGTTTCACCGTCATGGAGGTAGCGGATTCATCTAGTGGGGTGGTCTCCTTAGGAACCTTGCCACTTGCGAGTTGTGTGATCAACTCACGCATCTCGGCAAATTTGGTATCCATGGACGATATCAAAGATGTCTCCATCGATTTGAGATCGGCCATGGATGCCGTAGTGGCTTGGTCATCCAAGGGATCACCATCACTTCGTGTCATACTTCTCTTAGGCGGTTAAGCCCAACAAGAGAGCCGAGGCTCTGATACCAATTGAAAGGATCGTATGACACCTAGAGGGGGGGGTGAATAGGTGCTACTTCAATTTTAGTACTTTTTCAAATTAGGCTTGACACAAAAGGTAAATTCTCTAGATATGCAACTAAGGTGAATTTACCTATATGACAAGCTAGCAACTAAACAAGATACACGAAGTAAAGACTATAAACAAGGATAGAAGTAACCGAAGTGAAAGCACGCGGAGACACGGATGTAATCCCGAGTTCCTCCTTTTTAGGGGAGTACGTCTCGTTGGAGAGGTGTGAGCTACCACAAAGGTCAAAACTCAACCGCCACAAAGGCGGACGCACCTTCTTCTCCGATGAACCGCACCACAAAGGTTTGGTTCACCTTCCACTATCGGAATCCTTCAAGGCGGAATCCGGAGCCCTTACAACAACGATCCGGGGCACAACCCACAAGAGGATTGGGGGCTCCCGAACAGCTACAAATCTGTCACAAAGACAACAAGTGAGTACAATAAGAGCTAGGTTTTCCAATGGAAATCCTAGCAAAGGGGCCCTCAAGTGAATGAGGGGGAAATGAAGAACGGCTTGGTGAAGATGTAGATCCGGGCTTCTCCTTCAATCCTCCAAGATCAACAAGTTTGGGTGGAGGGATTGGGAGATCTAGTGATTCTTGAGCTTGCAATAATGGAGACTTCAAGTTTGGGCGAGCTAGCTGGCTGGAGGTAGGTGGAGGGGTATAAATACCCCTCCAGAAAAACTAGCCGTTTCTGTCCACTTGGGCCGGAGACTCCGGACTGGAAGTCCGGAGACTCCGGGCAGACCGCGACTCCGGGGGTACTCCGGGGTCACTCCGGACCCGATACCGCAGCTGCCGTCGCTTGGTCACTTCGCTTCAAAACTCTGTCTGGGGGCGGAGACTCCGGACCGGAGGTGTGGAGACTCCGGTCGGGCGGAGACTCCGGGTTACTCCGGGGTAACTCCGGACCCTATACCGTAGCTGCCGTCGAATGTGTCAAGCCTGAGAGGCCGGAGACTCCGGCCCCTGAGCCCCTGAGGACCGGAGACTCCTGACTGGGCAAGCAAATGCAGACTTCTTTTTCCTGTCAAGTGTTTCGATGCAACATGCAAATATTTCTTTTGACTCCTGCACCACTTAACATCACTTAGATATATCCTAGTGTTGTTGCCTAACACACAAAAACTAAGGGATATAAAATATGCCCTTTCACTAGTGCTATAAACATGGCTTTTACAAAACATATTACCAATGCTCTTATGAAAGTTAGGGAAGAGAAATTAAAACATGAAGCTTCTATCCCTAGGAAGTTGGAAGATGGTTGGGAGCCCATCATTAAAATGAAAGTGAATGATTTTGATTGTAATGCTTTATGTGATCTTGGTGCAAGTATTTCTGTTATGCCTAAGAAACTTTATGATATGCTTGACTTGCCACCTTGGAACACTGTTATTTGGATGTTCATCTTGCTGATAACTCTATGAAGAAACCTTTGGGGAGAATTGAAAATGTTCATATTATGGTTAACAATAACCTTGTCCCCGTTGATTTTGTTGTTTTGGATATTGAATGCAATGCATCTTGTCCTATTGTTTTGGGAAGACCCTTTCTTCGAACTGTTGGTGTTGTTATTGATATGAAAGAGGAGAATATTAAGTATCAATTCCCTCTCAAGAAAGGTATGGAACACTTCCCTAGAAAGAGAATGAAGATGCCTTTCGATTCTATTATTAGAACAAATTATGATGTTAATGCTTCTTCTCTTGATAACACTTGATTTTCACTTTCTGTGCCTAGCTGAAAGGCGTTAAAGAAAAGCGCTTATGGGAGACAACCCATCTTTTATTTTCTGTCATTTTATTTTATTTTGAGTCAAGGTGTTGTTTACTTCTGTAACAACTCCTTTGTATCTTTATTTATTGCATTGTTGTGCCAAGTAAAGTCTCTAGTTGAAAGTTGATGCTAGATTTGGATTTCTGCGCAGTGACAGATTTTTTCTGTCCACGTTTTGAGCTGTATTCACTGTAGAAAAATTGAAAAATTCTGAAAAAAATCACGCATGATCCTTATATATGTACGCAACTTTCATTAGTTTTGATTTTTCGCATATGAGCAAGTTAAGTGCCACGAAAAAATTCGTCTTTCCAGACTGTTCTGTTTTTGACAGATTCTGCCTTTTATTTTGCATTGCCTCTTTTACTATGTTTGACTGGATTTCTTTGCTCCATAAAATATCAGTGGCTGTAGCTAATGTCCAGAAGCTTGGGTAATGATTGTGTCACAGTAGAATATGTGAAATTTTTGATTATGCACTAACCCTCTAATGAGAACTGTTTTGAGTTTGGTGTGGAGGAAGTTTTCAAGGAGCAAGCGAGAAGGATGATATGATGTGATCAAGAAGAGTGAAAATCCTAAGCTTGGGGATGCCCCCGTGGGTCACCCCAGCAATATTCAAGAAGACTCAAGCGTCTAAGCTTGGGGATGTCCAAGGCATCCCCTCTTCATCAACAACTTATCAGGTCATCTCTAGTGAAACTATATTTTTATTCTTCCACATCTTATGTACTTTACTTGGAGCGTCTGTTTGCTTTTATTTTTGCTTTGTTGTTTTTATTTTCTGAATAAGTTGGATCCTAGCATTCTTGTGTGGGAGAGAGACACGCTCCGCTTTTCATGTGAATACTCATATTCTTCACTTATATCTTTTGAGTATTCTTATCTAGCTACTGCTATGTTTTTAGCTCCTGTTTTTCATGCATCTCTTTTAGAGCTGTTAATTCTTGTGGAGTAGTACTCTCTTGTTTCGTTTGTAAATCACTTGGAGAGTTTTTGTTTAGATATTTGCTTGGTTGATGTGTTGTTCAGAAAATGTTGCATGTGGTAGTGGTATAATGAAAAGCTTGCATAATCTTGTAGATCATTGAACTTTGATAACCTGATTCTTTGCAAATGTTTTGACGTATTTAGATGGTAAAGCTTGCTGGTTAATTAAGTTAAAATCATTAGTAGATTGTTGTCTTTAATCTTGTACCGTACTACAAACTCTACTAAAATTGTTGAAGGTGTAGTTGGACTTGATAGCTTTCCATGTCTAAAAGTGATTCGTAATAACTAAGTTGTGCTGAAGGTCGAGGGATCTAGCGGGGTACTTGTGCCGCCGTGAACGGCCCTTCTTGGAGTGAATGTTAATCATGCTCTTAATGTTGAACCTGCAGGTTGTTTGCAATAAACTTGTGAGTTCTTTTTGACTAATGTTGAGCTACGGTTTTTGGCACTTCCACTATCCAAATTTGCTAGCCTCTTCGGTGTTGTGCATTGCCTTCTGCTCACTTTGAGAGTTGTGCATACTTCGCCAGTACATCCAAACCCGTGGAGAACTTCATCTTGTTCTCCTACACATAAACCCATACATCTTTCTCAAAACAGCCACCATACCTACCTACCTGTAACACCCCAAAATTTCGTCCCTAATTTTTGTGGTGTTTTCTCACACCCGAAAAACTTTTCCCTCCTGTCTCAAAATTATTTTGTCCTCTGGTGCTAGATGATGCCCTCGTGTTCTTTTCTCTCAAATAATTTCAGAGAACCTCCGGTGATTTCTTTGCCACTTTGAAAACCTCCGCTAAGGTTTTTCCAAAAACCCCAAAGACCAAATGTTGGGATCCTTAAAATCCTAATATTCCATCTACCTTATGAACCATATTTTTCCTAGCTTGGAAAACTCCACCAAATATTCCAAGATCACCTTATCCAATTATTATCCTCCACATGCAAAATATTGCATATTTACCAAGTGCAATGTTTCCGAAACTCTCAATAAATATTTTAGTGCTTGTCTTGGTCAAGAAATTATCTTCCTAACATGTATCCCTCTACACTCCTCATAAATCCATGATATAATCATTATGCCATTGCCTACACCCACAAAATATGGCATGATCATTTGAGCCAATTATCCACCACGCCCTTCTTACACCCCAAGAACCCATAAAATATCCTCATGTTTGGATAAGAGCCATGTGAATTGAGCACATGGGATAATACCCAACCAGCCCAATTAAGTGCTATCTTTATTCTATCCAATAAAAATCCCTCCACCTTATTTGTTGGTAGAAATCAAATACCAAACCATGAAATGTCTACCTACCTTTGGGAGGTATGCAAATATCTCCTTCATGGAAATTATTCCTGCATGAAGGAAGGGTGCCATATCATCTTACTCCCCTGGTTACTCATATGGTGCCTAGGTGATCACCATCTTGCTAAACCCCATGCTCAAAACCCTAATGGACATGATCATCGTTTTATGCCATTTTGGAATTTTTCCCAAGAACCCTAGCCAAGTTGCACATTTTGACCCCAAGGTGCAAACACCATCTCCTCACATACAAACCTAACCACTGGAATTTTTCTGGATTTTATTTGTATTAAAAAGTTCTTGTGGGCATTTCATCGAACACCTTGAGGGCAGGTTTAAAAATTTCAGAAACTTGCAAGTTAACCATGGTTTGCTCAACCCTAGCCCTAACCCTTTGGTCCAGTGGATCCCCTGTGTGCTCCTGCTCGTCCAGGTCACCTTCCTCATCCTCTTCTCCCCTGTAGACGAAGGATAGGTCAGCAATGACCTCAAGCAGCCATTAATGGCCAAACTACCTTCCACCCACCTCCTCCTCTCCCCCTGCTATAAGAAGCTCCCTCTAGCCCTCCAGAGCACTCCCAGCCATCACTTGCCCCCCCCTGGCCTCACTCCCTCATGCCTCGCGCACCCACAAGCCCGCAGAAGCTCGGCAAAGCCTCCTATGGCCGAAACCCTAGAAGCTCGGGTAGCGAGCTCCACGACCTCCTCTGCCAAAGGAAACACCACCCACGGGCGCGGTGCACCGAGACAGTTCCATTCCCACCGTTTTCGTAGCCCCTAGCCCACCCCATCGTCGCCACCAAGCTCCACCCGAGCCTCCCGCCATGGCCGCATGGCCGAGCTCGCGGGAGACGCGCAGGAGGCATCCCCGCCGTCGGAGCCGCCCCCCTGGGCGCGGTGGGCCACGGCGTGCCCATCCCCACCGCCGGACAGCCTCCCGGCATCCTCTCCGGCCATCCCCGGCGAGCTCCTGCTTCTTCCAGTACGTGAGCAGGGAGGAAGACGAGGCAACGATCGATCCCTGGTCTGTTTTCTTTTTTCCCTTGCGAATCGTTTTTTGGCCCAGCCCAACAGGCACAGCAGCGCAGCAGGCCGGCCTGCCAGCGGCCCAGCCAGGCGCAGTGCAGCGCACAGTGGCGGCTCAATTGCGGCCCGATCTATTTTTTTTCGCGAAACTCTTTTCTTTTCCTGCTGAACCAATTTTCGAACGTCAATATCTCTCAAACCGTAAGTCCGTTTTCGGTGATTCAAATTTCTAAATCTTCGTCTCGACGAGCTCTTTCCGGTGGTACTGATTTCATCTCATTCCAAAATAGTTCTTTGGGGTGCCCTTTTGTACGTGCAATCCGGAGTCCGTGGAACGGGCTATCGCTGCCCTACGCCGCGGAACCAACCCGACCTCTCCAAGCCCAATGGATTCCCGTCTTCGAAGGCAAGCTAACCCCTTGCTATGAGCAGTCCCGCAATGTTTGTTTGTTTATCTGCTTAATACCATGTCGGGTGATTATGTCTCTACTGTTATATTGTTTATGTCTGTCTACTGTTATATTGTTATGTTTGTCTACTGTTATATTGTTGCATGTATGTTTGTTGTCCGTATTTTATATGAGGCTTGTAGTGTTGCATATATCATGTTGCATTTTAAATTGTCGCATTACTTTATAATTGCTTATCTGCGCATCACCCCCCCATTCCCGAGACACCGGCTGGAGGAACCGCCACAGTCAAAGGAATGGGGAACAATACAACTGTGCGCCTCGCACTTGCGTGGCTTTGTTTGCTTCTTCTTCTTCGCCGAGGTGAGGAGCGGACGAATGTCGTCTTATGATCCTCGGAGTTGGGGGCATTTGCCAAAAGAGTTATTTGCTTCTTCTCCCTCCGTCAAACGTGGTTGGCGTAAGCCCACCTGGACTGCGACGCTTGGACATTTGCTTTCCATTTGGTTCTTTTTGCCAAGATTGCTGACACCATGTCGAGGTAATCCTCGAGTGGAATGGATGCTTTCTTTCTTATGATTGCTTTTCAGTTCATTTTGGAGACTCGTAAAATTACTCCTGTCATGTTGCTTATTTATTTATCATACCTGTTTGGTTATTTTATGTATTGTTAATATTTATCAAGCACACATCATTCTTGAGACAATGGACTGGGGAAACCGCCGCCGTCTCACTAAAACATTAACGTCGAACTGTGGTGGCGCTTGTCGGCGGAATCGCCGCGACAGTCACCCGGTCGACGCAAACCAACTAAACTATTGCTTGAATTATTATGTTGCTAATGACTTGTTGTTGTTGGTATATTATTATATTGTGATTGTTGTGCTGGACTAATCCTTGGTTGTTTGGACTTGTTATAATGAAACTTGATTAAATGAAACACCCCCTCCAAACAACGATAGGGTCAGTCCATGGTGCCACTAATCTGAACTTTGAACGCAGAACCATCGTCGTCTCATGGAGGACCGTGACTTAGTAGGTTGTTGAGCCCCTTTTGTGCCATCCATTGGGCGCAGTCGTTCGGTTGTGCTGTCCGAGGGTAGAGGTAGACAGGCACGGGTTCGACTGTGATAGGGAGTCCGGAGCTAGGCATACCCGGTCGCGCCGGGGGATGTGCCGGATTTACTTGCCCGTTGTGCCACGCGCATAGGGTGGTGCAGGAGAGTGTCTTAGCAAGTGGACCGTCATGTGAGTGTATTTTGCTTAGTACGACTTTGGGCGTGAGAAACCTGGAGCGTCGGCTGAGTAGGATGCATTCTGATAGGTGGGAAAGCAAACTCTCGAGAGACTCAACCTAGCAAGCTAGCCCCGTTCCTGGGATATGGAACAACAGTTCAGTGTCGGTCACATTGTGTGTCTTTGTCGTGTCAGGAGGTTAAACTTAAGATCTGTTTGAAAGAAAGATGAACAACCTGATTTCACTAAATGAACAATAAGTTGATGCAGGGAATGCTACTTGAGATGTGATTGTGAACCAGGTTTAGGGATGGCGGTGTGATGCGTTGGGGAGCCTATAGTTAGGCCAGAGCCCACATCAACCGTGCGTGCCCAGAGTGAAATGATGAGGCCAGTGGGCCTAGCAATGATCACAGGTGCTGTTGTGTATTATTTGGTACCCACTTGGTACACCCGTTTTCTCGTCACAGGTAAGCCCTTTGTATGATTGCCGGTGCACGATCCAACCCCACCTGGCTTGGACTCCGCACTGGTGATACCCCGTTGTTTGCTTATGCCATGTTTTGCTTGTGATGCCATGCTACCTTTATGTTATACTGTATATTTGTTTGTCTAGAGTACACACTTGCCATGTGTAGTATTTTATTTCCAATGTATATCCTGTTGCATGACTGTTGGATTGTTTGTAATGAGTGGCGATTCTTGCTGAGTGCATACAAATGTACTCACGGGCCTTGTGATTGTGGCCAGGTTTGGCGAGGATTCATCTTCTACCTTAGCAAGAAGATGGAGCAAGAGTGTGCTAGGATCAGTAGCCCAGCCAGATACCTGTGGAATGGAGCCGCTCCAAGCCGTTGCCTTAGTCGTCTTCCGCTGCCAGTTAAACTCTGTCCTGAGCCATGCTTGGCTTGATATTTGGTCATGCCTCGACGGCCTTGTAAACTATTTGTAGCACTTCTTGTGCCTGAGTGTGTAATGATTTCCATTATGTTGCACTGTCGTGACGTGCGGCCAGGTATCTTGGGCTGGCGCACGGGGCGACCGCCTCTCTGGTAATATGTGCCAGGGAGGGGTGTCACACTACCACAGCATTTCCATAGCTGTTCCGAGATATATTGTCATGCAACTTCCATCTTACATTACATGACTTGTTGTCATTTTATCATTTATATATTGCTTTGCATGATTCTATACAGCTGATGTGTGGTTTGCCCATGTTACGCTAGATCATTGCACATCCTGCTACACTGGCAGAGGCACACAGTTTCATACATCATGTTTTGTTCATTATGAGTTATTTGTACCAAAAAAGTGTGTTGTCATATTAGGATGTTGCCCCTAAAAGTGAAAAGAGCCATGGAGACCAGCGAAAAGTGAAACAGAAAAAGAAAAAATGGAAAAAAGAAAGAAAAAAAAAAGAATAAAGAAAAAGGGGGCAACATTACTATCCTTTATCCACACTTGTGCTCATGTTTTAGCACCTGCAGTTTCATAGTCATCATTTCTGCTCATGTTTAGCACCTATACTCCATGTGAGAGAGTTTTCATGTTTTACTAGTATAACTATGTGGGGAATTTACACTATAGAACTTGGGTTGTATATTCCAATGATGAGCCTCCTCAAAAGTGCTCTAGGTCTTCATGAGCAACCAAGTTGGATGCACCCCCCACTAGTTCCATTGGAGAGCTTTCATACACATATAGCTCTATGTGCATCCATTGCATGGCAATCACTACTCCTTACATAGCTTCGATTATAAGACTTCCTCTTGTCTAATGATCACTTATAGCTTTGTGAGACTTTCTTCCTTTGGCCTTCCAAACCCCCATTAATGTTCTTTTAGCCATAACATCCTGGTGCAAAAACCAAATGCTTGCGCTCACTGGTTGAGTAGACTTCGAAACAGTTGATTCATGATGTTCATGTGTATGTTTACTTGACTGAATCCTTCTATGTTGTGAAAAATTACTTGATGCTTGGAATTGAAGGATAGAACTCCTACACTTGATACTTAAAACATCTTTAATGAACCTTGTACGGTTTCATGTCTTTGAAGCAATAGTTCATGAAAACTTTTAGCTTGTTTAACTATCTTGTTTTGTTATCTCTTGTTGAATATCAATATAGACATTTGCTTTGAATGATTTGATCTCAGCTCACATGCTTTACAATATTATTTGATCAAGATTGTGTGGTAGCATGTCACTTCAGAAATTATTTGTTGTTATCGTTTTACCTACTCGAGGACGAGTAGAACTAAGCTTGGGGATGCTTGATATGTCTCCAACGTATCTATAATTTCTTATGTTCCATGCTTGTTTTATACCCATTGCTACATGTTTTATATACACTTCATGGCATTTTTATGCATTTTCTGGGACTAACCTATTAACAAGATGCCACAGTGCCAGTTCCTGTTTTCTGCTGTTTTTGGTTTCAGAAAAGTTGTTCTGCAAACATACTCGGAATTGGACGAAACAAAATCCCAGATGCCTATTTTTTCCGACACGTTCACGAAGTCCGAAGGAGACACGAAGGGGGGCACCGAGGCGCCCTCCCCACACCACGGCGTGGGTGGGCCCCTGGCCGCGCCACCGTATGGGGAGCGGGCCTCCGCCGACATCGCCCCTTCGCCTATATATTCCCCCCGAGGCGTAAACCCTAAAATAGAGAGCCATATTTCCAGAAAACATCCGCCGCCGCCGTCGTCAACCCTAACTTGGGAGGGTTCTGAAGCTCTCCCCGGCACCCTGCCGGAGAGGGGAATCATCACCGGAGGGCTCTACATCGCCATGCCTGCCTCCGGAGTGATGTGTGAGTAGTTCATCTTTGGACTATGGGTCCATAGCAGTAGCTAGATGGTTGTCTTCTCCTCTTGTGCCATCATGTTTAGATCTTGTGAGCTGCCTATCATGATCAAGATCATCTTATTGTAATGCTACATGTTGTGTTTGTTGGGATCCGATGAGTATTGAATACTATGTCAAGTTGATTATTGATCTATCTTATATATGTTGTTTATGATCTTGCATGCTCTCCGTTGCTAGTGTAGGCTTTGGCCAAGTTTATGCTTGTAACTCCAAGAGGGAGTATTTATGCTAGATAGTAGGTTCATGCCTCTACTGAATCTGGGAGAGTGACAGCAACCCCTAAGGTTGTAGATGTGTTGTTGCTACTAGGGGTAAAACAGCAATGCTTTGTCTAAGGATATTTGTATTGTTTATATTATGCACCATACTTAATGCAATTGTCTGTTGCTTGCAACTTAATACTGGAAGGGGTGCTAACCTGAAGGTGGACTATTTAGGCACAGATGCATGCTGGATAACGGTCTGTGTACTTTGTCGTAATGCCCAAGTAAATCTCATAGTGATCATCATGACTTGTATATGCATTGTTATGCACCTCTTTATTTTGTCAATTGCCCAGTTGTAATTCGTTTACCCAGCATGTTAGTATCTTATTATGGAGAGACATCACTAGTGAACTGTGGACCCCGGTCCATTCTTTTACATCTGAAATACAACCTACTGCAATCATTGTTCTTTTTCATTCTCTGCAAGCAAACATCATTTTCCACACTATACATCTAATCCTTTGTTTTCAGCAAGCCGGTGAGATTGACACTCTCACTGACTCGTCGGGGCAAAGTAGTTTGATTGTCTTGTGTGCAGGTTCCAAGTCAACCGTCAGGACATTTGCCTCCCCTTCGACGCCACAAGTTTTCTGACGCCGTTGACACCTTCAGAACATCGTTGACTTCCTACTGGTTCGATAAACCTTGGTTTCATAACTGAGGGAAGACTTGCTGCTACACTCATCAAACCTTACACTTGAGGTCTCCTGACGAACGTGTGCTTTACACGCATCAGCTCCCACCCATTGATTTTCCTCGAAAGGAATCTCAATCCGGCTACGCCTCCGAGGATATACGGAACTCGGAAGTAACTTCTGATTCGCTTGTCCCATACCAAGATCTGATGTCAGCGCATTTTACGGTGCTTTGGAATGACTCATAACAGTTGTTATTTAATCCTATACATTCTCGGTACAATGGAACCTCCACCATATGATACTCCGATCGTATAACCAATCCATGGTTCCATCATCCACCAATTTATTTGAAAACAGTATTTTGATGCAAGTGGTATGAAGTACTATTCAAATTGTACTTTGAAAATAATCAATGAACATGAGCAAGAATGAACTTGCCTGGAAACTGCAAGGTAGTGCAGTTCAAAGGTTTTACTTGACCCTGGACCTCGGGTTTTGAAGAAACGGCATTGTCCGAATAGAAGACAATGTTTTAAGATCCAAATGATTTGAAGAGATTATCTGCAAAAAAGTTTTGATAATCTCTTCCCGTGTGTTTGAGTGATTTGATGGTTGAGTTTTAGGTTGCTTATAAAAATTTCACTTTAGAATTTTCATATGAATTTCACTTTAGAATTTTCATATATCTGAAGAATTCTCACTTGTTCACAAGGGATATACTGCTTCGCTATAGAAAGACCCTTTGAACTGAAGCACATCGTTGATCTGACACCGGATAAGCTATGAGCCACCGGAAGGATCGCGGATAGCCAGAACTCTGTAAAATCTTTCTATGCCGCAAAGACGGATATACTGCAAACTCGGAAGAAATTCAAAGATATTTTTCTTAAGTTGATTTCAAATCCATGTACTACTTTGAATACTTTCATATCCAAAATGTACTTTCCAGTTCAAAATAATATTCCCCAAAATGGAAAATATTATTCTTGTTTTTGTTTTCTTTTGTACTTTGGAAATACCCAAGTCATTTAATAAAGAATAGAACATAATTGAAGTTTTTTGTTTTCAAAAACTCACACAATTGATAAAATAGCTTTAAGGAATTTTTCTTTGAGTTGAAAAGTATTTTTAGTGAATTTTTAGTATTATTTGACTATTTTTCATCTCATTTATCAACAAAACAATGGCTAGAGATTTTTTATCTCAAACAATTCAAACTATTAACATATTTGAATTAGTCATATTTTTAGCTTTCCAAAAATATATTTTCATAATTTTGGACATTTATTTCAAAAGTTACAACACTTCTATAGAATAGTCCCAGGACTTAAAAATATTTACAAATAAGCCCCTGGCTGGGCCCGGTCATACCCCACTGGGTCAACCTGGTCGAAACGGTGCGGTCGGTCAAACCGACCCGCACATGCCCGAGCCCCTCTCTCTCTCTCCCTCTCGCTCCCGCGACTGTGGTCGCCCGCGGTGTCGCCGCCGTGCCCCGGCCGATTCCGGCCACCTCTTGCTACGCCACGCCGCCAAACGACCGCCTCCCTCTCCTCTCTCACCTCACCGAAGGAATTGAGCCCTAAAACTCTTCCATGGCGAGCGTAACCAAACCCTAGCCGCTAGGGTTTTGGGATGGCGTCGCCTCCCTCGCCGCCGACGAGGTTGGTGCTTCTCCTTGCCTCCCTGGCCCTAGGTAGCCTCTTCTTGACCCCCTGGTTGGCGCTCGACCAGTCCAGGTCGTACTCCCCGGCGTGGGGGTCCCTGTGCTGTCGACCATCGCCTCCTGCTTCGTCTCCGGCCACGATGAGCTCGGCTCACCTGGTCCAGGTATTTCACCTCCTCCTCCACATCTCTCATGCTCTCCTGGCTCACTACCTGCTCAACCTAATCGACTCCTCCCAAAATTCCTCATTTTGGGATTTTAGGGTTGCAGTACTGAAGAAAATCTTCAGTCCTGGCATGCTGGTGGGTTTGTGATGTGCATTTGGGTGTAAATTCTCTTCATTGACACCTAAGCTGCTCTCTGATCCATGCTTGAGCTCTGTTGCTCAAGTTTGCAACAAAACTCTGAATTTTCACACTGTCACTGACAGTGTTAGGTTCAGACATGTTTGTGATGTGGTTAAGCTTGCTCACATGCTCCTTGTGCTCTCTGCACTTCTTCTAGCTAGTATGTGTGTGTGCGCCTGCTAGAAACCTAGCTACTGACAGCAATGTTCAAATAAAATGCAGATGACACTTTCTGTCAGTTAACTCTGACAGTGAAATTATTTATTACGAGTATAATACTTGAGCTTCTGCTCATACACACAAGATACATAAGTTGCAGCTCTTTAGAGCTTGCAACTATCACCCAATTCTTAAATGATTACAACAATAATTTTCTGAACCTTAGGGTTCAGGGATATGTGTGTGGGATGGTTATATAGAAAGATTATGATGTAGGTGGTCACCACTGGTGATTGCCACTTCATCTTCTTCCTCAAGCTTATACATAAAACTTTCATGGTTTTGCCTCTTTTGCTAGGCATGGCTGTGGTGTTCCTCTATTTAGAGGATGCACAGTAGCCAGCACTTAAGTGTGCTACCACTCTCTCTGCCTGAAAATAAAATCTTAAAGTAAACCTTTGGAGATTCCAAAGGTTGCTTGATGTAGATCTAGGCAGCACCTCTCTGTTCTTGATGATCCTGGTCCTTCTCCTAGCTAAACAGTGTGTTTGTGGTGTGGGCTACTCACCAAGGTGAGTTTTCTCCTCTATTTCTCACTCTTAGCCTCTGGCCTGAGAGAACTTGGGAGTTTTTTGCTCCAACCTCTAGCCTCTGGCCTCAAGGTGCTCTTATGAGCTTGCTCTGAGAAATTTGTGAGTGATTTCGTGTGGAGATGGGGGTATTTATAGTGTGGGTGGACCATTATGGTGCTGACACCTGCAAGCATGCATTTGGTGACTAAGGTGCTTTGTTACTATTCTGAACCGCCTCTCTGTGTTGGATTCTAGTCCAGGTTTATAGAAATCATGAACCTACTCATCTCTCTGATTATTATATTGATTTCCTTAAGTACATTGTGAGTTTTTAGTTTCTGGAAGTTAAATTTGTACTTTCTGAGATGGTTTCCATCTCCTTATGTTAATGTGTTGTTCCATTTTTTCATTGATAATGTTCTGGCCTTAATGAGTTGCTAAACCTGATTAGCATGTTGGTGATCTTTTCAATGATCACTGACTTGCTTTATGAATGATTTTAAAGGAATCCATGTCTAGGGTATCTTTCTGCTGTAATTGTTCATATATCTGGTCTTGATCAATTTGATATTTATATGGGCTGCTACTGGTGAGTTATTCAAAAGATTGACATAATGGCTTTACTTCTATTTGAAGTTGCTGGTGCATTTCCTAGTATTTTACTAGGCCATCTAGCTGGTCTACTTGCTCATTTTTCTGCTACAGCAATGTTGGGTTCTGTCTATTCCTAAATGATTTATTTTGTTTGATCTTGCCCTAACATTTCAAGTCTAGGACCTTAGTTTCTGGATTTGATAACAATGGATTCCATATCAATGGTTGGCCCTAGGCACAACCAACATTTTAACATAACAATGGTTTTGTTTTTGTTGTTTATTTTGCAGGCTTGAAGCACAAGATAAGAACAAAAAGAAGATCAAGATAGAGGAGTAGATAGGCTAGTTAGGAATTTTTCTTCTTTTCCTTTGTATCTTTTTCTGATTTTGTAATTTGACCACTATGTGGTGTGTAATGTACATGAGAATATTTTTAATGAATAAAGCTCATTTGGTATCATATTTTTCTGATTTTACTAGAATAAATGAAAAATGTTTGAATTTGGCCTCAATTTGACTAGGTCAACTTAAATTTAAATCACAAATTTGAATTTGAACTAAATCAATTCCAATAATCATAAGAGTGTGTTGATGAAGTTATAAACTTCTTTTTAGTGAAATTTTTGGTTGAATTTAATTACCCCTCAAATTTTGCTAAGTTCAAATTTTCAAATTTGAAATTTGATTCAAATTCCAGAGATCAAAAATGGTCTCTAGTCAAACTTCATCTTTTGAACCTAAACAAAATATGTTTTTGAAAATTCACCCTTTTAAGAACTGAGTTGCAAATCTATAAACTTAAGTCTACCCCTTTCCCTGGGTCCTATATGTCGGGATGTTACAAGTTGGCGGGAATGAAGTTTCACCAACTGCCACCGGAACGGCACCGGAGTTGCCAGAATCCGGCGATATACCACCGCACCGCCTCAAAATCCCGACGAAATTAGATAGCGAAGCTCTGTTCGACCTATTCCTGGCCAAATCAGATCGAAATTCCGGCAAAATCGAAGGCCGCCGATGGCCAGCAAAGTGCGCGATCGACGCAGGCCCTGCTGTACTAGTCGGGGGGAGGAGGAGCTGGGGAGGCAGGCCGGCGCGGCGGGTCGGGCGCGGGCGACGCGAGCGAGCTGGCCTAGGCGCCGGCGGGCGAGCTGGGGGACGGCGTCGCGCCCAGTCAGGCAGCGGACGGTGGCAGGGGCGTCCTGCGGTGGGGGAGAGGCGACGCGTGGTGGCAGGGGCGATGCTAGGCAGAGGAAGCGGCGCGCGGTGGGGGAGGGGCAGCGTGCGGTGGCAGGGGCGGCGCTAGGCGGAGGAAGCGGGCTGGCAAGGCGGGCGTGCCGTGCGTGAGGAAGAAGATGGAAGGAAAAAATAAGAAAAGGAAAAAAAAGGTGGGCTTAGGAGAGGAGGTGGAATATTCGTTTT
Source organism: Poa pratensis (assembly GCA_947311845.1). NCBI lineage: Eukaryota > Viridiplantae > Streptophyta > Magnoliopsida > Poales > Poaceae > Poa > Poa pratensis. The sequence goes on from CAMZMU010000010.1 coordinate 13,686,576, forward strand.
AAGGTTCAATTTGCGGTATCTGCACTGCGCGAGGTTAAACCAAACGAAAACGTGTTCTCGGTGCACCTTATACACGAATTTTACGGTTTCTTTTTACGGTAGCTGCCTTAGATGGAAGAGCGCAGAACTGGGATCTTCGAGACGGGAGTTGGGACGAAGCCCGGTGTCAGTCGGATGCGGCCTCCTGCGGATGGACGTGAGCGTGACTCCGCTGCGTCCTAATACTAGATTTTTTAATAAAACAAATCAGTACCGGTTACACATGATTTTAGTACCGGTCCCACACTTTTTGTACCGTCGGGTACCATTAGTCTGGTACCACCTATTTTATCACCGTTAGATGTCAATCACCGTAAAACATGTATTTTTAATTGCTATTCATGTTCCTTTGAATCTCTTTTTTTCGGTTATTGTGCTCGAGTTTTCTCTGGTTTCTCTCCAGTTCATGACTCAAATGAAATTCTTGAGCAGATTTCAGTTTGTCTGATCCATTATCCTTTTTTTTTAGTGTCTCAGATTTTTTTACTGATTTGTTATTTGATACTCCTGTTCCATTAAACTAGCGGGCTGACCCGCGCATTTGCCAGGCTAGATTTATAATTTGGTGGCACTTTCTGTTAATTATCTTATGTGAATCGTGTTAATTACTTCTTGTTTTTTCCTCCTTTTTGTTGAAATGTTCATTGCACAATAACGCCTGAGTCGCAAATTTTCTCTCCTGCTCCACCACAATCCTTATATGTTTAGATTTCTTTTGACCCACTCGTATTTGTTCTATGCCTGTCGAACATTCTATTTTTCCTCAAGCACTTGAACATATGGATATTGATATATCTAAAAGACCAATGGATATTCATACATATATATGAGTCATGTTACACATGCATTCATATTCTTTCACTACAGTTTGCATGGAAAAGTACGTTGACTTTGCATTTTTTTTCACGTAACAGTCTTAGGTATATAAATCCAAATGCAAGTAATTTAAAATAATTTTTACTTCAAAAAGTACTTCTAAATCTCAGTTTTCATATTGGCATCATATTGCTATTTAATTCCTTAAAAGTTGGTGTTTCACAATTATCCTTGAGCCGTACGGTCATATGCCCGTAGTGTTAAAGACACTATAAGAAGACAGTGATTCAGACCGGTTTACTCATATTTGAATTTTCTGTAATGTGAAACCTCCAAGTGAATCGAATGTCGATTTGTATTGGACAACCATGGTAACAAACTTCAAATTTGTCTGATTCAAAAGTAAATTTTGAGTTGAGGCGAAATATTTGACCGCTTGAAATTACGAATTTACATGTTAGCTTAAAATTTGATTTAATAGTGTTTCCAAGCTTGGTGAGTCTGCATATATGCATGTGTGTAGAGAAAATTCATAATTTCAGGTGTCACATGGGAAACAACGATCTGAGAAAATGAGTTAACCTCACTCAATCGAGGAGGAATACACGGACCACTTGGTTTTGACTGTTGAGGAAGATTGTGCTCCTGGCCGGTTTCCTTGTCATGTTGTTCAGCCTGATCTGCCGTGACGGCGCCCTCCGTGACCTCCTCGAACTGGCCGTCAATTATTCAATTTGAATGTTGAGGTGAATCATCAAAAAGATAAATCTATGTACTCCGTACGTATGTTCATTACTTCGTTGATGGAAAAAGCCCAAGATTAAAGTATTGATATCTCACCATTGCATGGTTAGCTTCTTCCGCCGGCGATGCGTTGAACCAATCGGCATCCATTAATCCCGTCTTGGCTTTCTCTGTTTCTTGAACGACGCACGGCTAATTGATGTGTGCGTGCTACAAATCCTTCCATTTCTTGGAGATCGACAGGGAAACATGTGCTTGGGATTGGGCAACTGCGGAGAGGAGCGGCCGCCCACGCGGACAATGGCGTGAATCCCCGCGCGGCATTCGATCCATTGCAAAGTAGTAGCATGAACTGTATCACACTTGAAAACTGAATGTGAAACAAATTGGCGGTAGTGTAAACAATAGGCAAAACTGTTGTCAAATCTGTAAGGAAAATCCCTAGAAGAATAAACAATATATTATTCTCATTGTTCATTTTAATGGAGTATCTTTGTCCTCATTGATTAGCTTACTGAACTTCTTGGTCACTTATATTATTGTTGGCTCCACAAATTTTAACAAATACTTCTTCGTTGTAGGTTGTTTCTAAGAAGTAAGAAAGTTGTATCTCTATTTAAAATACACATGTGAGTGGTCGATGGAAGGGATTACCTGTAGTTGACGCCGTTGTTGTTATTCTTCTTTTGATGTCAACAATTCCCCACTCTACCTCTTTCTCGTATTTATATGAGAGATGAGTACCAATAAACATGCATATTATTATTTAACTATAGATCTACGAACAATTGAACTTCTGTTTTCAGAAAACCAAAAATTATGCAAGAAGTAAAATCTACCTGGCCTTCGCCCAAAACGTTTTACTGAGATCCTATTGTCATGTATTCCACAAACCATTATCCATTAGGATATGTCACCTGCAAACTAAAAATAGAGAAAATATCTACATAAACGATATTATCCAAAAAAAGACAGCGTGTAGTTGCCATTCAGCCAATCTTCAAGTAAGGGATTTTTCAGTTGTGATGTATTCTGGGCAACATACCAAGCAAAAATAGTGAGTGATTTTAAAATAGCATCCATTAAATTTACACGTAGCAAACTACGCTGATACCAATTTTATCTCTAGGAACACAACAGCGTAGTTCCCGAGAAACAAATTATAATCATTTGCCTTTGTTTTATTAATTCGCGCGCATAAGGATCTGATTTATTCCTGCCAAAAGGAAAAACAAATTATTATTTGCGATATTATGTTTTATAACTGCAATATCACGGACCTGACAATTAGGATCAGAGGGTAATTGTTCTGAAGATAGAAGCCCTGCTCCTACTTCTTCCTTCCAAAGAGTTGCTTCAATACACGTTTACCTAATTTCGACGGAAAATGCTCCCTATGAGCATCAGTAAGTGGGATTCAATCGATCAGTGGTCACATGTTAACTATACCCACAATTACATGAGTAGATGCAAGCATAAAATTTTCAGGCAATTCCAAAGTTGTTTTGAATGAAAAAAAGTGTACTGCATTAAATAATTTTTCATAAGAGCATTTACCTAGTAACCTACAGTGAGGCAATTAGCAAAATGGAACACACGACAACATTACTTGCAAAAGTTGCAAGCCTGGAGTATATCGTAATGACGTAATCTATGTATCCTTGCAAACACAAACTCTCGCGATATTTATTTTTCACCTTGTTATTATGAACGTACTACAACCACTAAATTCCAAAAATCTATTGTATTCGGAAGGAGACAGCGTGAGGGCGAGAGCAGCGACAGGGCGAAGGAGGCGGCTGCCGGAGTACGATTGATTTTGATACGGCTTAGCCCTAGGAAAAACAGAAGCTCTGAGCATGTCGCGTACGTGATCCATGTAGTATAGGTCTTTGAAGACCGGAAAAGATATATCAGGCCACCGGGATTGACATTAATCAATTAGACTCCAGCTTGTATACGTCTTCTTTCAACATTGGAAATAGATCGATCAGGCTATCCAGCACGTGCGGTGGATGACGGTAAATCTAAGCCATTTAAAGTCATCTAAAGTTAAATCAACAAATCTCTACCGTTAATTGTTTGCTGTTTTAATAATATAATAGATATTTATTTCCCCATAACTGGGCATTTTTTTGTATTCTTCTGAATACTTCAAAAAATGAAAGCCTTTTTTGTTTAAAGATCACCATAACTTGAGGTGTGAAATTAATTGGAAATGTTCTAACAAGTATTTATTCATCTCTTACGAATTTATGCCTCTTAAGTTCACGAGCTTCATATATCCTCTCTTCTGGTGTTTTCTATTTAATTCGTAACTATTGGTTGTATCCAGTAGAAAGACCCAACTGAACTTATTGATCACTTAGCTGACTTCTTGATCAATTTCTTTCCTCTCCCCTTAATTTGACTCTACTGGCGGGGCTATTTATAGTCAAAGGCGACCGCCAAGCGGGAGGCGAAGGGGTCGTGTGCAAAGCTTTTCACGCCGGTCCCACCATCAAATCTTATTAATCACGGAACACATTTTTTTGAACAACCAGAGGGTCTCGAAGGACCCCGACTCAGTGGCGGATGCAGGACCAAATCACCGGGGGTGCCAACTGATTGTTCATTGCTAAAATATATCATGTATAATTATTTTAACACATTAATACACATAGAATAAGGCTAGTTGATTACTAGATTAAAAAGTGTGGACTTTTTAGGGGGTGCCATGGTGAAAGGATCGAGTAGGTTGACTAGAGGGGGGGGGGGGGGGGTGTGAATAGGCAACTACAAATTTTCTTTTTCTTTTGATACAAATTTGGGAATTGCTCAAATATAAGTTCTCTAGATATGCAACTAGGTGAACAAACCTATATGATGAGCAATTAACAAGCTAGCAAGATATACTACACAATATAAGCTAGCAATACAAGTAAAGGAAAGTTAAGAGATAACCACACGGTGACGCGGAGATTTTCTACCGAAGTTCACTTCCCAATGGAAGCTACGTCTCCGTTGGAGCGGTGCGGAGTCACAAAGTGAACTCCGAATAGCCTTGATATGGCACACCGTATCTCCCTCGTGTTATCCTCCGATGAGGAGATCCACGAGCCACTATATGATGCCCTCGAGGTCGGCAACAAACCTTTACAAGGATGAGGCACACTCCACAACCGAATTGGAGGCTCTCACCAAATTCCCGCGGCTCCCAAAGTCACAAGAATCACAAGGCCGGGGCACGACTCCACAACTCAATTGGAGGCTCCCGGCTTTTCCCCGCGGCTCCCAAAGCCACGAAGAACACAACTTCCGTCTAGGGTTCAACGAACCCAAGAGGTAACAAGATCCGCTAAGGATTAGTGGGGGGAATCGAAATTGCTTTGGTGGAAGTGTAGATCAAGACCTCCTCCGTCACTCCTCAAAGTATGAAGGTGTTTAGACCGATGGAGTGGGAGATCTTGAAGGTTGAAGCTTTGTAACAATGGTGGAGAGAGATTTTCAAAGCCTAGCTTCTTTGGAGAAGAAGACTAGTATATATAGCTCCACACAACAATATGGCCGTTGGCCAGTTTTCTGCAGACGCGCGGTACTACCGGTCCAAATGGACCGGTACTACCGAACGGCAGAGAACAGCAGTCAACAGGCATATTTTGACCAGGCGACGCGCGCGCCCGGTACTACCGGAGTTTCGGCCGGTACTACCGGAGCGCGCACGGTCGGTACTACCGGAATTATTTCCGGTACTACCGCGTAAGATTTTCCCAGAATCAGTACCGATTTGGCGTTCGCCGGTACCTGGCTCGGTACCAAGTCCGGTAGTACCGAGCTCGGTACTACCGGGCCATTTCATCCGGTACTACCGGAGCCAGGAAATGTGTGCCAAACTAGCCCCAACCTTGATCTGAAATTTCTTGAACCATGAAGGTTCATCATCAAGAGGCGGTGCACTAGAACTAGCCCCAATCTCTGGAGCACCTGAGGGAGCACTAGTTGAGCCTCTAGCTGTTTTGGGGCCCTTTCTGTCCTTGGGAAGAGTGTGAGCCTTCTTGTTGAGTTGTTTGACATTGTGCTTGATACCGGGCAAACCATCCTTCAAAAGGTCTTCACCGGTCTTTGCACCCCATTTGTCACAGATGAGGGCCATGATAAATGGTGCATAGATAGGAACTCGCTTGTCAATAACATTCAGCCACATCTCTTGATAAATGAAATCCATGACATCAAGTTTCCTCCCTTTTCCTTGATTGGTCTTTGAATTTGCCATGAGATCAATGGTGTAAGAGTGCACTTGGTCCCAATTCCCAATCCGAGGAGCAAGACACTCACGATAGATGCGGTGCAGAATCTCAAAAGGTTGAATGAGGTCCTCGGTTTGACCCGGAATACCACCTGCCATAGTAATGGGAGCAAGCAACTCCTTGCCACCGGATTCATCATTTGAGTGGCATCTCCACCCACAAGGGGACCTTGGACCTCCATCACGATAACCACCCAAATAGCCCCAAAATCATTCATTGTGGCTTCAAGCATTGTGTCTTTGGTCATCCATTTGAGGGTCCGAGCATTGTCATTGCCAAAGTGAACGGTTGAATAGAATTGAAGATATAGTACTCAATGTATGGATGGTTGAAGGTCATAATGTCAAGGAGACCAAATTCTCCACACATAGCAAGAGCTTCAGCAAAGTAGGATCTAAGCTTATCCTTCTTCATGTGTTCAAGGTCAATGGAGTGTTGAATGACCACTTTGTGTTTGTTTGTTGAACCCAAGTAGACTTCTTGATAAACCCGTTCTTGCTCATTGGTGTGGAAGTGAGGGTTTCTCACACTAGGGAACCTCTTCTTGTCATAAGGATTGATCTCTCGATAAGCCCGATACTCATGAAGACGAAGTTTGGTGAATGGCTTTGGAGTGGCTTGCTTTTGAACGGGCTGACGGCCTTGAGTTCTAGCTGTGGATCTTCTTGGCAATACCTCTTCGGACTGTTCTTCAGATTCTTCTTGAATTTCATCTTCATCTGACTCAATGATTCTAGGCCTCTTATCTTTACGACCGTAAACCTCATGACCACCACGGCTACCTGTGAAATAGCATACATAGGTGCAGAGGGAACAGGGGTAAGTGCACAAGTTCATGAATTTGTGAAAACAAACCAGTTGCTAAGTGTAGAAATAAGTCGCAAAATGCCAGGTTCCGGTAGTACCGGTGGAAAACCGCCGGTAGTACCGGCCGCGTTACAGGACGGTTTTGACCATGGGGAAAACGCGAATCCGTGACAAATCGACAAAATGGCTACACAGAGTAACTAGCTAGTGCTATCCCAGACCATAAGGAGTCTCCCCCCACGAATTTAACCAACAATAAGTGGAGCTACCGGTGATTTGCCCTAGCACATTTTAGGTTTCAATAGAGACCAAAAAGGAGCATGAGAGGGGAAAATACCGGAGGCCATCGGAGGGGAGGGGAGTGGGAACAACTCCCACGGAGCAGATCCGGCCAAGGACGGCAGGGGAGAGGCACCCGAGGCGGCGGTGCACCGGAGCTGAAGGAGAGGCGGCGGAGGAGAGAGAGCGAGTGGGGGTGCGGTTTGGGGAAGATGAGTTCTTCCCCGAGCCGCACCCGTATATGGCTCTCCTCCGCACGCCCGGTAGTACCGGCCACGAGCCCGGTAATACCGGCCGCGAGGGAAATTGCAGTTTCAAAACCAGCAACTTCCCAGGCGTCGGTAGTACCGGACTGTGGTACCCGGTAGTACTGGGACCTGGAATTTCAGAGGGTTTTTAGAGAATTTTAAAAATGAACTTGTGCAGGGAATTTCAGAGGGTTTTATGAGATGAGATTTTGGCATAGGTTAAGATAAGTCACTGTAGTAGTGAAGAAACACTTGGAGTTGCAAGACACAACAAGGAAAACCCAACATCCAAGAGTTTCTTCAAAAGATAGAGCAAGGTCTAAAAATACCCAAATAATTCAATTAACACCAACTCCTCAAGAAAAGAGGAGGGCGGTGGCCGTGGCCACCATGTTTGAGTATGTATGACTTGTAGCCGCGAAGATATATCTTGGGCTCAAAATCACAACTCATCTTTGAAGCACATTTTAGTCACACGAGTGACAATTATGCGAGATTTGTCTATTTGCGCATAATGGGGGGAGTGATGACTCATGAATTGAGCTACACTCCCCCTATGTCCATGCCTACATCCAAACCAAATAACTATTGTCTAATATGGGTAGGTATGCAAGAGGTCCACTAAATCCAATTGCTTATGTCCACCACATTAAGTTCTCCTCACAACTCCTTGAATCTTGCTTCACCAAGAGGCTTTGTGAACATATCGGCGAGTTGAAGCTTGGTGTTGACATACTTGATTGCAATATCACCCTTCTCAACATGATCTCGAATAAAATGATACCGGATCTCAATATGCTTGGTCTTCCCATGAAGAACCGGATTGTGAGCAATTTTGATGGCACTTTCATTATCACATAAAAGTGGCACTTTGTCACAAATGACACCATAATCTTTTAAAGTTTGCCTCATCCATAATAGTTGTGCACAACAACTTCCGGCGGCAATATATTCGGCTTCGATGGAGGACGAGGCCACACAATTTTGCTTCTTAGAAGACCAACTCACAAGGGACCTACCAAGGAATTGGCAAGTACCCGAAGTTGATTTTCTATCCATTTTGCAACCCGCCCAATCCGCATCCGAATAACCTACAAGATCAAAGCTTGTGCCTTGGGGATACCAAAGACCAAAGTTAGGAGTATCCATCAAGTATCTTAGAATCCTTTTAACCGCGGTTTCATGACTTTCCCTAGGACTTGATTGGAATCTTGCACACATACCCACACAAAACATAATATCCGGTCTAGATGCACAAAGGTAAAGCAAAGATCCAATCATAGAACGATAAAGCTTTTGATCAACTTCCTTACCATCCGGATCTAAGTGAAGATCCGCCTTGGAGTCCATGGGAAACTTATATGGCTTGGCATTGTTCATGTCAAATTTCTTGAGCATGTCCTTAATATACTTGGCTTGACATAAGAATGTTCCTTCTCGAAATTGGTGGATTTCAAAGCCAAGAAAATAATTCAACTTTCCCATCATGGACATCTCAAATTCCTTGGTCATTAGCTTGCCAAATTGATCACTAAATTCACGGTTAGTGGAACCAAAAATAATATCATCAACATATATTTGGCATACGAAAAAATCTCCATTTACCCTTTTGGTAAAAAGTGTGGGATCTATTACCCCAATTTCAAAGCCACGGTCTACTAAGAACTCCTTGAGATGATCATACCAAGCACGCGGAGCTTGCTTGAGCCCATAAAGATCCTTATGTAGTAAGTAGACGTGGTTAGGAAATTTAGGGTCTTCGAAACCCGGAGGTTGTTTAACATATACCAACTCATTTAGTGGACCATTTAAGAAACGGGGGCATAGGTTTCACCGTAGTCGACTCCTTCGATTTGGGTGTAGCCTTGTGCAACCAATCTTGCTTTGTTGCGGATGACTTGACCATGAGAGTCTTGCTTGTTCTTAAATATCCACTTGGTTCCAATGACATTATGGCATGTGTCTTTGGGTTTTTCAACTAATGACCATACTTTGTTGCGCTCGAAGTTGTTCAACTCTTCATGCATAGCCGCAACCCAATCCATATCTTCAAGAGCATCATATACCTTGAGAGGTTCTAAGCTAGACAAACAAGAGACATGACCACAAAAGTTAGATAATTGTTTGCGTGTGGACACACCCCTGAATACTCCCAAGGATATTTTCTTTGAAGTGGGAAAGATGATCCAATTTTGATGCACGCCGGATGACCCGGCGTTCCATGGCTTGACCAATTGTTTCACCAACACAAATATCTTCATCATTGCCTTCATCTTGCTCATGGTCAACCCGAAGTGGAGTTCTTGGAGTTGTGGGTTCATTATGTTCTCGTTCACCACTAGAGTTGGGTGGGTCTTGACCATCTTCTTGATCATTGAATGAATATCATGTTCTTGTTCTTGGATAGTTTCTTGATCAACTATTGAGGTGGATGGCTCAACTTGAGTAGAACTTGTTCCTTCTTCTTGAGTATCATCAATAGGTCCTTCAATAGGAATTAGTTCTCCAATCCCCATAGTTCTTATGGCTTGAGATGGAGCATCATCACCTACATCATCATGATCAATATGCTCCACTTGGGAGCCATTATCCTCGACAAACTCCACGTTCATAGATTCTTCAACACACCCGGTGGATATGTTGTAGACCCTATAAGCATGAGACTTTGCGGCATATCCAACAAGTATACCATCAAAAGATCTAGATTCAAATTTAGCAATTTTGCAACCTTTAATGTAAACATGGCATTTGCAACCAAAGACTCGAAAGTAAGATACATTTGGCTTTTTACCGGTGAGGAGTTCATATGGTGTCTTTTCCATGAGAGGACGGAAGAAGAGCCGGTTTGAGTAGTGACAAGCGGTGTTGATGGCTTCGGCCCAAAAGTTGTATGGGGAATGAAATTCGGCCATCATAGTTCTTGCCATATCAATAAGAGTGCGGTTCTTCCTTTCGGCGACACCATTTTGTTGGGGAGTATATGCAGCGGAATATTGGTGTTGAATGCCCTCCCCACTTAGGAAATCATCCATAGTGTAATTCTTGAACTCCGTACCATTGTCACTTCTAATTGCCAAAATCTTGGAGTCATATTGGCGTTGAACTAGGGTTGCAAAGTCAATGAATATCTTTTGAGTTTCACTCTTCTTCTTGATGTAGAAAGTCCAACAATATCTTGAATAATCATCCACAATCACCAAACAATATTTCTTGCCACCAAGACTATCATATGTGGGAGGCCCAAAGAGATCCATATGAAGGAGCTCCAAAGGCCTCTTAGTGGAGATAATGGTCTTCTTGGGGTGATTCTTTTCATGCATCTTTCCGGCTATGCAAGCACTACAAGGACGATCTTTGGAAAAATTAACATCGGTTAGTCCTACCACGTGTCCACCCTTTACAAGAGTTTGTAAATTTCTCATACCGACATGGCCTAGCCGGCGATGCCAAAGCCAACCCTTGTCGGATTTAGCCATTAGACACGTGGCAATTTGAGTGGTCTCTTTCGAGAAATCGACCACATACAAACCGTTCTCACGAAATCCAACAAAGGCTACTTTAAGAGATTTTGTGAAAAGGATGGTCACGTGGTATTTATTAAAGATAACGGTGTAACCGGCATCGCATAATTGACCAACGGAAAGTAGATTATATGAAAGGGATTCAACAAGGAGGACCTTCTCAATTGATAACTCCGGTGTGATCACCACCTTGCCATATCCCAATACCTTAAGTCTTGTATTGTTCCCAATGGTGACATGAGAGAATGAGAGTAATTGTTTCAATAAGCCCTTTACTACTTCTTTGCTTCCGGTCATGTGAGATGAACACCCACTATCAATGAGCCATGAAGATCCACCGGAAGAAAAGCCCTACAATAAATCAAGTCTTTGATTTAGGTACCCATTTTGGAATGGGTCCTCTTTTGTTAGTCACAAGGGTCTTTGGAACCCAAATAGCATAGTGATAATCATCTCCATATGAGGTACCAACATATTTAGCAAAAACATAACCATTTCTAGATTTCATAAGCACATATGAGGGGTTATATTTTCCGGCAAAGTCATTGTGAGTGGCATTGCCCCTTGTGGCTTACCACCCACAATGGGTTCAACATTCTTCTTGCCCAACTCCCCCTCCTTCACAAAAATAATATCTTTTGAAGGGGAGGTAGGCATTTCTTCTTGTTTGCCTTCTTGGACTTGGGAGCAAACCCAAGCCCTTCCTTGCCAACCACTCCCTTTTGATTGGTCAAAAGATCATTGAGGTTCTTTTCCCCTTGGATGCAAGTGGCTAGACCCTTTTCAAGTTGGGCCTTCAACCTAGTGTTCTCCTCCATGAGAGATGCTTTAAGACATAAGGGTTAGTAGCACAAGCATTGGCATCTTTATCATTATGAGGAGTGGTGAAGCTAGCATATATAAATTGAGCTTGTAATTTAGCATATGACCCCTTGAGCTTGGTGAGCTCACTTGAGGTCACCTTGTGGGTTTCCCTAAGTTGCTCAAAATTCTCAAGGAGTTTGTTATGACTCTCTACAAGCTCATCATTTTTAATTTTTAGATCACTAGCAACTTGAATAGAGGTTTCACGGGTTTCTTTTGCCTTGGATAAATCCTTGGCTTGGGTCTCCTCAAGTTGCTCCCGGAACACTTGTTCCTCAACAAGTTGCTCTTCTAGCTCACCAATTTTATCGGCATGATCACGTGCATGCCCCTCAAGCTCATAAATCCTATTCTCCTTTCCTCAAGGAGGTGTTTGGCTTCTCCATATTGGTACATGAGAGCCTCAACCATTTTCTTGGTTGGACCTTGGAGCTTGTTTATAAAGGGGTAATTGTATCCTCTTTCTCCTCATTTTTCCCTACATCCTCAACACAATCCAAGAGAGATGGTTTAGAGGAGATAGTAATTTTAGGTGGGGAATTCACCTTGGTTTCCTTGGCCATGAGGCACATAGGCTTGGGATCTTGTTGTCATTTGGAGCGGTGAAGAGGGGTGCCAATGAAGGAGGAAGGTTGCCCATTGCAAGAGCCGCCATCCCCACTTCCTCACTTGTATCATCATCCTCCTCTTCGCCACCGGACTCATACTCTTCTTCATGTGTTGCGGTGACAAGAGCCTTTTGAGGTTCTCTCTTGATGAGGTACTTGATGGGCTTGGTGAAGAACTTCTTCTTCTTTAAGATGAGTTGGCCTCCAAAATCTTCTCTTCTCTCATAGGGGCAATCCTTCACAAGGTGATTGTCCTTTCCACAATTAAAGCACATTCTTTTCATTTGTGGGGAGAAGTTGCTTCTAGGGGAGAAGTTGCTCTTGATATTCTTTTTGTTCCAATACTTGGTGGCGGCAAGAGCAAGCACCTCATTGAGTTCTCCCACAAAATCTTCTTCATGATGACCACTTGTGCTTTCTTCATATCTTGGATGTTCTTCCACATGAGCCTTCAAGGCAAGAGTCTTTGGCCACGAATTTGGTTGAAAGACTTGGATGTGGACTTCAATGTATCATAGTGACAAATTGAGCCAAGATGTCATTGGGAGTCATTGTTGTGTAATCCGCTCTTGCATGGAGGTTCATCACCATAGTTTCACTATATGGCATAATTGCTTGAAGGAACTTGGCCTTGACCCATTCATCATCCATATCTTTCTTTCCATTTTCCCTACATGTCACCACAAGCTTGTAGAGTCTTCGGAAAGTTTCGGAGTCTCTTCGTCTAGCATGATGAAGTTGTCAACTTGATGTTGAAGGACGGCCATTGGAGCGTTGAATGCCCTCATTTCCTTCATACACGGTTTCAAGATAGAGCCAAGCCTCATTGCAAGTTTTGAGATTCCGCACATGATCTTCATCATTTGCGGTCATAGCACTCTCAAGAATGTACTTGGCATTTGCATCAAGTTGCTCATCAATCTCTTCTTGCTTGGTCAAGTTGTTGGGATCAACCGGGTTGAAACCATGTAGAACCACCCTCCAAAGATGCACCGATGAGCTGCGAAAATAAGACTCCATAGATTTCTTCCAAGTGAAATAACGAGTATTATCAAGCTTAGGAGGTGGCCTACTTAGGTTGGTTACATGAGGTTGAGTGAGTGGAACTTGAGTGAGATATGAAGTAGGTGGAGCAACGTTATGAGAAGGCTTCTCAATAGGTTTATCATTTTTATCCTTGTCACTAGCTCCCTTAATAGGGCTAGCGGTTGATGAGGAGCCATTTTGATTAGATACCCGAGTAAACACCTCATCCACCATTTTGCCTTTCATGAACCCAAAAGTTCAATCATGGACTTCATGGTGATTGGGGCATCACCCTCGGGAGGGATTATTCCCGCTTCGATTAGTTCTTTGTCAAGTTGTTCTCTATCAAATTTTTCTTGTTCCTTAGCAAGTCTTAACTCCTCATCTTTAGCACGTTGTACATCCTCCGCACTAGTCATCCTCCTCTTTAGGCGATTAAGCCCTTAATAAAGAGACCTTGCTCTGATACCAATTGAAAGGATCGAGTAGGTTGACTAGAGGGGGGGTGAATAGGCAACTACAAATTTTCTTTTTCTTTTGATACAAATTTGGGAATTGCTCAAATATAAGTTCTCTAGATATGCAACTAGGTGAACAATCCTATATGATGAGCAATAACAAGCTAGCAAGATATACTACACAATATAAGCTAGCAATACAAGTAAAGGAAGGTTAAGAGATAACCACACGGTGACGCGGAGATGTTCTACCGAAGTTCACTTCCCAATGGAAGCTACGTCTCCGTTGGAGCGGTGCGGAGTCACAAAGTGAACTCCGAATAGCCTTGATATGGCACACCGTATCTCCCTCGTGTTATCCTCCGATGAGGAGATCCACGAGCCACTATATGATGCCCTCGAGGTCGGCAACAAACCTTTACAAGGATGAGGCACACTCCACAACCGAATTGGAGGCTCTCACCAAATTCCCGCGGCTCCCAAAGCCACAAGAATCACAAGGCCGGGGCACGACTCCACAACTCAATTGGAGGCTCCCGGCTTTTCCCCGCGGCTCCCAAAGCCACGAAGAACACAACTTCCGTCTAGGGTTCAACGAACCCAAGAGGTAACAAGATCCGCTAAGGATTAGTGGGGGGAATCGAAATTGCTTTGGTGGAAGTGTAGATCAAGACCTCCTCCGTCACTCCTCAAAGTATGAAGGTGTTTAGACCGATGGAGTGGGAGATCTTGAAGGTTGAAGCTTTGTAACAATGGTGGAGAGAGATTTTCAAAGCCTAGCTTCTTTGGAGAAGAAGACTAGTATATATAGCTCCACACAACAATATGGCCGTTGGCCAGTTTTCTGCAGACGCGCGGTACTACCGGTCCAAATGGACCGGTACTACCGAACGGCAGAGAACAGCAGTCAACAGGCATATTTTGACCAGGCGACGCGCGCGCCCGGTACTACCGGAGTTTCGGCCGGTACTACCGGAGCGCGCACGGTCGGTACTACCGGAATTATTTCCGGTACTACCGCGTAAGATTTTCCCAGAATCAGTACCGATTTGGCGTTCGCCGGTACCTGGCTCGGTACCAAGTCCGGTAGTACCGAGCGAGCTCGGTACTACCGGGCCATTTCATCCGGTACTACCGGAGCCAGGAAATGTGTGCCAAACAGAGTATTTTCCAGGGAATGGGATGGTTGTGGTGTGCATATTTGGTTTGTGCAAAACATGTAGACAAGATTGATTCCGCCCAAACCTCCACACCGGATCCCCCTCTTGATAGTACGGTTTTCCTATAAAGTAAAACCTAGGAAAACTACAACTTCTCGCTTGACGCTTGTAGAGGAGAAATCCCACCATCATGTGTGAAAATATAAGATGTACCTGTAAGTCTTTTAGCACACAATTAGTCCGCTAATTGTGTTGTCAACAAACATCAAAACATATAGGGATAGAAATGTCCTTTCACATGGCACCCATGGCACCCCCACTGGATACGCCACTGCCCCGACTGTATCTATTAAGATGTTGTCGATGGAGTCAAGTTACAAACAGGACCTCACAAAATAATGGAAATTACAACCTGGCCCCTAACTTTTGCACTTGAGACCCTAGAACAAAGATGAAAAAAGCAATCCAGACAGGGTCTCCTCCCCGCTCCTTCTCCACCGGAACCATGGCAAAGCTTCCGACGCCGGTTAGCCATAGCACCACAGGGGACGCATCCACTTGGGGTGCAGCAACGTGTACGAACCGAATTGGAAGAAAAAGGCCTCCATCTTGGCAAGAAAGCTTGGAGGTTGCACATCGTCTGTCGACAGCAGATCAGAATAGCCTAGATAAAACCTGCAGCTGGTGAGCAATGTTGAGTGGCTGCCTTCTAGCCCTAGGATTCAGCAGCTGGACAGCCAGAAGCCGTCGAGGAAACACCGCTAGGATTGAACTTCAGAGGATCTTGACAAACGCAGCCTAGCGAGATCCCCATGTCCCATATCGATGAACTCCGGAGGATCTCGAGCTCCCAGCCGCACCATCGCCGAGATGGCCTTGGATGCAACGCACGGGCAATTTTCCTAGTCTAGACTCAAGGCCTGACGCTTGTCACGCCGAGGTACCTCGGGGTCGAAGCGAGCGATCTTGCTCAGGAAGCCAGACCGAACGGCTACGTGACGTCATCGTCCGACTACACGAGAACTCAGAACAAGTGTTCCAGCGATTCGTCGACTTGTTCACCTCTGCGTTCTCATTCGGGCTTGTTTTTTTTTTTTTGAGCGGAGGGGGCTTGTAGATATGTACTACATCGAACTGTATAAAGGCCCGTGGCCCAACGGGCCATGTACGTGATAGGCCTGCACCAGAGGCGTCAGGCTCTATGATCGAGTGGGCCTGCAGGCCGGATTCGGCCCAACCTGCGATCAAGATAAGGAAGCCGAATAATAAGGAAGGATTCCGAAGATCCCGGAGGGAAGACCATGGCGTACCCGACAAAGACTCTACCACGAAGGAAGGTCATGACGTGCCCGACTCCTTGTACAATCCCAATAGGTAACCTCTCGCCGATATCGATCCAAATCTCGATCTCTAGATCTAGAACTCGCTGGGTTGATCTCCCAACTCGCTGGCGATCTTGTAATCGATCTGTACTCGATCATTGCAATCCCACACAGCAGGAGTAGAGCTATTACCCGATATCCAAGGTGGCTCAAACCTGGGTAATTCGGTTTCTGGCCCAAAGATCTACCACGAATCTACAAATACGTATCCACCCGGATACATTGTTTTCTACACATTTGATCAAAGTTTATAAAGTTTGACTTTGATCAATCCTATTATGCATGCTAAACCTCGCCGGCTGCGGTGCTTCCTTGACTGGGTACGAATAGGTATGGGTTGCAGGTGTGTGCCCGAGAGAGAAGAGATAGCATGCTTGCTGTTCGAGGATTTGTGCGGCATCTTGGCGGCGAGCAGGTTAATACACGACGCGCTCCTTTTATGCCGTGTCTCGTTCTATTTTAATGGCATAGATCTCGCTGAAATAGGTTTGACCGTAATAAGCAGTAGATGGAATGGAGCGGTGATCTTTCAAATAAACCAGAGGCAACCTGGTTATTGAGATCTTTGTTAAGTGTATTGGTTCATATCTTCATGCATATTGTCCAATTCTTACATGGGTTTCGTTTGTGATGTAGCAACAATAAGCACCAATGATGGACGCCGGTTCAGTTCGTATTAGTACTACCTTTACTGCCTTATTCTTATGTTTCTGCAGATAAGTGTGAATACATCTGATTCATATTTTTTATCCTTTGCAAGACACACTGCCCAGATCACTGTTAATTTGCTAGGTTAGTAGGATTGTTGTAGTTTACAGTGTTCTTGTGGTTGTCCAGTTTGTTGATTACTAACCAGTGCTACACTCTGCATTTCAAATATACACAAATTGATTTTCTGATGTCGATAAATTCGCCGCATGGTTATATGGATGAAGGAAAAAACCTAACAACATTAGTGTAGCTGATATTAAAGAATTAAGGGAAGAAACTTGTGTTTCAGCTGTGCAAATTGTTGCGAAATGTCAGTTGAGACTTGAGAACGTGTCATTTGCTTGTCATGGGGGTATCTATCAGATATCACGGAAATGAATACTTAAAATGTTTTAGTTATACCAGTTTAGGTCTTGATTGAATAATCCAATGTACATGGGGAGTTGCTTACATAAGGAGTCTCATGATAGGTTTATCATATGTGCGAGGATCTTAGTTACACATAATATCTGAAATGGCAAGCTCATAATATATCAACCCATTGCAACGTACGAGCTCGTATTTGGTCGATCATTAACTTTTGTCGCCCGTCTGTTATATGGTGCGAAAGTTCATCAGTCTCGGATGCACTATGCAGAGCTACGTGAAGATGACATGCTGGATATAGAGTTTAAGCTTGTTTAGGGTTTAATTATGTAATGATTTATATATATATGAATAAGCAAGATATGATGTGCGTAGCTTTATGAGTTGTAAGATAAGTGAAGTTCTTGGTGATTATATAATATGTGATTCTTTAATATTTATATGTGTTTATATTTACATGTGCGATATAAGCGACGACACAATAGCCCGTGGCAACGCACGGGCATTTCAACTAGTGCATGCTAATTGGGAAGGAGGGAGTACCAAGAAGGCAAGAACCTCGAATACATCAGTGAGCATGGATCCCCAAAGCTCAAATGCTGCCGTATAATGCAGAATCAGCAACAGGTCTTGTTCTCATGGCGACTTGCATTCCAGGATACATTCTGATAGCTCCAGGCATCATTTACCTCAATAAGACAATAACAGATGCAAACATTACCAGAGTTTTGCTACGACAGTACGACTCAAGGAGGGTGCAACAAAAGCGTCCCTGCTAGCAACACAAGTACTGAATAATGTTGCCAGCGAGATTCAGAAAATATTTCACACTTTTTAGATAGTGGAGTAAAAAATAGTTCACACTGAAGCAACCAATGTGGCCTTGATGGCAGGCCAGTCGCAGATTCAGGAAATAGCTTACATGATTCAGTTCATATAGTTCACAGGATTCAGGAAATAGCTTACAACACCCCGGAAATATCTTAAATAGTCCAGGAAATTGCCCACACGGCAGATTCAGGAAATAGCTTACAAGATTCGGGAAATAGCTTAAATGGTTCAGGAAATTGCTCACACGGCAGAATCAGTAAATAGCTAAATGGTCCAGGAAATAGCTTAAAAGGTTCAGGAAGTTGCTCACACGGCAGAATCAGTAAATAGCTAAATGGTCCAGGAAATAGCTAAATGGTTCAGGAAGTTGCTCACACAGCAGGAAAGCACCTTGAATACATCTACTGAACAAATATTTTGAAGAAAGCTGATACATGTTTCAGAACACAGAATGTGGTAACGAGTCTCATTCTGATGGCCAGGTGACTTGCAGCAAGTGGCAGAGTTGGACAGGCGTGTAGCTCCCCACATGACTTGGACGTCATGCTATCAAGATGAACACAGAGTCAGCATAAATGTAAAAAAGGCATGTAACTTTTTCGTTTCTAAACAAAGAACCTGTGACATAATTATGGTAGTATTAAAACTAGCATTTGAATTACCGGATAATGGCAGCTGGTTGGTGGCGGTTAATCAGTCGTATCAGTCGCGCCGTCCGTCTGAGTACTCCTTCAAACAGAGGAAGAGATGGGAATGGAAGAGGGACAGATCAGTACTGTAAATGAAACGAGAAAACAGACAAATTGCCACATCGAGCAACCCACAAAAAAGAAGAACGGAAAGTATGTCTACCTCTCTTTCATCTTCCTTCCCGTTTCCCCTGTTCTACTGGTATGGAATTGAAGGCGTTTGTTGGGATCCAATTGCAGGCGCTGTTTGGGATGCAAGGCGATTTCTTTTTTAATGGAGCCCTCCACAGCCTCCACATCGCCCCGAGTTGCACAATAACAATCAATTTCGACATGGAGGTCTTCAAGGCCTGAAAGATGCTTGATGCCCAAGTCAGCACCACACCAATATCCCGACATGACCTCCCTTGCGTGCAAGCGAACACGGAGCCGTCCGAGTGCTGGCATAGCTCCTGCTTCAAATGCTATCCCCAGTCCATGGCTTCGTGTAATCTTGTAGTGGAACACCTTCAGACGGTTGAATCCCTCACTGCCGACAATCGGCTTTTCTGTTATGTCAGCCTGCTTGAATACCGTCAGCTGGAGATGGGCCAGAGAAGTCATAGCACTGAGAATGCGAAGACCTTCCTCATCAAATGCAGAGACTGTTATGTCTAGTTTGACGACCTTTTGAAGCGAAGTCATTCCCTTTCCAACCCTTTCCATTGGTGTGGATACATTCAGATCTAGGAGGTGAGGAAAAGTGCAATTTGGATCCCTGAAAACATAATCTCCTATATCTCCACGAGTATGAAGGTATTGAAGGCTGTGGTTGCCCAACTTATTCAGAGATAACCGCAGAATATCCAATATTCTTTCTTCAGGATCACCGGGCCTAGCCTTGAGAAGAGTTACATAACCAATTATTGACAGTTTTCTCAACTTTGTTAGATATCCAAGCTCTTCCGCAAACTTCACTGGGTCATCACTCTCACCAACAGTTGATAATTCCTCTAAGGCTTGCATGTCCCCAAATCCATCTGCAGGCATAACAAGTGCGTCATGAACAAATAGGCTCACCAGTTTCTGTAGCCGAACCATAGTTGATGGTAGTTTTCTAACTGACAGACAACCCCTCAAATCCAGAGTCTCCAAGTACCGTAGCTTTCCAATTTCCTTAGGAAGCTCCGTAATTCTTCTGCCACCCAGTCGTAAATACCTCAACTGAGATAAACATCCTACATTACTTACATCCTTGTTCTGCAACCACCAGCATCCTTGTAAATCCATCAGTCTCAGAGCATGGAAGTCCACAAGTGTGGGTATCTGCTCAATATTTCCAAATATATTCACTGAGCGAATATGTAATTTGCTCTTTTCAATTGCACTGATTACCTCTTCATGATCTTTGTCAATAGATTGAACAGACAGCCGACGGACTTTGTCTGGCAAAGAATTGCACACACCTCCTTCTAAAACTGTGCTAAAATTCTCTTCATTTGACAAAGACATTAAAATCTCAAGGATCAAATCATGGACCAGACAAGATTTTACAGACCCACCGTAGTCAACATCAACTGGTTTTATCATACCTGAATTCACAAGTTCAACGAGGCGGTCCTCTGCTACTTGATCCAAATTCCCCCGTTGTTCATCAATGAACCCTTCAGCTATCCATTTCAATTTCAGTTCTTCACACTGAATAAGATGATCCTCTGGATAAATGCACAAGTACAATAAACAGGACTTCAAGTGCCGAGGAAGATGCCAATAACTAAATAACAATAAATCTCTTATGTTACCATAAGAAGAACCCATGGAACGCTCTATACGCTCCCATTCATCTCTGCTTATTTTATTGGCTAGCAAATTCGAGACTGTAGATATTGCTAATGGTACACCATCACATCTTTTTAATATCCTAGCTGCAATATCTTGCAGTTCAGGAGTGAAAGAACTCTCAAAACCGAAAATTCTCTTCGAGAACAATTTTTCAGAATCCTCAACACTTAGAGGCTCCAGTTTATAGAGTTGATCACCACCAGAGCTACATGATTCAGCTACAGCAGTAACACGCGTAGTAACAATTATTCTGCTACCATTATAACTTTCAGGGAATGCTGCTTTCAGAATTTTCCAGTCATCTTCCCTCCATAAATCATCTATAAAAATGAAGTACCTGTATGCAATTTTGCAGTATTAAGGTCATTGTGAGTAACATGATGACTTGCAGTATTAGAACTTAATATCATGTTTGCAAAAAGATATATTATAGTTACTGAAATGGTATGATTATCAAACATGTACTTTTCAAAAGGAACTCTAAGATGCAAAAATAAATGCTTTCCAAGTTCCAACAATTTGTGTATCTCAATTTGTGATTATTCTAACTATGGACACATCTGTTTTTCAAGTCAAGACATCATCTGATTATATTTACAAGCACATGTCATCTATCTATAAGGGTAAGAGTCTAAGACCATGTCTGAGAAATACCGGTTTATTTTTACAAGCACCTGCACTAGTTGAGGGACTAATATTTCATATTTATCCTTGTTAATTTATTGAAAGTACCTGGTTAACTAACTATTCCCTCTGTTCCTAAAAAAGTGGCATGGATTTGAACTCAGTTTAATTTAAATATAGTTTAAACCCATGCCCTTTGAAGCGTATGTGTCGCTCCCAGGAGGCGGCACGGGCGAGCCCGGAGCCCCCAGCCACCGCACCCCAACTCCTCCCTCCTCCGCTCCCCTCGCCGCCGCCAGGCAAAGCACGTGCGGTTGTCGGCGGCGGCGGTCCACCATCCCTCGCGCGCGTGGGTCTTCGTCTGCAGCGGCGCGGCGCCCAGGGCGGCAGGCCGCAGGCGGCGGCCCCGGGTTTCTACGGCGGGGACGGTGGTCGTGGTGGCGGCTGGGCAGCGCTACGGCCCATGCTAGGCGACCTGCGCGGCGGATCTGGTGGTCAGGCACCGGGGCGGCAGCCCCGAACGGTGGCGTCGACTTCCGGCGAGATGGGGGTGGCCGGCGCAGGCGGCGGCGGATCTGGTGCACTAGGCACCGGATATGGCGCGCTGGGCTGCCTCCATGTACTCGCGCGGCAGAGGGCCAGGGCCAGACCCCGGCCGGTGTTCTTCGGCCGACACGGGCGGCAGTGGCTCCAGCGTGCAGGGGACGCAGCCCTAACCCTGTGCGGCGGTGGTGGCCGGCTGGTCGGGGACCCCAGATCCCGGCTGGTTGGCAGGCGCATCGGCTCTGAGCCCTTCCGGCTCACAGCCACTCTTCAGCGGCTTCGTCTTCGTGGTGGCCGGCTGGCCGGAGACCCAGACTCTGGCTGGTCGGCAGGTTTTCTTTGGCTGTGCCTTATGGGACAGTAGTGGCGGCACGAGGTCTGCAAGGGAAGGCGGCGCGGCGGCGCTGCGTCGGTGGTGTATGGGCAGCCACTGCAGCATGGGCTGCTACGGCTTCACCATATGAAAGCGGGCGACTGCTTGGTGCTGCGTGAGGTGTGCTAGGAACTTCCCTTCGGCAGTGGTAACCGAACTGCTTCTGGCTGGTTTGGAATGCCGTGTAGGTGGCGGGTGTGACAAGGCTCCAGGAGAAATCTTTCGTGCGATCTTGGTCGCCCCTGGCGGCGAACGACGCCTCCGGGCGCCGTTTCCCCTTCTTGGAGGCGTCGCTGGGGAGATTCTGTCACCCTTCCGCTGGGTCCTCCGGGCGAAAGCCTTAGCGCTGGCTGTGTTGGAGCGAGCGATGGCGGTGCTCTCCAGCGTCGTTTCCCCCCTTGGGGGCATCGCCTTTGGAGGCCCAAACCTGCGATGATGGGGGTGGACTACACCTTCATGCAGGGCTTTCTTGCCGGCGAGCATGGAGGAAGCCGGGGCGGCGGCCCCGGACGGTGGATGTAAGCCGAGACAGTGGCCTCGAAAAGCTTTGCGGTGATGACCCCATGTGGCAGGGTTGTCGAGCAACATTGTAGGAGTGTTGAACCAGTGCCATGAGGGTGGCCTGTTCATCACCATCTCTTTATTGTTTCTTCCTTATTTCTTTTCGGTTAATCCTTTAGCCTATAGGCTACCTTGTAAATAATCTACCTGCTAATGAAATCCGAAAGCCAGCAATTGCTGGATCTTTCAAAAAAAATATGCCTTTTTTAGGAACGGAGGTAGTAATCTAAATGCAGTAGCTCTAAGTAAGCTGACGAGTCAGATCAATATGGCTGAGCCCGAATACGTAAACGTACATAGTTGGTGTAGTCCAATGTAAGGTCGTTTCTAAAACACTGATACATCTGAAATATCAAGGACCAATTTTTATTTTCCGTTTTTCTCGAGGTCCTTTATGTAACTTGTTTTACCACCGCTGATGAAAAGAACAGTTCTAGGTCCTTCGGGGCCCTTCCCCCTTCAAAAAAAAACACCGACACATCTGAAATACCAATACACTGAAATTTCCTACTTATTTTTAATAGTGATGCTAATTTAGATATTTTTTGGAAATTTGAAATATTTATAGAAATCAAAATAACAAGAACAACAACAATAATAATAATATTTAATTTAACTCCATCAGTAAGAAAACAAAAGAAAGAAAAATTGAAGCATAATTTTATATGTACTAGCTATGTCGGTGCGCTGCAGCGGAACAAAAAAGCTATAGAAAAAATATAGATTATATAAAATTATTTTGTAAATATAATTAAACAAAAGAGTAGAAAATGCATTTTCATTCAAATTGTAATTATCTAATTTGCAAAGTTGCGAAGTCTGAATTGAAGTATTAGTTATTTTGATGGCACATCAATATAATTCCACATAAGAGTGACGTTATTTTTGCAAAATAGAAAAGACCGTGGTAGGGTGAACTCACGACCACCACAACAGTTTTTATCTAAACTATAATGCGGCCTAACGACCGTACGTAGCGTACGTCGCCCCATTTTGCAGAAAGACCCCCGATAAATAGGGAAATCAACCCGCAGTCCACATGGCAAAGGAACCTTCATCGTTACGTCCGTCGGGGGATTTATTCACAATTTTCGAAAAATCCAGGGATCTACTTGCAAAGACGCCTTTTCTATTCACTCGACCCCCACCTCTCTCTCTCGATCCCCTTCTCCTCTCCTGGCGATGCCGCCGCCGCCTCCCTCGGTCCGGACGTCGCCGACCGTCTCCCGCGCCGCTGGTCGCCCATAACCACTAACAGTAATTTGCAAACATCACTAACAATCTCGAGCACCGACATCGGAAGAACACACGGAGACAGTTGCGAGAAGAGGAAAGTGGCTGGCTAGAGGAGGAGGCCTTACAATCCGAGGTTGCTGACCTTCAGCGTGGCGTTCCCCTGCGAGAAGGTGAGCGGCGGCGTGGGGTGCTCCCCTGCTCCGGCGGCGCCGGCGGCGGCCGACGAGAGCGCGCGGTGGCGGTCGTGCCCGGCGAGGGCGGCGACGTACGCGGCGCCTCCCGGCGCCGGCCACCCGCCGGGGAGCTCGTGGCCGCGGGCGTCCGCCCACCGCCGCACGGGCGCCGAGAACCGGTGGTGGAACACTAGCGACGGCGCCCTGCTCCAGTGGCTGCTGCTGCCGCCCGCGACGCCGGCGAAGAGCAGGACCGGGAGCAGCGCGCGGAGGAGCTGGGAGGAGGTCATCGGGCACGCGGCCGCCGCATGTGGCGTGATCCTCCGGCTGGCCGGCGACACGGCGGCCGAGTGTGGCTGCGGCGGCCGGTCGGCGACGGGATTCCCGGCGTGGTGTGCCGCAGTGTGTGTGTCGCAGTGTGTGTGGGTGCGTCGTCGAGTCGCTTTGGAATTATTTTTTGCCGTTTCTGATACGGAACCAAATAATTGGAGCGTACTACTGTTTGTGCACTTTGCTTTTTACTCGATAATAATAATGGGCTGTAAAATTAAAGAAACGCGGCTAACGGCATCCTTTTTGCTCAGCCCCCCTCACTTTTCTCCCCAACATAAATTTCAGAATTACTAGCCACTCTCCAGGCGACAAATGGCACGATGTGCAACTTTTTTCCACTCGTGCTCCCTCCATCCGGAAATATAAGATGTTTTAGGTCAACTTCTTCTTTTGGGATTCTCCTTATGCACGAGTCTGCTTATAGATTCCGGTGGGGAAAAACTGTGGTAGGTAAAACGCCCGTGCGTTGCAACGGGAGAAAAATCAAACCAATAAACCGTCCTCTCAAACATGCGGCACTTACGACTCCGCCGACGACTTCTCATTAATTTTGTCCGATGTCGAATGTTTCTATAATGAGTTGGATAGCTCTTTCTTTCTCAGTTTGTCTCTTCTTACTTGGTAAATATATCTTTCCAAACATTTTCGCCCACTTTCCAACATAATATATGAATCATTTAAGCAAGCAAGACTATTTAAGCAAGCAAGTTAATGTAAGCAAGTTTATTTAAGTTGTTTTATATATGTCTAGATTATTTGCAGTGTTTTGTATATGTGCGCCTTATAAATGGGAATGGAGTGAGTACCACACCCGCTATGATGTCTAGCTCGACGTGATTGGTTCTCAAAATTTTGTTGTTCAAGCATGTCGCTTTAGGCTGTCTGTGTATTGTAACGTTTAAATCATTCTTATTGTGTTAATGCATACTGTGTTATTGGTTTGTAGTTTTTTCTCCCGTTGCAACACACGGGCACGTTTCCTAGTTAGAAGTAAAGACTAGTTGCTTCAAAAAAAATGCAACTTATTTCTAGAGCATATCAACAGCTGTGTAGAACTACAAAATTTGCGACATTTTTACTGCAGCTTATTAATATATTTAATGAAATTTCCTATTTTTTGGATTTGTAACTTTTTCTGGAGTATTTATTACCAGTTGGGAGGTTAATTTAATTTCATTTAGACGAGAAGCTCATTTCACCTACATTTATTTGCTCCATTTCGTTTAGGAATTGATGTCAGTTACATGTATGGATGAAGACACTAAAATGACGTACCTCTTTCCTCTTAAGAACCGTGCCATTTCACGGATTAGCTGTTCTTTATCCCACACCTCCGACTGGCATTTGTTGAACTCATCTTCGCTGATTTGGGCTAAGACACTCTTCAAGAGCTTCTCGGGATCAGGCTGTTGCGACACATAAATCCAAGCTCGGCACTGAAAGCGATCTCCTAACTTACGATAGATCTCCTGAGCAAGGGTCGTCTTCCCCACTCCCCCAAATCCAACAATGGCCACCACCTTCACCTCCGCCGACTCCTCCGTCAACCAATCGGTAATCTTGTTCACCGGACCATCAATCCCCACCAAGTGCTGCGTTTCCTCATGGTGCACAGGTTGCCGCAGGTGTATTTCGACGGGCCCCTCTGGACTGGGGCTGTCGAGTTCGTACACCTCGCCCCGTTGACTCTCCTCCATGACGCGGGCCTTGAGTTCCTTGATCTGGGTCGCAATCTCATGGCGTGCCCACAGCTTCTTGAGCCGGCGCACGAATTTCTTCACGAACCAGCGCTTGGTATCTCCGCTGCCAACGCGGTCCATGTAGCGGTCGATACAATCCTCGAAGTCGTAGCTGAGCTCACGCACCTTGCCCTTCCAGTCCTTCTCATCAGGATCGAGCTTCTCCTTGTCAGCCAGTCGCTCTAGCTTGGCATACATCTGACGGAGCTTGGGCTCGAGGGAGTCGATTTCCCTGCGTACGCTCTTGGGCAGCGAGCGGTACTCGTCGCTGCGCAAGGCGGTGAGCTTAGCCAAGAGGAAGCTCATCGCCCCCGTCTCAACGCCCACCCTTGCCATCTTCTCGCCCTGCCTCTCCCCCTCGTCTCGTTGGGGAAGAAGCTGAGCCATGGTTGCGTTTGATGGAGGAATGATTTTTTTTGTGATGTCTAATGGAGGAATGATTTGTTATGGAGTATGTGGCTGTGAACGCGAGACAAGGGACCTGCACAGCGGAGGAAACTTCGTGGAAGCAGCGGAGAAAACTTCGTGGAAGCACACCTTTTTTTTAAGCCCACTTGCTAACAGAGAAATAATTTTTTTTATGTCTGATGGAGGAATGATTTGACTACGGAGGAACCGAGGTGGCAATAATGGAGCAGTGCTCTGGTTGCATGTGGCAGTGAACCTGCACAGCGGAGGAAACTTCGTGGAGGCGCACTCTTTTTGCCTTTCACAATGGAGTCTCTTAGAGCAACTTTAACGGTGCCCTTAAATCTCGACATGTAAAAAACGTGTTTACAGGGCACTGAATATGCGTTTTACGGTTCTATTTTCGTCGGCGCGGAACGGAGCCTGCAAATGTAGCCCGTATATTCCAGATATAGCCCACTCTTTCCTTTTTTATTTTTTCCTGGGCATATTTTCCTTCTTCTTCCTCAAGACCAGCCCACCGCCCACGACCACCTGGCCGGCCGCTTCGCCGCCAGGCCCGTCGCGCCGCTGCTGCCAGGCCGCCAGGCTCGCCGCGCCGCCCTGCCCAGGCCGTCGCCGCATCTGGCCGTCTCGCGCTGGGCGCACGCGGTCGCGACGGAGGTCCTGGACGGAGCCCCCGAGCGGCGGCCGAGCTTGGCCACCCCCCCCCCCCCCCCCCCCCCCTCTCTCCCCCCGCGCCTGGCACTTGGCCGCCCGGCTGTGCCCGCCCACGCATGGCGCTTGGCCGCCCGCCCGCGCCCGCGCAGCTCCTGGAGGAAGCCCCCGCGCCGCCCTCTGCCATGGCCACCCCGAGCTCTTGCCGGCTCCACGTCGTCGGAAATTAGCCCGCGAGGCTTCGGGAGTTGGTCCTTGTCGAGGTAACTCGCCGGAATTGCTCGAATTTAGACCGGAATCGCAGGTTAGTGGTGGGAATTTGCCCGATTCCGGCGGGGGAGCGGCCGTTCCGTGGCAGTTGAGCAGAAAGTTCCGTCCCGCCAAATGCCTACGTAGAGTACAGGGCCGACTCAGTTTGCCCTCCCAGTCTGTTTACGTAGAGGTCGGGTGAAGATTTTTTCTGTGCCCTGTAAACTTGTTTTCAGCTTGTCACCTTTTACAGGTTCCACTAGCTCACGATTTTTTACAGCTCGCTCGTGAACCCTTAAATTAGCGGTTATTTTATAGTTTTGGCTCGTTTACAGGTTCCGTTAGAGTTGTTCTAACTTAGAGCAACTCTAGTCACGTCCCGATAGCGTGCCCGGTACGCGTTTGGGGCGTGCCGGACCAAAAAATGTTCTCAGTGGCGCGCCCCAAACGCATTTTCGGTCCGGCGTGGCCCGATAGCGTGTTCGGGCGCCCCGCGGACATCCCCACTACATAGGGGACATTGTGGGCGCGCCAGACTGTCAGCCTCTAGGGGGCGACGGTCAGCGCCATTGATGGAGCGCGGCACTCCAAGGGCCTCTCCGGCGGGAGTCCGTCGTGTTTTCACACGCGACGCCGCCGTAAATGCCACCGTCGTCTCGCCTGCCTCCAGCCCTATAAAAGGCGTCGCCGTCCCATGGCTTTCGCCGTCCTCTACCATGGTCGTTCACCATGAGACTAGAGCATGTGACGCTTAGCGTCCACGAGGCCACCCAGTTCGCGCGGTTCGGCATTCTTTTGCTGCCGCACGTCGACCTCCCCGATGGCTTCGACATTAGCCGTCACGGTGTCCCCGTGCCACCCGTCCCGCAGAACCGGGCCCTGAGGGTGGAGATCCTGCACCACCGCAGCCGCCTACGCCGGCACCAGGCTGTGCTGTGGAAGTTCTCGCGGAAGTCAAAGTACTGGCCCAAGCTCTTCGTCACCGAGCGGCTCCGGGCGCTGGGCATGTGCGGTCAGGCGCCCATCTCGCTGGACCAGCGCAACACCCACGCGCGCCACCATTGGTGGCTGACGGTGCCTGACCGCACCATCGACAACGCCATCGCCACCGGCTGCCGCCTTGCCTTCGAGAGGGGGGTCGAAGCAGCGGGCGACCTCGTCCACCTCGACTCCGACGAGGAGGAGGAGGCAGCGGCGGCCGTCGACGGCGCCGGCGAGGAGGAGGCTAGCAGCGGCGTTGAGGAATTTTATACTTATTTACTTTTTATGTTTTATTATTTGGATGTATCAAAACCGTGCCCGTACGCTATATATATATATATATATATATGAATTTCGATGAAATCTGTCTATATATAGATGAATTGAAAATGTTTTCAGGGGCCGTTTGGGGGTCGCGACCGGGAACAGGCGTGCCTCAAACGGTCGGGCACTGTCCGGCGCACCCCATACGACATGTAGGCGCGCCTATCGGGCATTGTATCGGGGGCGTGACTGGAGATGCTCTTAGGATGACTCCAACGGGGCGACGCAAACGGACGCGCGTTTGGTCCGCGTTTGGTCCGTTTGAGTCGCCAAAAGGACGCGCGTCCGGCCCAGGTCCGCCCCTTTCCGGCCACTGGACCCAACGGCCCGACGCATCGAGTCCGCGTGCCACTTTTTTTTTCCCAATATTCATTAAACATATAATTTTGGAGATTACATTGGGAATTTTTAATAAAATACGACCTATAATCTAGGCCTTCTCGTCGTCGTCCTCCTCCGGTGGTGGTGGTGGAGTAGCCGGCGCATCGATGGCCGGGGGTGGCGGTGGAGATCCCGGCACGTACTCCGGCGCCACTGCCGCTTCTGGTTCCGTGGCGGCCGGAGCCCACGGCAGTGCTAACCACCTTGGGTCTGCCAAGGCGAGCCGAGATTCCCAGGGAGACCAGGGCTCCCAGGGATTGTACGCCGGAGCAGGTGGACACGGTGGAGTAGCCGGCACGACTTCCTCCTCCTCCAGCACGGCGTCCTCCTCGGGCACGGCTTCCTCCTCCTTCGGCACAGCAAGCGCCGCCTGCACGGCCACTGCTTCGTCTTCCCGGTTTGCCATCGGTGCGATGATGAGCAGCAGACCGCGGCGAGGCAACTATATAGCCGGCCGTACACGGTTTTGGAGTAGCCGGGCCGTCGGCCTAATGTGAACGCCGGCCGGCGATCCATCTCCCTACATTAATCTACACTATCATAAAACCAAATTAATAACCGGCTGCCGCCATGGGAGATCAAGGGCTCCGGCCTTGAGGAAGTTTCAGCCAGCCACCCGTTTGGCCATGGACTAGCTGGCTCCTCCTCCTCTCTTCTTTAGTCGCTACGAAACACGTAGCACCGCCGGCGTTGTACCAAAATTGGCCGCACATAGGCGGCGCCGCCGGCGGGGATAGGGCATCAGTTGGAGCCTCCTGCTCCTGCCGCCTTGGCGGCATCGGCCTTGGCGGCGGCCTCGACATCGCCTTGTCGCTTGCGCCTGGCTGCACGTCTGGCTGTCTCTGCCACGCGACGTGTTTGCTCCATCTCGGCCTCCTCTGCCGCGTCTGCAACGGCGCGCGCAGCGGACATGGCCTCCTCTGCGACTCCGGCGACTCCGGCGGCGTAGGCTTCCTCCTCGGGGTTGTAGACGTCCCCGTAGGCATCCTGCAGAACCCTCCTCACCTGATTCGGCAGCTGCGGCTGCGGCGGCTGCGGAATCATTCCGGCCCACGCCGGGCTCGTCACCATGCGGCGGGAGAAACTGCCGCGGTGGCGACCTCGCGCGCTCTGACGCGCGCGCTCGACCTGGTCGACTAGATGTTGCGGCGGCGGATCCATACCGGAGAGTGGAGGTGGTGGCCGCCGTGGTTGGGGGAGGAGAGCTAGGGTTCGTGCTCTTGGCCTCGGCCGGCCGGAGCACATTTAAAGAGCTCCACCGCTCCACTGCTCCACCGCCCACAGTTAATGCGGGGTAGGTGACCGTTGTATCACACTGACACGGGGGCCAAGCGTGGGCCAGGGGCGGACTAGGGCAGGACACAAAAGCTATCCGCTCGCGTCCGCGGCCGATGCATCGGTGGCCCAAATTTGGGCCAAGAATAGGTCGCGGCGGACCAAAAAACGGACTGCGGTCCGTTTGCGTCGCCCCGTTGGGCCGTGTTTTTGGCCTCCACGGACAGGGACGGAGGCGCGCGGACTCGATGCGTCGCCCCGTTGGAGTCATCCTTAGGGCACCTCCAACGGGCTGGCGCAAAGGGACACCCCAATGTGTCCCTTTTGGTCCGTTTAGGGGCGGACCGTGGACATGTTTTTGTTTTGGGGTGGAGGTGCCCCCCAACGGCGTGGCGCATTTTTCCTCACCTCTCCATTATTTTTTCTATTCAGCTAGCTAGCACCATTGACCACGGCTCAATCTCAGGTAACTAGTATTGTATGGCCACATCTGAAATCGATTGGCAGAAGGAGGAAAGGAGATCGAGAGTGGTGGCAACCAAAAATAGTTAGCAAAATTAATTTAGCACGAAGGGAGCTGATTCTGCTTTTGCAAGAAGAACGAAAGGAGATCGAGAATAGCAGCAGGAGATCGGGAGCAGCAAGCAAAAATAGCTATCACCATCAGGACGAGAGGCTCGATCAGCAGTAGGACGCATCGGCCCCAGTCCAGCCACGGCGCCCCTCCAGCGAGGTCGCGGCAGGGGAGGCTCGCCGTCGCGGAGCCCTCTAGAGCGCTCCCAGGTCCGCCTCGGGCAAGCGCGCACCATGGCTTCCCACACCCGGAGAGCTGGCGAGCTCGAACGTCTCCACCAGCCCGTCCCCATCCAGCACTCCGGCGTGGCACGGCGTCACCTACGGCGGTGGCCGCGGCTGGTACTCGATGGCTGGCGGCCTCTCTTGCTCAGGCACGTGCCCAGGGCGTGCCTCGAGAATCTTGGAGAAATGGCGAACGGCCTCCGCCGGGAGGCCCGCGTCGAGCGCCGCCATGGCCGTCGTGCGGCGCCATAGCAGGAGCTTCACGTGGGCGAGGAGCTGGGACACGGCCTCCGACTCGACGGCCGGAATGATGAACGCCGAGCCGGACTTGGTCTGGAGAAGCACCATGGCATCCTCGATGAGGCCCAGGTGGAAGCAAGCTTGGCCGAGGACCAGGTACCTCTACTGCATGTCCGTGCTGGGGTTCTTGGAGAGTCCGGCGAGGACGCGGCGCTTGAGCTCGGAGACGTCGAAGCAGCGGAAGGAACGAGCGCCTTCTTCCCACGGCCGCGGCCATACCTGACCTCCAGCTCGAGCGCCGAGCACAGCGTTCTGGCGTCGATCTGGCCGGCGGCGGCGTCAACTGGGCGGCATCGATCTGGGCGGCGGTGGCGTCAACCGGGCGGCGTCGATCTGGCCGCCGGCTGTGGCAATCTGGCCGGCATCTGCGGCGGCGTGAGAGAAAAAGAGAAAGGAGAGAGGAGTGGGGGTAGGTGGAGGATATGTTTGACAGACGTATGGGCCAGGCCGGACGTCTGGACGGACAAAACAGACGCGCGGACAGTCCGCGCTCGACCAAACGCGGATCAAAATTGAGGCAGCTTTGTTCCACGACGGACAGTCCGCGCGGACAAATGTCTTTATGCGCCAGCCCGTTGGAGCACCCTCCATGTCCGTTTGGACAAAAACGGACTGGGCTGGTCCACTTGCGCCAGCCCGTTGGAGGTGCCCTTAGGATGACTCTAACGGGGCGACGCAAACGGACGCGCGTTTGGTCCACGTTTGGTCCGTTTGCATCGCCAAAAGGACGCGCGTCCGGCCCAGGTCCGCCCCTTTCCGGCCACTGGACCCAACGGGCCGACGCATTGAGTCCGCCCCCGGCCAGGGTTTTTGATCATTTTGATCATTTTAGGCCAGGGTTTTTGATCACATTGCAACAAAACAAGTATAGGAAGCAAAATAAACATAATCCCGGCCTCACACAGGCCATGCCTGGATACATACCCAAAATATAGAAATCCCGGCCATCGGCCATGTTTTTCCGGCCATATCGGTCATAGTTCAGCACCAACATAATAAATAGAAGGACTGAGATTTGATCAATCTTGGTCCATGTAGTACCTTTGCTTCTTCTCGTAGTAGGCCTTCTTCCTAGCTTGAGGGAGGCGTAGAGGTCCTTCCACTTCTGTTGGTCCTTGAGTGCCCGGTAGCAATGGGTCAAGTTGAAGGTCTTCTTATGTTGAACCTTGAAGGTTTCGAAAGCTTGCAACACCTGTGCATACAAGGTTATAGCAACCAAAATTGCAACGAAAATGAATAATAAGGGAAGAGGAATTACCAATTCCTTTACTCCATAGCCACTTTGCGGCCGGGCTTGAACGCTCTCAATGGAGCCGCAAAATTTACTCATCTCCCCTTGTATGTGCAGCCACCTCTTGGAGATAGATAGCTCGGTCCGCTGCATTTGAATGTTATTGGGCGGAAGGATTCTGCACTCATGGTAGAGCTTGGTGAACCGGCCCCAATATGCCGACCCTCTTTGCTTGGCCCCAAGAATTTGGTTGGTTCCAACCTCGATCCAGGACTCGCAAATGATCACGTCTTCCTCGGATGTGAATGAGGCGCCCCTTTGGCTGACCTTCCTCTTCATGGCCTGGGCTTGGGTATCGAGCTCGTCATCAAAAACCGGCTCAGTATCGATGTTGATCACATCAGGGCCTGTCGGCGGAACTTCATCGTCTCCGGCATTGTAGTCATCATCGGCGTACTGAGTGTTGTCCCTGACCATGTCCTGGAGGACGTCCTCCCCGTCGTAGACGTCCTCCTCCTCCTCATAGTACCTTGGGTCACCCGGCGACGGCCTGGGCAAATCGCCGAACAGGTTACGTGCGGCCTGGGCGGCGACCACTGCCGGGGCAGCTGCACGCGCTGCCGCAGTCTGCGGCGCGGGCGAGTGTGCGGCCGCATTGAGATCAAGGATAGGTACCTCGACCAATGATTCGGCTGAGGTACGGGAAACCCGCGGCGGCATGGTTCCCGGGAGGTACCCGTACGCAGGCGATGGTGCCATCGCGGAAGATCTCGACCTTGGCTGTCGTGCCGCTGAAGCGTTGGAGCTGGCCGCCGCAGTCGCGACCCCGGCCGCGGCCGCAGCCGCGACCCCGACCATGGCCGCAATCAGGGTAATCCCTATCAGGAGGAGGACAACAGTCGTGGCCTTGGACACGAGGTCAGATTCGTTCGCGTCGCCCTGCTGCTCGGCGGCGACCTTCTTGGCGGCGTCGAGCTGGTCCTGCTTCAACCTCTTCCCCCACTTGCCCCGCTTCTTGGTCTCTATGGCCCTCTGCTCTGGCGTGAGATCCTTCATTGCTTTCTTTTTAGCTTGGGGCGCAGGTCCAGTGGCGATGCCGGCGGCGGCAGGTCCAAACTCGGGGGGGGGGGGGGCACCGCGGCAGCGGCGGCGGCGGCGTCGGAGGCAGCGTCGGCCATGGCTAGGGTGGGGTTGTGGACTGGGGTTTTGGGAGAGGAGAGGCCAGAGTGTGATTTTCGCCCAGAGAGCGGACTGGAGGAGGACACAAAAGCGGTCCGCCGCACGTCCGGGCCCGACGCATCGGTGGCCCAAATTTGGGCCAGGAATGCGTCCCGGCGGACCAAAAAACGGACCGCAGTCCGTTTGCGTCGCCCCGTTGGGCCGTGTTTTTGGCCCCCGCGGACAGGAACGGAGGCGCGCGGACTCGATGCGTCGCCCCGTTGGAGTCATCCTGACAGGTGGGCTCGGGGCGGACGCCACGCGTGGACACCTTCGTCGACACCCTCAATACCCACCAGGAGCATTGCACTGTGAGCTTCATGATGCACGACGCACTCCGTACCCTTACTTTTCAAGAATTCTGTAATAGTTTTGGGTTCTCACATGCGGGGGTCATCGGTAACGATTAGGAGGTGAATACCGAGATTTTGGGTGTTTGGAAGAATATTTCTATTCACAGGAACACCGAATTCTCCATGAAGAACATCAGCAGCATCCGAACCCCACCATCCGCTACTTCGCCATGTTCCTTGCGAACACCTTCTTCGGAAGGGGAGACATGAAGAAGATCACCGCTCAGGACTTGAGCGTGCTTCGCCTCGCGCTCTACCCCAACACAAGGACCAAGCCCAACTTGCGGGCTCTTCTCATCCTTCACCTCTGTCGCCAAAGGGCCAACCCTTCCGGCGAGATTCGAGTTGGAGGTTTGATCACTCAGATCGCTATCGCCGACAACTTTGGCCTTCCACCTCTCGGTGATCGTGTTGCAGGGCCTACCACCATGGACAAGCTCTTCCTGAATCACCCCCAGTATTTGGGAATATATGATCTTGATCAGTCCGTTCGCGCTTACAATTTTTATTTTGAGATTGGCGGTCCTCGCCAGCAGGAGAGCCCTCCTTTTTCCAATGCTTTTGCTGTGCAGGGAAGGCGAAACAGGGCCCTGGCCGCCGACGAGTACACCGAGCTTCAGCACCTTGCTGCGGTGGGAGACCCCCATTGGAACCAGCTCACACAGCAGCAGCAGCAGCAGAAGGAGCAGATGGGGTGGCAGCAGGAACCTGGATGGGGCCACTACGTCCAGTAGCCACAGCAGCCTCCCAAGGGACAGAAATATGTCCCTTATGACGAATTCCAGTCCTTGGTGGGACGTGTGGCGGGCGTGGAGAACACTCTCCATGACGCCAACACCAACATCAACAACCTCGCCGACGCCTTCCATAACTACATGGGCAACTTCTCCTCCTATCATGGGGAGTACTCGCAGCAGCCTCCCAACGACGACGAGTGATCCAAGCTAGGCCAAAAGCCTAAGCTTGGGGGAGGTTTGCACATCCTCCACCAAACTTTGCATTCATGTTTTTGTTTCTTCTTTTGATTTATTTTCGTTCTTTTAGTTGCATATTTATTTTCAGCTTTGCATTGATTAAAAGAAAACACACACAAAAATTGGAGTAGCATTTTATTTGCTTTGTGAAAGACTCTCTTGTTTTCTTTTTGGTTTTCACAGGTTATTCACTCCAAAGATGACTTAGTGATGAGGATTATAATGTGGAGATGACTTGGGTACAAGAACAAATGAGCGTGGGAAGGTATCGCTTTCCTATCATCACTTCTCATGCAAATTTAAACTTGACCATATAGCTATTTGTTAGGTAGAACTTGGAAATAATTCCGTTCAATAATTTTGATAACAAGAAAAAGCATCATCAAGATGACTTGGGTGTCTTGTACTTTGTCCTTAGATTCGATATTTGTAGAACTCACTAGTAGAAAACAGGGCATCCGTGCGCCCTCTTTTGTACCGGTTGGGCACGAACCGGTACTAAAGGGGGCATTAGTACCGGTTCCAGAGGCGAGGTGGCCGGGGCCCCACGGCGAGACCCTTTAGTACCGGTTTGAGTTACAAACCGGTACTAAAGGCGAACCTTTAGTACCGGTTGGTAACACAAACTGGTACTAAAGGGTTGGCATAGGCGACTGCAGTTGGTGGCCCCACGGCGAGACCCTTTAGTACCGGTTTGTGTTACGAACCGGTACGAAAGTCCCATCTTTAGTACCGGTTGGTAATACAAACCGGTACTAAAGGTTTCCCTATATATTACCTTCTTCCACCCCGAGCCACAGCTCCATTTTTCAGCTCGAACACAACTCCATTTTTTCTCTCTCTTTGCTCTCCCGAGCTCTAGTTCACCCCATTTTTCTCCAACATATGTCAAGATTGGTGGCACCTACATATACAAGGGTTAGCAACTTCATCTTCTCTTCCGGCATTTCAAGTTTAGCTCATTTTCTTGCTATTTTAGCTTGTTTGGTTTTTGTAGTGCTAGCAAGGTGTTTGATGAAATGCCTAAGTTAGGGATTTCATTTGTTTTATATGCATTTTGAGCTCAAATTAAAGTATGCGCTTGGATCACGAGATCAAGATGAATGCAATGTGCTTGAAGCTTAACAAGATTAGAAAATATATCATTAGTCAAGAGGCTTGGTATCATTATGCTGTTGGTTCAATAATTACCTTAGTTGCGATTTTGATCGCATTTGTCGTTGGATTTAAATTCTTTAGCTAGTTGTATGTTAGTTTCAATTAATGAATGTTTATGAGAACTATGTATTAGATTTGTTTAAATGTGGTGAACTTGTATTAATGAATTTGGTCACGTATCTCTATTCATGATATAGCTATGGTGTAATGGTTTTAAATATATTTATATAATGCAGATGAACTGAGAATGGACGTACGGTGACCGACGCTGTCCCGAGTTCATTAATGGCTTGCATAATTTTCTCCATGTGGCTAAGTTAAACAAGCAGAATGGTTTTATGTTTTGTCCATGTGATGACTGTCGGAATAAGAGAAATTACCCTTGCGCAAGAACCATACACTCCCACCTATTGCGAGAAGGCTTCATGCCCGCCCAATTATTTTTGTTGGACCAAGCACGGAGAAAGAGGGGTTATAATGGAAGACAATGAAGAAGAGGACGATGACAACTATCCTATGTTCTCTGAACACGGTGGTACTACAATGGGGGAAGACGAAGCTGAGCATGAGGTCATTGTTGATGATCAATCCGATGATGATCTTTGTCGGGTCATTCTTGATGAATAGATAATCTGCGGAAGTGAAAACGAGTGGTTGAAGTTGGAGCGCATGTTAGAGGATCACAAAAAATTGTTGTACCCAAATTGTGAAGATGGCCAGAAAAAGCTGGGTACCACCCTGGATTTGCTGCAGTGGAAGGCAAAGAATGGAATATCTGACAAGTCATTTCAAGAGTTGCTACAAATATTTAAGAAGAGTCTTCCAAGGAATAATGAATTGCCCCACAATACGTACGAAGCAAAGAATATTGGCTGCCCTCTAGGATTAGAGGTGTAGAAGATACATGCATGCATCAATGACTGCATCCTCTACCGCGGTGAGAAGTACAAGAATTTGAATGCATGCCCAATATGTGGTGCATTGCGGTATAAGATCGGGCGAGATGACCCAGGTGATGTTGAGGGCGAGCCGAGCCCCAGGAAGAGGGTTCCTGCCAAGGTGATGTGGTATGCTCCTATAATACCACGGTTGAAACGTTTGTTCCGAAACAAAGAGCATGCCAAGTTGTTGCGATGGCACAAAGAAGACCGTAAGGAAGACGAGATGCTGAGACACCCCGCTGATGGGTCGCAGTGGAGAAAAATCGACAGTGAGTTTGGGGATTTTGCAGCTGACGCAAGGAACTTAAGGTTTGGTCTAAGTATAGATGGCTTGAATCCGTTTGGGGAGCAGAGCAGCAGTCATAGCACCTGGCCCGTGACTCTATGTATCTGTAACCTTCCTCCTTAGTTGTGCATGAAACAAAAGTATATTATGATGCCAGTGCTTATCCAAGGCCCGAAGCAACCCGGCAACGACATTGATGTGTATCTGAGGCCATTAGTTGACGAACTTTTACAGCTGTGGTCTGATGAAGGTGTACGTGTGTGGGACGAGTACAAACAGGAGGAATTTGACATACGAGCGTTGCTGTTTGTAACCATCAATGATTGGCCTGCTCTTAGTAACATTTCAGGACAGTCGAACAAGGGATACAATGCATGCACGCACTGTTTAGATAAGACTAACAGTATATATTTAGGTAACAAGAATGTGTACCTGGGGCATCGTCAATTTCTTCCAAAACAGGCATCACATAAGAAACAGAGGCAAGCATTTCAAAGGTGAGGCAGATAACCGGACGAAGACTACATGCCCTGATGGTGATGTTATATATGGCATGGTCAAGGATTTAGAAGTAATATTTGGAAAGGGTCCTGGCAGTCTATCTATTCCGAAAGACACTAACAAGCACGTACCCTTGTGGCAAAAGAAATCTATATTTTGGGAATTACCCTATTGGAAAATCCTAGAGGACCAGCAATGTACGCACGAAAGAGACAACCTGAATCCAGAGAAGTATCAAGGTACTGCCAGCTACGCTCTTACCAAAAAAGAGAAGGAGATCTTTTTTCAAGTCCTGAGCAGTATAAAGGTCCCGTCTGACTACTCATCGAATATAAAGGGAATAATAAACATGGCAGAGAAAAAATTCCAAAACCTGAAGTCTCATGACTGCCACGTGATTATGACACAATTACTTCCGGTTGCATTGAGGGGGCTTCACCGGAAAACGTTCGAGTACCCATTGTGAAGCTATGTGCATTCCTCAATGCAATTTCTTAGAAGGTAATCGATCCAGCAACTCTACAAAGTTTACAGATGGGTGTGGTCCAATGTCTTGTCAGCTTCGAGTTGGTGTTTGCACCGTCCTTCTTCAATATTATGACGCACCTCATAGTTCACCTAGTTGAAGAGATTTCCATTCTCGGTCCTGTATTTCTACACAACATGTTCCCCTTTGAGAGGTTCATGGGAGTCTTAAAGAAATATGTTCATAACCGTGCTAGACCAGAAGGAAGCATGTCTAAGGGCTATGGAACAGAGGAGGTCATTGAGTTTTGTGTTGACTTTATTCCTGATCTTAAGTCGATCGGTGTTTCTCAATCGCGCCATGTGGGGATACTACGTGGAAAAGACACGCTAGGAAAGAAAGCAACAAGAAGTATGGACGGGCATTCTTTCACTCAAGCACACTACACAGTTATACAAAATTCCAGATTGGTGGCTCCGTATATCGTGAAACACATGGATATTTTACGCTCCGAATACCCGGAGCAGACTAACTTCTGGATTAAAGGAAAGCACGTGGATACTTTCGACAGCAATTATATTTCAGATGACCCTTGGAGTTCATTCCGATGGAGAAGATTCCGGTGAAGAAGACGATGATTTCAGCTCAAAATGTTTGAATGACTCCGGTGAGGGATTTGAGCTAGAAGAAATAAGAGACGACGACGAAGTACCCTTAGAAAACTCCGACGAGGTATATATATATTAAGTCTTCTTGATCACTAGATGCATTAATTGTTTTATATTTGTACTTATTAATGAAACATTTTTCTTTTAGCCCTCCGGATCTAAGCCAAACCCTAAACGAGGCTCGAACCAAGGGGTAAAGCTGCCAGATGGTGCAAAGTTGTCGATCGACGAAGTTGCTAATGATGGCAAACCGGTGAAACCCGAAGAAATCTACACTAAATATGTAGGTCAATGCGGAGTTCTTGTTAGCAGGGACATGGTCTCGATCACCATTGCAGAATGGAATGAGCTGAAGAAAGCCAACATTGGCACAAGTTTTGTCGATCAAAGAATTAATGACCTCCTTTGGGACTCGATCTTGACATCTTTCAGCCTACCGGCAGATCTCCCAAAGAAGAAGAAGGATAAAGTCAAGGAGTGGACTCTTAAGAAGATGGCCCAGCAATTCAACAACTGGAACAAAAGATTGTCGAAAAAATATGAGAAAGTAACTCCAAATTTCACTGGACATGTAGAGAAGATAAAAGATGCGTGGCCTGAATGTGTGGCGTATAAGAAATCGGCCATCGTTGTGGCCCGATCGGCCCAAAATAAGTTGAATACTAAGAAGAAGAAATATCACCATACTTTGGGGTCGGGTGGCTACAAGACTGCCTTGCCTAAGTGGGAAGCCTTTAAAAACGAACTGCGTCAAAAAGGGATCACTCCACAGACAGATGACTGGCCCGACAGGTCCAAGTTTTGGATGTTCGCGCATGGGGTAGTGTTGCACCCAGACACAGGGCTGATTGTTCCAAAGGAAAAATGGAGGAAAATAATTACAAGAGTCGTAAAAAAACTAAAAGATGCAATAGCACTAGTCAAGGAGGGAAAATATGTTCCCGATAGTGAGGACGACGAGCTGACACTCACCCTCAGGAATAAAAAACACCAGGGACGATGTCGAGGCAGAGGAGGCGGGGTTGGTTTTCTTGAAGGGTTTCCGGCGGACGTTGCAACTTATAAAAAACATTGCAAAAGTAAGAAAAGGGAGGCGGACCGGTTTTCAGAATTAGAACGCAGGTGCATGCTGTGCAGGAGCAACTACACTCAATTACCCAGCAAAGGGAATCTCAGCTGCGACTACAAAATCCTGCAGTCGATGTCTGCCCATCTCAGCAGAAAAGCAGCGTGGGTTCCACGCAGCTACAAGATCCTGCAGTTGATGAACCGTCGGCGGCTCACTACCCCGTGGATGATATCACGGTGAAGACAAATTGTGAGTTACATGCGCTAATGAAGAACATTAGTTATCCGGTGGCGAATGGCTATGCTTTACCATATCAACTTGGAGAAACCTTCCATTTTGTTCAGATTCCAGCTGGATTTGCTCGTGTCGGGGTCACAAAAGTTATGTCGGGATTCCACTCAATGGATCTTGACATTCCTGGAGCTGAAGGCGAGAAGACATTGGGAGAAGTCGAGCTTGGTATCGTTCTATGGAAGAAAAAATACATCATGTTTCCAGACTCGGCGCCAAGGACACCGAGTCCTCCGAGTAGAAATTCACCACCTCAAAGTCCACCCGCCTTCCCCGACGATTGGGTGCCCACCGTGAGTCCGTCGCCCGCGCCGTCCCGTCAGCCGACTAATGCGCCCACTAGTAATTTGACAAAGCGGAAGCTGTTCACGTCGACTGGTATTGGCCGTACGTCCCCTGTCAAGAAACGTGCAAACATACCCAAGAAAGTCAAGGCTCCTGAGAAGTTAGCTGGCGAGAAGACTATGGAGGAATTAGAAGTGAGCACACGTGGCGAGGTGACAGCCTTTTTCGAACAGAAAAAAGGAAAGACTGGAGGCAAGACTGGACCCCGTAAAGGAACTTCTGAAGATTATACCAACGGAGATAAAAGATTGCACCGTTGACAACATATATAACCCTCCACCGCCGGCCCTTTCAGACTATGAGCGAGGTATTATCAAGGTACATAGCTCACAGATGGAGCAAGATAAAATGTGCGGGAAAAAATTTGCCCAGCTCGGAGAACAAGAAGTATAATCGATCGCCCCGCTCATTGTGCCTTCTGATAGTATTGTTACTCGGGAAATCGAGCATGGAGAAGTTGTAATCCATGGCAAGACAGATTACCCCATCATGGAGTTAGCATATCAATATGTTCTCGGGCTGCCTCTGGTCGAAAATCCGAGTGCTCTAACAACACAGTTATGGAAATTGCATAACTGGTACATGACCGCCGCAAAAGAAGGGAGATTCTATTTCATGGCGGGAGTTAAGGAACATCACTACTTCCGAGAATATGCTGTGCAGGTTGAGTTCTCTGAACTTTTTCAGATGTACAATCAACGTGCTCTCGACAATTCTATCATCAGCTGCTATTGTCTGTAAGTAATTTATTTGTGTAATTTAATTATTTAGTTAAGCTCGTTCATTGCCTGTAATTATCCTCACAATATTTTTTCGTACGCTATTATGCAGAATGAAGATTCGTGAATGCAGATTGGGAGAAATCTGGGACATTGGGTTCACTGACCCGGATAAAGTTCATGAAGTCACCCTAGAAAAGCATGCCCAGGACACAGAGGACGTT
Source organism: Poa pratensis (assembly GCA_947311845.1). Taxonomy (NCBI): domain Eukaryota; kingdom Viridiplantae; phylum Streptophyta; class Magnoliopsida; order Poales; family Poaceae; genus Poa; species Poa pratensis. Next base: position 13,728,631 of record CAMZMU010000010.1, read on the forward strand.
TTGCTAACGTTTTTAAAGCGACAAAGTTCCAAAAAAGAAATGTTTTTTCCTTACAACTTCAAGTGAGTGTTACTGTCTTGTACACATTCTATTTTGTTTTCCCGATATTAAGTGTAATTGATGAGTTCTGAATAACCGCGTATATAAACGTGCGCACAGGTTCCACTTCATTCTGCTAATCATTAGAATCGATCTTGGAGAAGTTGAAATCTGGGACTCATTAAGGAAACATCAAGATGAATACAAAAGCGTGCGCGTATTGCTCCAGAGGTAATTTCAATCGCACTATATCGGCCTCTTTAATTCGTTCATTTCCTGATATCAAAGTACGTAATAACTTCTCAATTCATTTTCTTTGCCGGGCAGGGTTTGGAGAAGGTTCATCGCGGAAAAACGCGGTCAATGGAAAGATAAGCTGGAGTTTAAGGCTAACAAAGTAAGTAGTACTACGTACCTAGGTCCGCGTATCTCTCTAATTCTAGTTTCAATATCATTATCATTCTCTTGATTATTATTTGATTGAATTCTATTCTCGTATAGTGGTGCCTTCTACAACCACAGGGGACGAATCTATGTGGATACTACGTTTGCGAGTACATCCAAATAAAGGTCAATGAGAGAGTCAATAGTCGAAGAAATCAAGAGGTACGTAAACATCATTCACAAATTTAGTTTTGATCATAACTGATTTGATCTCCTTCTTTTAAAGATGGCAAGGAAGCAGAACCAGCTCCTGCCAATAAACCGCGTAAAAGCAATTGCGGAGGAATTGGCGGGATTTTTCCTTACGCATGTCATATCTGAATCCGGTGAATTCCACTATATCGGAAAATAGACTCTCTCCATGTACTAGCAGTGATCTCCATGTAATGAGTACTTTATATGTGTATACGTGATCTCCTCTGAAAGCCTGAAAAATGAGCGAAAAGGAAAAAAATAGAAAACCTAAACCCCGAAAAATAAGCGAAAAGAAAAAAAACGAAAACCTTAAACCCTGAAAAATAAGCGAGAGGGGAAAAAACCAGGAACTATTAATACCGGTTGGTATTACCAACCGGTACTAAAGATCTCCGCCGCGCGCGTGCAGCTACGCCCACGTGAAGCCCTTTAACACCGGTTCCTAGGGCAATCGGTACTAAGGGGTACCCCTTTAGTCCCGCTTTATTAGTACCGGTTGCACAACCGGTGCTAAAGGCCCTCTGGAACCGGTATTGTTGCCCCTTTTTCTACTAGTGACTCGACCCCATAGAACTTAATGAGATTGACTAGATGGCACTTTCAAAAGGATATTGTTTGATTGAATGAATAACTAATTGTGATAAGAGATGTGTGCCATGCTTAACTTGTTGATTAAAGTACGATATTGCTTTATGCGTGTCTGCAACACTGTCGCATACCATGGGACTGTTAACGACTCCAATGGCTAACGAACGATCCTCTATGGAGAAAATTCCTGGATTTCAGCTATGAGTCGAATCGCATCTGTAGCAAGCAATTGCTATGATGGAAAACATTAACATCCCATGGGACCGCGTTCAAAGAGTTGGTGCACTACACTTTTGATCATCACAACACAAATCAGTTCGTGCCCAGCTCCTGCACAGTCTGATCGTACACTTTAAATATGGCACACACCTCATCACTACCAATTTGAAGTTCTTGAAAAGCAAATGAATGGAGAGGGTGTTTTGATAGTCTCGAATTTTGAAGTGGGTGTTAATGAGTTACTCTTATATCTCCTTGCGTGACACCCCTAAATTGCAAAGTGCCTAGTGCTAAAATTGTTCTACTCTCACAGGAGAGGCGCTAAATATTCTGCCTCACAAACTACCTAAACTATTGACGCTCGTTTGAGACCAAGATTCATTAGCTAGTAAATTACACGTGGGTAGAAAACAAACTTAGGTGCAACCAAACAAATATATGCATGATCTTGTTCAAGGTTGCAGGAATTGTGAAGATGGAAATGCGACACCCCCTCGAGCTCGTGAGTCCTTTTATTCATATTTCAACTCCTCGCTATCATCTTTACCGCTAACATCACTCGAGGATGAGTAACAGCTAAGCTTGGGAGAGTTGATAGCTCCAAATTATGTGAATTTCAGCTATGGTTTTTCCACGGGTTTCCACTTGTTTTTGCCAGATTTTGAGCTTTCAGTAACACTAATGTTGCAAAACAAAGAGGCCTTTTATTTTAATTGTGCTTTCAGGTATCTGAGGTATTCTGGAGGAGAGGAGGCCATATTGGACCATAAAGGAACATTCTAGACAACTTCCAAGTAGGACAATTTCGCATCAGAGGCATCAGGCCACTTAATCCATACGGCGGGAGGCCGCCCGTATCGCTGCTCGTATCGCCTGCCACCGCCTCTACCTTGTTAAAAGGGGCAACTTTCGTGAAGGGCACATACACGAAATCAGATCACAGCCGTCGCAAACATGCCCAGACCAGAGAGAGGGAGATTCGGAGAAGAAGAAGAAGAACATCCATTCGATCTGCGATCCCCTTCCTCTAGATCATCCACACCACCATCCATTCACCCTTGTATTCGAGAGAGAACATTCACACTTGTAAGATTATTGTCTAGCCTCTATTCGAACTTGGCTTGTATTCGGATTTTGATCTACCTTATTGTGGCTTGCTACGGTAATATCAAGATGGAACTCATTTACTTCATGATTGTTTCATTGCGTTCTTCCTCTCTCATGTGCGAGTAAATCCCCCTAGGCGTGGGAGATGTAGGGCATTGATGATATGTGATATGCCTCTTTACTTTTTCATCCATTTGTGATTATGACTATTATTAATCTTATGCAATGGTGATTATCTATGTTTGCATAATGCTTGTTGTCAAATTAAGGGCCCGGGCAACATGATCTTGAGACATCATAGATATGAACTTGATTATTGGAGAATCCGCGACCTACCTAGTGATAGGGTAGTCATCAAAGAGGATCCAGTACTTCTCGAGGAACCACAAGGAACCACTACACCTAAAGCCATGATCCGGCCTCACGACCTTAATCACGTGGTTAGCCGGGGCTGCCGAGCGAAGCACCGTAGGATCATGAGAGTTGGATGAGAACTGCCCTGTTAATTCCGGCTATTTATGGGTTACTTGCCTACTTGCATAATTGTATGAAGCATCAAAATTCACTTATATCATTATTTCCATTAGCATATTCACTATCGTTATGAGCCGTATCTCTCCGCGCCTAATCTCTCACACTACCCTAGGAATGGCTTAATGTATAAGGCTTAACTATGGCACACCTTGATTTACGTGTGCCACAGTTATAAACCGTGGCGTATCATTTCTCCATGCGCCACAGTTAAGAAACTAACTGTGGCGCATGGCTACACACATGGGCCATAGTTATGGGAGGGCCTGGGCCTGCCAGCCTCCCACGCTTAACTGTGGCGCACGGAATATGCGTGCGCCACAGTTTTCGAATCTTTAGTTCCGCTTGGTGTTTCCAACCGGTACTAAAGTTCTCCAGCCCTGCAGCGCTAGACCACACCCACACGTGGGGTAGATCATTAGTGCCGGTTGGTGTTACCAACTAGTACTATAGTCACCCAGCCACAGAACGCAAATTTCATGATTTTTTATGAAATTTGGTGCAAATTTGAATCAAAACCCAATTTTTAACTTCTGTAAAAATCACCAACCGCGACTAAACTCCTCCGGCCATAGCACGCAATTTGGTGATTTTTTTTTAAATTTGGTGCAATTTTATATCAGAAACCTATTTTAAACTTCTGTAAAATTTTAAATCAAAATCTATTTTCAAAAGCCCCTTTAGGCCCGGTTGGAACTGACAACCAGGACTATAGGTGGGCCTCCCGCGCACAAATTTCACGACCCGCTGTCCTTTAGTACAGGTTGGTGCTACGAACGGGACTAAAGGTCAGGCACCAAAAATCCCGTGTCCAGCCCCTGAGCACCAACCGGTACCAAAGGTCCTTTAGTACCGGTTCCTGGTAACAACCGGGACTAAAGGTGTCCTGCTATATCACGCCTTGCCTCTTCCCCCTTAGCAGTTTCTTCTCTAGTCCCAAAACTCGCGCCGCCAGGTTGCCCAAATTTCGCGCCGGAGTTCATCACCGCCACCTCCGCCGCCTGCGCCCCGCCGCCACCTGGGCACGCCGACGAAAGCGACCACCTAGCGCCAGGAGGTCGCCATCCCCGTTGTCCCCGTAGCTAGCGCCAAGAGGTCCCCGTGCCAGGAGGTCGCCATCCCCGCCGTGCCAGGAGGTCGACGTCCCCTCCGTCCCCGTCGTCCCCTAGTGCCAGGAGGTCCCCATGCTAGGGAGGTCGCCATTCCCGCCGTCCCCGTCTTTGATCCCCTAGGGCCAGGAGGTCGCCGTCCCCGTCGTGTCAGGAGGTTGCTGTCCCCGCCGTCCCTTAGCGCCAGGAGGTCGCTGTCCCCGCCGTGCACCCTGCACCGCCGCCCGCCTCTCCACGCGCGGCCCGAAGCAGCAGGTAACCTGCCAAAATTGTTGTTCGGTGTCAATGCCAAAATTTCGGCCAAAATTGTGTAAACTGCCACAGTAGAGAGGATGTGTAAACTGCCAAAATATCTGGAGAATCTTCTTGTTGAATTTAGTCATGAAAAATTTGTGTAGGTGTGGTTTACTCATGGAAAATTTAGTCATTCTCATTATTTATGTGGTTGAAGTGGAAACCGCCGGAATTACGGGTACTGGCCGTTGCTCTTCGCCGGGAACATGACCTTTACGTACACGGCTGCAAATTCCACCCGATGGTAGTGACAAGGTGACTGTCAGCATGTATGATACAATGAAACTTATTTAGGTCCACTAGACAAGCCTTATATGTTTCCCTTCCCATTCTAGTGTTTCAAAAAAGCCTCTGTTGGTGCTATCTACAATCTGAAAACAACATAATTTTTTTGGTAATGTGTAAACTGCTTGTAGAATCTTCTTTCTGTTCTGGCTTGAGTACTCTGTAATTAGCGTGAAGCTTATGTTATCTGTTTGCTATACTTGAGTAATATGCAATGTGTTTCAAGCTTTTGTTTATGTGCGGCGGCGGCAAAACAAGTACTATGCCATACCAAGGATTTGTTATCTGCTTTTATGAAATGGTTACAACACAAGTACTAGCTTTTGACAGCGTAAACAAATGTTGTGTCCAATTGTTGGAGTTGTTTTGCTTGATATCTTGACATGGGTTCTATTGACATGGGTGATCTCGCATTTCAGTTAAGCTATGGACATGGGTTTCGGAAAATGGAACACAAGTTGATGCAGGTGCAGGAGCAACTGAAAGTACTTACCCAGGAAAGGGCATCTCAGCCGCAGCAAGATCCTGCATTCGATGGAACAGGCCCATCATCGTCTCAGCGGAACATCAGTGTGGCTTCCACGGGGGTCCCGGCTGATGATGCACTTATATTGGCTCATCGCTACCCCGTGGATAATGTCATGGAGAGGAAAAATTGTGAGCTACATCATTCAGTGGAGAACATATCCTTGAAGGTGGCGGATGGCTTTGCTTTACCTTCCATAACTGCCAGATTCCAGCTGGCTATGCTCGTATCGGGGTGAAGGAAGTTGTGGAGGGATATGAGAGAATGGAGCTTGACATCCCTGGAGGTGAAGGTGAGACGACACTGGGAGAAGTCAAGAATGGTATCGTTCTATGGAACAAGGAATACATCTTGTTTCCAGACGACTCGACGCCAAGGCCACAGACTCCTCCGAGTACCAATTTACCTCCAAGTCCGCCCCTCCAAGATCCCGACGCGAGTCATCTTCAGCGCCGCGTTAGTCGACTCCACCAGTCGAGAGGGACGCCACACCAAGGCCATCTCCATCTCCGGCGCCGCATCAGTCGACTAAGCCAGTCGAGAGGGATGCCACACCAAGGCCATCTCCATCTCCGCCGCCGCATCAGTCGACTCTGCCAGTCGAGAGGGACGCCACACCAAGGCCATCTCCATCTCCGCCGCCGCGTCAGTCGACTCTGCCAGTCGAGAGGGACGCCACACAAGGCCATCTCAATCTCCGGTGCCGCGTCAGTCGACTCCGCCAGTCGAAAGGGACGCCACACCAAGGCCATCTCCATCTCCGCCGCCACGTCATTCGACTCCACCAGTCGAGGGGGACGCCACACCAAGTCCATCTCGATCTCTGCCGTCAACTCAGTCGACTTCGCCGCCGCGTCAGTCGACTCCATCTCCATCTCCGGTCGCGCAGCGTCAGTAGACTCAGCAGACACCATCCGAGCGGGACGCCAGCACGCGGAGTCCATGTCCATCTCCGGCGCCTATACCATCTCCATCTCCGGTGCCTATACCATCTCCATCCCCCATGCCACCGACTCCTCCTCCTGAGCAGACTCTGCCGCAACCGACTCCTCCTCCTCAGCCGACTCTGGCGCCTCGTCCTCAGCAGACTCCGCCGCCACCGACTCCTCCTCCTCAGCCTACTCCGGCGCCTCATCCTCAGCCGGTAAGTCCATCTCTGCCGCCTCGTCCTCAGCCGACTCCGCCCACTATGTCCCATGGGCAAAAGCGGAAAACCACCGCTTCATTGACTATTATTGTTGATAAACAACCCAAAGGTCGTCGACGTCGTACAAAGCAGTAGCCTCCAGTCAAGAAGTTGCCTTGGGACATGAGTGATGAGGAAAATAGAGCGGAAGTGCAGGCCCAAGTGAAGGCCCATTTTGCACCAAAAAAGGCCCCGGAAAAGTTGGTAATACCTGCGAAAACCGTTGAGCACTTTGTGAAGATGTTTGAGCAGCCTCCATCACATGTGATTGAGAGGCCATCAGACTATGACCGCCAGATGTCGAAGTTAATAGAATCAAGTCAGAAGAATAAATGCGGGAAAAAAGTTCCCCAGCTCGGAGAACAGGCAAAACAATCGATCGACCCACTCCAGGTGTATGATCCCCCTCTATTATCTACTAAAAAGAGGCTTGTAAAGACTTTGGTATGAGTTTTGATGCAATGTTAGGCGGTTATGTCCCCACGCTTGAACTAGCAAGGCAATGTGCCTACGGGAAGCCTCTGATCAATCCTAAGCTGGTCCGTCATCTACCAACACAAATGCGGAAGTTCCATCAGTGGTACATGAAAGCCTGTAAGGATGGTCTTCTCTTTGTCGAGATGAAAGTTAAGAAAGAGCATTACTTCCATGAGAACGACATACTCATTGAGCTTGAAGAATTTTTTCAGTTATACAATCAAAGGGATCTCGACAAATCTATCCTCAGTTCCTATTGTCTGTAAGTGGTTTATTATTATTTACGTAATTTATTGCATGTAATTATCCTCACTATATTCTTTTGTACGCTATTATGCAGAATGAAGATTCTCGAATGCAAAAGAATGAGAATCAATGACGTTGGGTTCATTGACCCAAATACTGTTAATGATGCAATGCTACTAAAACATCCCGGGGACACAGAGGCCAGCTTGCTAATGTTTTTGAAGGAACACAAGACCAAAACGGATATACTATTTCCTTACAACTTCAGGTAAGTAATACTGTCTTCTACACATGCATTCTATTTTGCTTAAGTGTAATTGATGAGTTATGCATGCCTGCGTATATAAACGTGTGCAGTGGCCACTTTATTCTGCTAATCATTAGAGTTCACGTTGGACAAATTGAAATCATGGACTCATTAAACCTGAGAAAGACTGCAAAAGCATGATTGACATGCTCAAGAGGTAATTTCAATTATTATCGCACTATATCGGCCTCTTTCGTTCATTTCCTGATATCAAGTAATTAATAACTCCTTTACTCAATTTCTTTGCCGTGTAGAGTTTGGAGTAAGTTCAGGAAGGAGGTTGCCGGTGAATGGAGAGAGGAGCTGCGTTCTTATCGGACCAAGGTAAAGTAGAACTAGCTAGGTCCGCGCATCTTTTTAATTCTAGTTTCATAGTTACCATTATCATGTTTGATGGTTATTTAATTGAATTATATTCTCGTAAAGTGGTTGAGGCAGGAACGGGGGACTAATTTATGTGGATTCTACGTTATGCAGTTCATTCGCATGATGACCAGTGAGCGGACCATAAGTATACGACAAATAGAGTACAAAAACACTATTCACAATTTCATTTTATGACCATCAATTGTGTTGAGTTTCATTCATAATTTATTTAATGATGATTTGGATATGTACACATAACTCATATATTCATATTTCTTTCCTCTAAAGATGGAAGAAAAGCGGGATCAGCTCATACCAGAGGACCGCCTAATAGCAATTCAAGAGGAATTGGCGGGATTTTATCTCACGGAGGTCATATCTAAAGACAGAGAATACCATAAGTAATTTACAAGTGCAGCACAAATTGTAATGATCTCCAAATTGTGTATATATATATATCTGTTTGCTCGCAACATAAATTATATTATATATGCATCAACTTGTACAGTATGTAGTAGCTTAGAAAGAATTAAATGGAAAACACAACATGAAAAGGAAAAACGCAAAATGAAAATGCAGCACAAATCGAAAACACAAACCCTTTAGTCCCGGTTGGTGGTTGTTACCAACCGGTACGAAAGGTCCACAAGACCAGCGATCCATCGTGGCCCACGTGGAGTCTTTCAGTTCCAGTTGGTGTTACCAACCAGTACTAAAATCCTTAACTGTGACGTATGAGGACATGCGCCACAGTTAAGGTCCTTAACTGTGGCGCACGAGACGCGTGCCACAGTTAAGACCTAAACAGTGGCGCGGAGTCTGTGGCGCACCACTCGTAAGGCCATTGAACCTTATTAAGGTGCGCCACAGAAGGTCAATTCTGGGGTAGTGTCATCTGCAGGAACTCAGACAATCTTCATTCTTTTACTTTTATCTATCTATCTATAAAAGCTCTCCTTCTCAGCCTCCCCTGGTAGTGGCCACATCACCCGCAATCGACGGCCTTCCGATCGGCCCAACGGACGGCGCAAATTAGCCCACGTCGACATTTACTATAGATGCGAGTTGCGCATCTACAGTGCACGCGCTTCAGCAGTTCCCGCATGAGTCCGCGCCATCCGATCGCGATCCGGCGGTCCGGCCACATGCGCCGCAGACCATTTCGCAGAAAATAACTCGCAAAGCGAGAAAATACTCCGCAACCCAACTTTTAACGCTGCAAAGGACCTAAACAAAAATTCCGAAAAACACGAGGACCTCGATGTAAAAATGCGCACACTCCCCCCTCTCTCCTCCTCTCTCCCGCGTGGCCGAGGTCGCCGCCGCCGCCGGCGCGCCTCGCCGTCGCTCTGCCTCTCCCCGCACAGATCCACTCACACGAAAACTTCCGCCGTCGCTTCCTGTCCTTCGTCGCTCACTCTCGCGTGCCGGAGCGCCGTGCCGTCGCCAAAATCGACGCCGGCGTGTCCGCTGCCCTCCGCCGTGTCCGCACGCAGCCGCGGCCGCTCCGGCGACCCAAAATGGGCGGCGCCGCCGCCTACAAGCACCCCGCGACCAGGCGCGGCGGGCGCGCCCAAGCACGCGTCTCAGAACGCGGTGGCGCGCCGCCGGCGAGCTCGACGTCGCCGCGACCGATCCAGCCAATTCTGGCCCCTGTGACGTCATCACGACGTCACAGCGCCCCACACGTCAGAATTTATTTATTTATTTAAAAAAAATGCTGGAAAATCACTAAATTTAAATATACCCAATTGGAAAATCAATAAAATTAAATACACCCAACATTATCGAATAATTCAAATTGACCAATATTTAGATAATTTTGTGGAAAAATACAACTATACTTGATCATTCGAACTCAAATTCCGATTTCGCATACTTCAAAAAAATTGGAAAGCCTTTCAATCCTTACCATTTTCTAAACACCAAAAGAATTTAAACTTGAATAACTTCCCAATTTTTCCAATTTCCGAAATTTGAATTCTTCTCTGAAATGCAAACAAATTCCAAAAACAACCTCCTTCAAATTTTAGTAATTTCAAATTTGAACAATTTTCGAATGTTAACGTTTCCAAATTAGAATTTTACCCCACGGGCAGGATTTTTTTGACAAATATCTACGCATATCTTAAACTTTTGAATGCGGACATTCACAAATTTGAATTTCTTGCATCGCACTATTTCTTATTCTAACGACACACGCGTGGCTTATGACGCGAGAATTTAAATTTGAAAAAACTTCTGATTTCTACAATTTCAAAAGTCTATATGATCATTTCTACAAGAATTCAAATTTGAATACATTTCCAATACGGACAATTTCTAGATTCACAACATTCGATAAGCGCACACTTTTTGAATTCCAGTAATTTCCAGACTCGATAAGCGCACACTTTTTGAATTTCAGTAATTTCCAAACTTCAAAAACTTCTAAATATGGACATTCCCAAATTTGAAATTTACCAGTACAAACATTTTTCAAATCCAAAACGTCACCGAAATTTGACATCAAGGGCGCGGCGTGCGCCGCGCCAAATTCCCCTAGTGTTATTTACTTTTAAAGCACTTTTCAACCATAATCTCAACTCCATTTAAACTCACCTTTCCACCTTTAGCACTTGCAGTCAATTCACTCAAGACAAGTGACACCTTGGGTGTGATAGAAACACCACAGATAAACGCTGACCTAAGCTCTTCGTTGGGATCGATATTAAACCGGAAGTCATACTTCCACGAGAGTACTCTGACGAACATGTGCTCTTGTAGGCATCAGACCCCTTATCTCCGCGTGGTTATTTCGATGCATGTCGACCGTCGCGCGTTCTAGGTATCTATCCACCACGCCTTCCCTCATCTCGATAACCATTGTCAACTTCACGACAAGAGAATTCATTAGAACCGGTTTTCACGGAAAAATTCAGCATGACCTTTGCTAAAACAGGTCATGCAGAGCGCCAGAAATTTGTTGGAACGGAAATGTATCAACATTCCGGCAAAACATTGGCACTCAAAATGTACCTGTGACAAATAATATCCCCAAACCCCACAACCCCCCCCCCCCCCCCATCACAACAAATATCCTCATGCCGTCACATCTTTCGGTCGACAACACAAATGCAAATTGTCCCACTACTCACCTATTAGATCGATAGGTATAGACGCGGTGTCGAAGATCACCGGAGGCGACACGTAGACGACCGAGGAGAGAGTGTGGCTCTTATGGTTCTAGATCTAGAACCATTTGCATGCATGCGGGGAGAGCTAGAGGTCTCCGATTATATCTAGAGTGGAGATATGGAAGGGTGCATGTGGGGTAGGGTGACTAGCTAAAATGTCAAACATGATCAGTTAAATTAAACGGATGGAGGGAAGTAGGGGAATGAGATGGGAACACTAATGGATCGAATTTTGAGTGGGTGGTGAGTGAGTGGGAGTGGATAGGGTGTGGGCAGGTGGCCGATCGCACTTATTGTGGTCGCAGGTTACCGCCGATTGATAACCCACAAGTATAGGGGATCGCAACAGTCTTCGAGGGAAGTAAAACCCAAATTTATTGATTCAACACAAGGGGAGACAAAAAATACTTATAAGCCTTAACAGCGGAGTTGTCAATTCAGCTGCACCTGGAAAAGCACTAGTAACAGGGGTGATGTGAAAGCAGCTGTAATATGAGAGCAATAGTAACATAAAAAACAGAGGCAATGGTACCAGAAAATAGTTGACACTACTTCTAATGGCGTTCTTGAAAGGGGAGCGATGATGATTACAAATGGACCGGGGTTCCCAGCTATCTACACTAGCGGTAACTCTCCAATAACAAGTGTTGGGTGAACAAATTACAGTTGGGCAATTGATAGAATTGAAATGGCATTAAGACAGAACATCTAGTCTATTAATCATACGTAGACATGTTTTCCATATATAGTCATACGTGCTCGTAATGAGAAACTTGCACAACATCTTTTGTCCTACCAGCCCGTTTGCAGCGGGGCCTCAAGGGAATCTCTGGTAATTAAGGTACTCCTTTTAATAGAGCACCGGAGCAAAGCATTAACACTTAGTGAAAACATGTGATCCTCATATCTAAACCATCCCCTCCGATTATCCTAGTTGCTGTCACTTGGGGCCTCGGGTTCCGGACAGAGACATGTGCAAACAACTTGTAGATACAATCTAAGCAATAATTATAGAGCTTAAATCTAAGATCATGCCACTCGTGCACTAGTGACAAGCATTAAACACAACAAGATTGCAGCAACAATAACTTCACAAACTTATAGATAGACTGATCATAATGTAACAATTCATCGGATCCCAACAAACACAACACCGATTACATCAGATGGATCTCAATCATGTAAGGCAGCTCATGAGATCATTGTATTGAAGTACATGGGAGAGAGAGTACCAACTAGCTACAGCTAGAACCCGTAGTCCATGGGGGAACTACTCACGGAGCATGATGGAGGTGGTGGCGTCGATGGAGAAGGCTCCGGGGGTCAATCCCCGTCCCGGCAGGGTGCCAGAACAGGACCTTCTGACCCCCGAAACTAGGTTTCGATGGCGGCGGCGCTCCGGGACTTCTTCTGGAATATGATCGATTATTTTAGGGTTTTCGCGTCGGGGGAATAAATAGGCGAAGGGGCGATGTCGGTGGAGGCCCGAGGGCTCCTCCCACATGGCGGCGCGCCAGGGGCCCACCCGCGCGCGGTATGGGGAGGGAGCCTCGGTGCCCCCCTTCGTCTCTCCTTCGGACTTCGTGTACGTGTCGGAAAAATAGGAGCATGGCTTTTGTTTCGTCCAATTCCGGATATTTCCAGAACAGCTTTTCTGAAACCAAAAACAGCAGAAAACAGGAACTGGCACTGTGGCATCTTGTTAATAGGTTAGTCCCAGAAAATACATAAAAATGATATATAATGCATATAAAACATGTGACATTGATATATAAAACAAGCATGAAACATCAGAAATTATAGATACGTTTGAGACGTATCAAGCATCCCCAAGCTTAGTTCCTACTCGTCCTCGAGTAGGTAAACGATAAAAACAAAATAATTTCTGAAGTGACATGCTACCAACATAATCTTGATCTAATAATGATGTAAGGCATGTGAGCTGAGATCAAATCATTCAAAGCAAATGTCTATAATTGATATTAAATAAGAGATAATAAAGCAAGTTAGTTAAACAAGCTAAAAGTTTTCATGAACTATTGCTTTAAAGACATGAAACCGTACAAGGTTCATTAAAGATGTTTTAAGTATCCAGTGTAGGAGTTCTATCCTTCAATTCCAAGCATCAAGCAAATTTTCATAACATAGAAGGATTCAGTCAAGTAAAAATAAACATGAACGTCATGAATCAACTGTTTCGAAGTCTACTCAACCGGTGAGCGCAAGCATTTGGTATTGGCACCAGGATGTTATGGCTAAGAGAACATTAATGGGGGTTTGGAAGGCCAATGGAAGAAAGTCTCACAAAGCTATAAGTGATCATTAGACAAGAGGAAGTCTTATAATCGAAGCTATGTAAGGAGTAGTGATTGCCATGCAACGGATGCACATAGAGCTATATGTGTATGAAAGCTCTCCAATGGAACTAGTGGGGGTGCATCCAACTTGGTTGCTCACGAAGACCTAGAGCACTTTTGAGGAAGCTCATCATTGGAATATACAACCCAAGTTCTATAGTGTAAATTCCCCACATAGTTATACTAGTAAAACATGAAAACTCTCTCACATGGAGTATAGGTGCTAAACATGAGCACAAATGATGACTATGAATACTGCAGGTGCTGAAACATGAGCACAAGTGTGGATAAAGGATAGTAATGTTGCCCCTTTTTTTTATTCTTTTTTTTTTTTCTTTTTTTTTTTTTTTCTTTTTTGTTTCTCTTTTCGATGGCCTCCATGGCTCTTTTCACTTTTAGGGGCAACATCTAATATGACAACACACTTTTTGGTACAAATAACTCATAATGAACAAAACATGATGTATGAAACTGTATGCCTCTGCCAGTGTAGCAGGATATGCAATGATCTAGCGTAACATGGGTAAACCACACATCAGCTGTATAGAATCATGCAAAGCAATATATAAATGATAAATGACAACAAGTCATGTAATGTAAGATGGAAGTTGCATGGCAATATATCTCGGAACAGCTATGGAAATGCTGTGGTAGGTAGGTATGGTGGCTGTTTTGAGGAAGATGTATGGGCTTATGTGTAGGAGAACAAGAGAAAGTCCTCCCACGGGTTTGGATGTACTGGCGAAGTATGCACAACTCTCAATGTGAGCAGAAGGCAATGCACAACACCGAAGAGGCTAGCAAATTTGGATGGTGGAAGTGCCAAAAACCGTAGCTTAACATTAGTCAAAAAGAACTCACAAGCTTATTGCAAACAACTAGCAGGTTCAACATTAAGAGCATGATTAAAATTCACTCCAAGAAGGGCCGTTCACGGCGGCACAAGTACCCCGTAGATCCCTCGACCTTCAGCACAACTTAGTTATTACGATGAACTTTAGACATGGAAAGCTATCAAGTCCAACTACACCTTCAACAATTTTAGTAGAGTTTGTAGTACGGTACAAGCTTAAAGACAACAATCCACTAATGATTTTAACTTAATTAACCAGCAAGCTTTACCATCTAATATACCTCAAAACGTTTGCAAAGAATCAGGTTATCAAAGTTCAATGATCTACAAGATTATGCAAGTTTTTCATTATACCACTACCACATGCAACATTTTCTGAACCAACACATCAACCAAGCAACTCTCCAAACAAATATAAGTGAAGTAAGAGAGTACTTTCTATAAAAAACTAATAGCTCTGAACAAGAGATACATGAAAACCAAGAGCTAGAAGCTAAACAGTGCGAAAACTGAATACTCAACAATATAAGTGAAGAATAGGAGTATTCAAATGAAAAAGCGGAGCGTGTCTCTCTCCCAAACAAGATAGATAGGATCCAATATTGATATGATCAGAAAATAAAAATAACAAACTAAAAATAAAAGCACACAGACGCTCCAAGAACACATATGATGTGAAAGAATTAAAATATAGTTTCACTAGAGATGACCTGATAAGTTGTTGATGAAGAAGGGGATGCCTTGGGCATCCCCAAGCTTAGACGCTTGAGTCTTCTTGAAATATGCTTGGGTGACCCACGGGGGCATCCCCAAGCTTAGGCTCTTCACTCTTCTTGATCACATTATATCATCCTTCTCTCTTGACCCTTGAAAACTTCTGCCACACCAAACTTCTCATAAACTTCATTAGAGGGGTTAGTACTCAAAAACATTAATCCACTTTGGTTCTGTTGTGACACATTGCAAGAACTCAATAAAACATTAGCTACAGCCCTCCATGATAGAGAGCCTTACTTAAAGTCCACAAGAGACAATGCAAAAAACAGAGACATAATCTGTCAAAACAGAACAGCCAGTAAAGATGAATTTTTTCGAGGCACTTCCGTTGCTCAAATCGAAAACTCGAAACTAATGAAAGATGCGTACATATATAGGATCACGCGTGAATTTTTCAGAATTTTTCAATTTTTCTGGAGTGATACAGCTCAAAACGTGGACAGCAAAAATCTGTCCCTGCGCAGAAATCCAAATCTAGCATCATCTAATCATTAGAGACTCTTCTTGGCACAACAATTCGAAAAAGTAAAGATACAAAGGAGTTGTTACAGAAGTAAGAAGCTCCTTGACTCAAAAAGCAAAGAAAAATTTCAGAAATAAAACATGGGTTGTCTCCCAAGAGCGCTTTTTTTAATGCCTTTTAGCTAGGCTTGATAGTTTTAATGATGCTCTCATGAAAATAGAAAATGAAGCAAAAGGAGCATCAAGAAGCAAATTCAAAACACATTTAAGTCTAACCCACTTCCTATGCATAGGAATCTTGTACACAAATAAATTCACAAAGAACAAAGTGACAAGCATAGGAAGATAAAACAAGAGTAACTTCAAAACTTTCAGCATATAGAGAGGTGTTTTAATACCATGAAAATTTCTACAACCATATTTTCCTCTCTCATAATAATTTTCAGTAGCATCATGAATAAACTCAACAATATAACTATCACATAAAGCATGCTTTTCATGATCTACAAACACATAATTTTTATCAAGCTCAAAAATAGTGGGATTAAAACTTTCAAACCCACTTTTAACATTTTATAACAAGATGATTGATCAATCTCAAAAGGTATGGGAATCATAGATAAAGTCAAGACCTCTCCAATCCCATTTTCATTAGTAGTACAATTAATATTATCAAGTAACATAGGACCATCATCTAGAGCTTTATCATAAACATTTTCCAAGCAAAACTCTTAGTACCATGCATTTCGATATCAGCCACAAATAAAGGATTATCATAAGATTTTTGAAATAGCATGGATTATCATAAATAACAGTAGCATAATCATTTTCACAAGTTTTACTCATAGGAATATTTCAAGAGAATCCACAGGAACATAACATTCATCCTCCTTTGGTAAGCATGGAGGGCAATCAAATAGTGTAAGAGATAAAGAGTTACTCTCATTAGAAGGTAGGCATGGGTAGCTAATCCATTCTTCCTCCTTTTGTTCATCACTCTCCTCCTCTTTTTCATCTAATGAGCTTTCAGGTTCAGCAATTTCTTCTTCCACAGGTTCCTGCAAAGAATTAGTCTCTTCTTTCTGAGAAAATACTCTTAAAATGTTCAGTAATATAACAATTTTCATCCTTATAGTTTTCAAAACAATATTTAGTATAGAGAGACTTTCAGATTTATAAGGGGCATCAATTTTATGCTCAAGATAAGAACTAATTTCAAGGGCACCCTTAAAAGCAATAAATTCTTCTATCCTTTCTACCTCATAAGCATTATAGTAACCTTTAACATAAGAAGCTAAGGTTTCATTATCATTATAAGCACATTGGAAAGGAAAATGCTTAAACTTCACATGACAACCAGATTCATCACAACAAAAAGATTTGCCAAATATAAAGCATAAATTTTTAGCATACATCTCCAGTTGATTTAGTAATTCCCATAAGTATATCCCTTTATCTGACAAGCGGTAATTCATATAATATTTTTGTTCATCCTCGTGGACCCGCCTTGCCAACAAGATCTAGCTCTAGTTTCATGGAGATAATCCATAGCACAAGTTTTTTAGATTTTCGGTTTTTCAAATTTTTATGGATTTTTGGGTATATAGAAAAATAAAACAAGACAAAAATAAACTAGACAAAAGTAAACTAAGCAAAATAATACTAGACAGAAATAAACTAAGCACAAATAAACTAGACAAAAGTAAACTAGACAAAAAAATAAAATAAAAACAGAGAGACAAGTAGAGTGTACTCCCAGGTGAACTTATGAGTAGAGCTATGCTCCCCGGCAACGGCGCAGAAAATAGTCTTGATAACCCACAAGTATAGGGGATCGCAACAGTCTTCGAGGGAAGTAAAACCCAAATTTATTGATTCGACACAAGGGGAGACAAAGAATACTTATAAGCCTTAACATCGGAGTTGTCAATTCAGCTGCACCTGGAAAAGCACTAGTAACAGGGGTGATGTGAAAGCAGCAGTAATATGAGAGCAATAGTAACATGTAACATAGAGGCAATGGCACTAGAAAATAGTTGATACTACTTCTAATGGCATTCTTGACAGGGAGCAATGATGATTACAAATGGACCGGGGTTCCTAGCTATCTACACTAGTGGTAACTCTCCAATAACAAGTGTTGGGTGAACAAATTACGGTTGGGCAATTGATAGAATTGAAATGCATTAAGACAGAACATCTAGTCTATTAATCATACGTAGGCATGTTTTCCATATATAGTCATACATGCTCGCAATGAGAAACTTGCACAACATCTTTTGTCCTACCAGCCCGTTTGCAGCGGGGCCTCAAGGGAATCTACTGATAATTAAGATACTCCTTTTAATAGAGCACCGGAGCAAAGCATTAAAATTTGGTGAAAATATGTGATCCTCATGTCTAAACCTTCCCCTCCGGTTATCCTAGTTGCTGTCACTCTGGAGCCTCGGGTTCCGGATAGAGACATGTGCAAACAACTTGTAGATACAATCTAAGCAATAATTATGGAGCTTAAATCTAAGATCATGCCACTCGTGCACTAGTGACAAGCACTAAACACAACAAGATTGCAGCAACAATAACTTCACAAACTTATAGATAGACTGATCATAATGTAACAATTCATCGGATCCCAACAAACACAACACCGATTACATCAGATGGATCTCAATCATGTAAGGCAGCTCATGAGATCATTGTATTGAAGTACATGGGAGAGAGAGTACCAACTAGCTACAGCTAGAACCCATAGTCCATGGGGGAACTACTCACAGAGCATGATGGAGGTGGTGGCGTCAATGGAGAAGTCTCCGGGGGTCAATCCCCGTCCTGGCAGGGTGCCAGAGCAGGAACTTCTGACCCCCGAAACTAGGTTTCGATGGCGGCGGCGCTCCAGGACTTCTTCTGGAATATGATCAATTATTTTAGGGTTTTCGCGTCTGGGGGAATAAATAGGCGAAGGGGCGATGTCGGTGGAGGCCCGAGGGCTCCTCCCCACATGGCGGCGTGCCAGGGGGCCACCCGCGCCGTGGTATGGGGAGGGAGCCTCGGTGCCCCCCTTCGTCTCTCCTTCGGACTTCGTGTACGTGTCAGAAAAATAGGAGCATGGCTTTTTGTTTCGTACAATTCCGAGGATATTTCCAGAACAACTTTTCTGAAACCAAAAATAGCAGAAAATAGGAACTGGCACTGTGGCATCTTGTTAATAGGTTAGTCCCAGAAAATGCATAAAAATGATATATAATGCATATAAAACATGTGACATTGATATATAAAACAAGCATGAAACATCAGAAATTATAGATACGTTTGAGACGTATCACCGGTGCACAAGCGTGTGTACCCCCGGCGAACACGGGGTGAAGCAAATAATTGACAGGGGTACAGCTTATAGCACCAGCGAAACAAAAAGCAATGGGCCAGCGGTAAAATGGGCCAGGGGGTCGCGATATACCCCCGGCGCACACGGTCTTCATTCGTCGGGGGTATATGGATTAGCACCAGCGCTTCTGGACTGATTTCGCCGGGGGTAAAGGGCCAGGGCGCAGGGGTGGCCCTGGCACCCATAGCACCGCCGCTTCTAGACTTGTTTTGCCGAGGGTATACGAGGTTTCTCTGGCAAAATGAGTTTCTCTTCACCGGCAGTAAGTAACGCCGGCACAGCCTTATTTCAATTCGTCGGCGATAGACTGTGCTGGAGTAGCCATTTCCCTAGTAGTGGATCATGAAGGCAACGCCACTAACGTGAATTCGCCTATGAGCGTTTTCCTACTAGTGCCATGTAGCATCCTACCTTTTGATAAAGGTGAGGCACCTATGTTAAGTGCTATTCTCAGGATCACTGATAGCACCACAGTACAAAATATAGTAAATCATTGCAATAGTATAAATTATTACATCGTCAACTTACAAACTTGCATAGTCACATGGACTAGCACAATAACATAGTTCAACTCAACACAAATACAATGGAAATAAAGTAGCAATGAGCCTCCATCTTCATCATGTGCCACATGCAGACATGTTGGAATGCAGACTCGAGACCTATCAAATCATTCCTCCTCAGAATAACCTGCACGTTGGTATATGCAGCCCCATGAAGGGGATCAGTACAATAAGGTACTGGCAAATGACACATATATGGTGGATGTTGTGAAGAGACTAAACTACATGATATTTGGCTGGTGGAGTTTTAGGCTAATTTGCATAAAGCTAATTTTATCCTATATTTTCCAAATAAAAACATTTTTGAACCATGAAAAGATACCACTGAAAAGACACATGGCTAAACCACCATGAGCACTGACTTATGGTTAAACCACCATAGGGACCAATCATATGGCTAAACCACCATATGATCCTAAATTTGTTTCTACACCAATTTTAATCATTCGGAAAAGGGTGATGAGATTCTTCCATACATTCCCTGCCTAGAAGCTCATAATTGTCCATAACTGGGGACACAGCTAAGATCTTAGTTTCTAACTCTGAAGAAGGTGTGCACTTTCACCTTAAGACTCATTCTACACAGAGAGAAGAATGAGACAAGATCTTTCAAAAGGAGAATTCAACCATATCAGCAAGACCCGTTCCACCTAAAATTTTGCTACATCAGCCTTTCTTGCAACAAGTTGAATCCTCACAACTTAATCAATCAAGACAGAGCCCATAATGTCATAAGGTTGCACTGGATCCTCAATAAAACATGGAAGACATAGTAATCTCTTTGTTCCTGGGTGGCCAACCACAAGTGCACTCTCAGGTGATAACCACCCCATACCATGGCTAAACCACCAGGTATGTGGCCCTGAGTAGCCACTCAACATATTCCATTCAATTCCATTCCACCCACGTGTTTCATTTAGGTTGTAATTTTTAATTTCCAAAACAACTCATCAACCAAAAATGAAACAAAGCATTGGCATCACTTTTCCAAAGCAAAGCCAACAATCCCAGCAAGGGTTTTGGGGTGGCTACACACTACTAGACTTCTAAGCATAGCAAAACTTTACTTTAAAAACTTCCTATCATGCATACAACTGAAAACACTAATGCATATATAAAAATAGTAGGAGAATGTGTGTCACTTGCCTTGGTCACAACCAGCACAATCACAACAATCACAAGAGTAGCCTTGCTCCTCTTCACAATCTAAATAGAGAATAAACACAAAAATAAAATAAACATACAAATTCTAAAATGATAAGCATAGGCATGTATGCATGCAATGCAATGAACCATTTAATTTCACACAAATTATATTATGTGAAAATGTTGTATTTTTTTTGTTCTCTGATGTTTAAAATGTTTGTGGGAGGTTAAGGATATTTTTAATGCATTAAAGTTACACTTAAAGCATTTTTAGGGATTTAAATAAGACTAAAATACCCTTCTTAAATGGTTCTGCTTAAGAAAGTATTTCGAGAAATTTTATTTTGATCCTACTGGATAGAGTACTTCAAAACAAAACCACTGCAATTGGAATCACTCCAAAGCATTTTTAAATCAAAAGTTATGTCCAAAATAGTGATTTGAATGATTTTGAATGTACCAAGTTTGTGCACATATCAATTTTAATATTTTCTTGTCCCATAATGTTCTATAAGTTCTGGTGATTCTAGAGAGTACAAATTTATAAATTTTGGTTGAGTGGATAAAAAGTTATTAATTATATGGTGAAAATAAGCATTTCAAACATTTAAATCATTCTTCAACCTTTTTTCTATAACAGTGAAATGTTTTTGCATATTCAGATTCTACAAAATTTTAGGAATCTATTGATATAAAATTTGTAATTTTTGGACTTACGGAACATTTTCTATGAATTTTGCAAGATTAGGCCAGAATCTAGAATTTGAATTCAAATTTAAAATTCGAATTTTGACTGGGATTGACCTGCTGATGGGGCTGCCACATGGCGTGCTCTGATTGGCTGGATGGGTGGCCCAGGTTGACTGATGTGGATATCGGTCAAGGGGCTGATCTGTGCCACAGATCTAAAATCCAACGGCCAATATCGCACAGACCAAACGCTAGCGGCGCTGACCGGCCGGAGACGCACTGGCGGAGATGGAACGCGGCGGCGACGCCTCTGGCATGATCGGAGCAATGAAACTACGGGTTTAGGGGCTAAGCGGGGCATGCCACTGAATGCAGAAGATCGAGGCAAGGTCGATGGCGAAGTTGGCGACGAAGGCGCGTCCTGGTTTGGCCGGAATCGCTCACCGGAGTTGAGGATGGCGGCGGATATCTTCGGGCTTGGACGGGGTCGATGACCTGGGGCACCAGAGCGTGTCAAACCTTGTCTTGGAGACACGCCAGAGCATGAGGAATCTAAAGGAAGCAACAGGAAGGGCTAGGGTTTTCGGAGCTCACCGGAATACCAAACCCTAGCTCGCCGGAGTTTGCGACAAAGACGGAGCTCTCGTGGTTGACCTGGAGGCGTTCTGGTTCAAAACTTTGGGGGGAAATGGAGCGGAGAGGGAGGGGATTAAGAAGGGCAGGTCGGCCTCGACGATTACTGCCGGAATCAATGGGATTAAACGGGGATTGAATCGGGAAGAAACGGGCGCCATCAGTGCGAGCTTGAAGTCGATCCTGACAGGTGGGACCCACCTGTCAGAGAGAGAGAGGTGGGGGCTGGGCTGGGCTGCTGCGCTGGCTGCTGCTTTCTTTATTTTTTTTTTTGTTCTTTTCCTTTTTCTTTTTTTGTTTTCTATTCTAGTTTCAAATTTGATTCAAATTTATTTCAAACTTTCACTGGAAGAAATCATAAATTATAATTTGAAGAGATTGAGATATAAGGAATTTTGGTACTGTACTTTCCCAAAGTTTAAAAATAATTTCAAAACAGTAGGTTTGGTGAATTTGTATTTGAATAGAATTTCTTTATTTCTGAATATTTGATCTAGGGTTTTGGGTTTTGATTGAATTATTTTATATTTCACTCAATTATGCAAGGATGAAATATGAATGCATGAAGTTTTTAAAATTTTAAAAATCTTGGGATGTTACATGCCACCCCATGCAGCAACAATTCTCTATCCATACCCACATAGTCTTTCTATATAAATGTGTGAGCCATGTAACTGAAATATCTCAACTTCTGTTAGCCGTAGCTTTTCTACCTGATCTTCTAGCTTCCTTTTTTTTTGTCCTCCTCGCCTACTCCTTGATATGAGCCGGGGATATATGCTAGCACTTTTATAGAGGCTGGATGCACCCAATGTTAACTACGTACGACGAAGATCAATGCTACAATTGTAAATTAGGTGGAGTACCATTGATCCTAGCCACGTTTCAAACCGCCATTGTCTTAACGTCCACGTGCTTAGCCCCACTGAGTCGCAACTCCAGAACATGTGTCGTATACATGCATCGATCTAGTCGCCACATTCAAACCTCGGAAAGCTAGATTCTAAGACTAGTCACAATGGAGAGTAACATAGTGACGTTACTAGTCTATGTTACCACCTTCACAATGGGAGTAACATAATTGTTTTTTTTTAAGGGAACTACACTGCGTATTCAACACAGAATACAAAACAAAGAGCAGAAATACACATAAGTACAAGTCAAAGAACTCAGCACAACAGCAACGAGTGCTGAACCACCGCAAATGCCTGAAGATGACCTCCATCGCCGAGCTCCGCCGGAGAAGAGAACACCAGGCCGCCGCCAACCCCGGGAAGGAAGCACTCCACACATGTAGGAGACCGCAGGAGCCGTCCGCCGCAAGCGACGGAACTGAAGATCGCTAAACGAGCACGGCCATGGCGCCTCCATCCCGCATCCACCCCTCTTCCAACAAACCCTGCACTGAGCACAGAACCGACTTGCCGGAGCCGCCGCCGTGAGCACGCCTTGACCACGCCTTCTCCCCTCGCCACCACGGCCGGCCGGAGAAAGAAGGACCAACGCGAGAATGAAGCAGAGCGCGAAGACAGAGCCGCTCCAACCACCGCCACCATGGCCGGCCGGAGAAGCCAGACCTCCGCACGAAGAGCCAGCGAAGAACTCCGAGCACCCAGAAGATCTTCTCCTGTACAGGCAGAGGAGAGAGCCGGCGCTAGGCACCAGCACCCCACCGCACCACCCGCAGCACCCCCATGGCGTGGTCAGGAAAAACCACGCCAAGACGAAGGAGGGGGCGAGGGACAAAACCTCCGTGAGCCAGCCATCACCTCGTGGTGTCATATAAGATCTTATTTATTGCACTATAGACTCGTTTTGTCTTGATAAGTGTGATGTTACGGTAACTAGCTAAGTTACTCTAAACACATCTCTTCTAATTAATTATATGCCACATAAGCAAAATGGTCTTGATTTGTGTGATGTTACTAGCTAAGTTACTCCCATTGTGACTAGTCTAAACCACGGAAGAGCACAAGATCCTACAAATTAAATGAAGGCTCCTCACCTCTCGGTCGCAAGCGTTCACTTCTACAAGTTTGTTCTTTTTTCATTATCTTATCAAGTTTCAAAACTAAACATAATATTTACCCCTTACAATTGTAGTTATATGCTGCAACCTAAACAGAAGAATTTAGTTAGTCTGACATTCCTTGTTTCACCTTTGGTAACCTAGATATTCACCAAACTAATTTCCATCTTTAGGTTGACAATGGTAAATGAATAATTGTAAACCAGCCAGCAGAGGCAGCGAACATTACTCATGAGTTATATCTATTTCGTATATATTGCCTTACATACTATATAATGGACAAAATACGTTGTATAGCCAACGGTCGTGCCAAATTCTGACCATTTAGAGAACAACTCTATTCCCATGCTGCCAAAATATCGATTGGAGCAAAAATTAGCGCACCATCTGGTGAAATACATGGCACACGAAGATCAGTAGAATGGTCACTTGCATGAACCAATTGCCCGACCAATGCATAAGAATAATCGATATCTTTCGGAGTTTGAGCCATGTAACTGACAACTTTAATTACCCCTAGCTTCTCTACTAGAAATTCAATCATAGAGGCCTGCTATGTATATTGAGAATTGTGTTTTTTATCTTGGTAACTCCTTATCACTTGAGCATAGCTAGAGGGCAGTAGGAATTTAAGTCTACAATTAGGAGTTACATATATTACATGGATGGTGGACAATGACGACAACATGCATGCTCTTAAGGTTGATTTTAATAGTATCGATTTTAACTTACTCAAAATTAATTCAATGTTTTTTAAGAATTATCTAGCCTTAAAATTAACTTCCACAAAAGTGAGCTAATTTTTTTTGGGAAGGCTAAGGAGGAGGAGCAACAGTACAAACAAATATTTGGATGCAATGCTGGGGATCTTCCCTTGAGATACTTAGGAATCCCTATTCATTATAGGAAACTAAGAAATTTAGATTGGTATCCAGTGGAGACCCGGTTTGAAGACAAATTGGGATGCTAGAAAGGAAAACTATTGTCGTATGGCGACTGATTAGTCCTTATCAACTTTGTTTTAACAAGTCTTCCAATGTTCATGTTATCTTTTCTGGAGATACCCATTGAGGTGCGAAAGCGTCTAGACTTTTATAGGTCTAGATTCTTCTGGCAATCCGATGAGAATAAAAGAAAATATAGACTAACGAAATGAATTCGTCGACCAAACGATCAAGGGGGTTTGGGTATTGAACTTCTCGAACTCAAAAACAAGTGTTTATTGAGCAAGTGGATGTTTAAACTACTTAATGAGGAAGGGTGTGGAAATAATTGCTACATAACAAATATATGAGCCAGAAAACCCTTGCTGAGGTGCAGGTAGAGCCAACTGATTCACCCTTTTGGAAGGGTCTTATGCGGGTAAAGGAATAGTTTTTTGTAAAAGCTATTTTAACATAGGAGATGGGTCAGGTACAAGATTTTGGGAAGACGTATGGTTAGGTCAAATATCCTTAGCTAATCAATGCCCATGATTATACAACATTGTTCACCATAGTAATGTGACTGTGGCTCATGTGTTAGCACAAACTCCGCTGAATATTGGTTTCAGGCGGGTGTTATCTGGTAATAAGTGGACAACTTGGTCACACTTATGCCAAATACTAATGGGGGTAAGTCTGAATAATGAAAATGACCGATTTGTGTGGAAACTAACAACTAATGGGTTGTTTTCTGTCAAATCCATTTATGAGGACCTTATGAATGACCATACGCCGTACTTACGAAAATATCTTTGGAAACTGAAAATCCCCCTAAAGATCAAAATATTCATGTGGTTTCTGAGCAATAATGTTTTGTTGACAAAAGATAACTTAGTAAACAGACAAGGGATTGGATGTACTAAATGCGAATTTTGTAGGGAATAAGAAAAGGGAGAACACATGTTTTTATCATGTCCTTTTGCTAAGTTAATATGGAGAACAGTTAATTTCACGCATGATCTCCCCCCGCCAACCAATATTACAAATATGTTTGACAAACAATCTAAGACATTAATTTGCATTGGTGTCTCGGTCTTATGTTGGTTGATATGGAGATGTCGCATTGAATTATCTTTAACAACAAAACAAATTTCAATTTCTTGCAGGTTATCTTCAGCATGGTGCACTGTATCCAGCTTTGGGCCTTCCTTTCGCCACAGGAGCAACGGGATGTCATGGCTTCTAGATGCATATGGCTGCAGACGATCGCTTAAAATATCTTGTGCCGGGCTGGCTGGTAGCATATTAGTCGACCACAGGATGCTTAGTGGCTATTTGGCTGTCATTTTTCGCTTGTTGATTTTTTTATCGACATTAAGCGACCCTTGAGATGTAATAAGTACTGAATTCTAAACTATTCAGTAAAGGCCATCTGCATCATCACGATGCAGAAGCCGGGGTTTTACTCCTGACAGGGTTTATCCCCGGCAATGTCCATGTTTAGGGACTTGTGTTTTCGTGAGAAGGGGTATCCGGCGGACTCGACGGCGGTCGGACAGAAACAGGGGGCACACGAAAGTTTACCCAGGTTCGGCCCCTCTTGCTGAGGTAAATACCTACTCCTGCTTGTCTGACTTTGTATTGATGGGGGTGTTACAGCAATGGTGTCTACAGAGAGGGCGTAGATTGGATCTAGCCGAAGGTGGGGAGCTCTCGAGATTGTCGAGTGCTCGGGTGGAGGCGCAAAAGTGGGAATGGCCGGCCTCGGAGGTCCCTCCCAACCTTTTATAGAGTAAGGTTAGGTCTCAGGATCCCTATTTGAGTCAGTTACAAATGCATGCGGTAGGTGGTAACCTAGATTACTACGGAGTCGACGATGCTGATCCATTCTCGTTCGTTTGCTCTGAGACCATCCAATCCTGTGTCACCTCGTCAGTGCCATCGACAGACTGCGACTGAGTTTCTTCATACACAGGAGTAGGTTCAATCTCAGATTCTGTGTTGACCGGCTGCATGGGAGTATTATCGAAGACAGGGGCTGCTGTTTGATCACCAGCTTCAAAATCCCCAGCACAACCATCCACTCGAGAATTCAGTGGCGTACGGTCAAATAGTGGAGGTCCACTACAAGCACCCGTGACAATCCTGCTGGGGGTAGGGCCTGCATCTTTTGCAGGTGAATCTACTGCAGGGAAGTCCATATTAAGTTCAGCCAGGGACTGACTGATGGACTCATCAGCTACGCACAAAAAAGCATACAGGAACTATAATTAGTTAGGGAAGAAGTTTAGTTAAATAAGAAAATCAGTTCATATAAAAATATGCCCCTGGAAGTTAAAATAAATAATAGCAGTGGGTTGATAATTTTTTGCATTAGAAAAAACATAGAAATACTATGAAGTTCACACTATAGTAGAGGAGTGATTCAGATTTAATACCATGGTAGTTAGCTGTGAGTACTACAAACACTATAAATAGAACACTGGATCAGATTTATAACACTGGTGTAATACCCCGTAATTTAATTTATTGGATATTCTCATCGAGATTCTTGTCATCACCGCTGAAGACTATTTTATCCGTCATTCTTGAATTTCAAATCAGAGACGATAGTCGGGAGCATCGCTCCGAGACATTCGATCATGGAATACTCTTTTTTTTATAAGATAGTATCGTGAAATTATCTCTTCCATGACCATTTCCTGGGGACGTTTCAAAACAAGCCTCTTCTCAAGGATCCGAGTCCATGGTTGAATCGGGCTCGTCGAGACAATCAAAATGGACTACTCGTTTGCCCCAAATCGGAGTTTGGATGCATCCTACACAGTTTGTTTGATTCAATGGCCAGGATTATTTTTGCTATTTCGAAATTATGTTAACTAAAAAAAAGGGGATGGATATCCCTCCATGCCTATCCCTTCCTCCACCACGGTATCTTCATTCCCATCTTCCTCTTCACACCGTGCTCCTCTCATGGCAGCAGCCCCTTCCTTTCCTTTTTTTTTTTGCGATGGAAAGTTGCAGTTACATCCAGCCACGAAACTTACAGAAAAACCCAGGAAACATAAAAATTACAAGGAAGTCCTCCTGAGCCGCGGCTTCGTCTTCGTCAAGCCCGACGCTGCGCCGGCGAAATCCGCCGCACCACCTCCGAAAGCTTGGACTGGGAGGCCCCCCATCGCGGACGGAGAGTCGACACTCCTCGGTGTAGAAGCACCTCCACCAAGCTCGACGGACGACGACGCCACCATGGCCACCTGCAACCTCACCTTCCGATGTCAACCACCAGAGCCACTAGCACTTGAACTCCGGTGAAGGGGGACCCTCCCGAGCACTCCAGAGAGCCGCAGACGAGGGAGAGGCACCGGATCCGCGACGAAGCTCACCCGGAGCCGCATCGACGGAGGGGAAGACCGCTGCCAACAAACACCACTCCGACGCCACCTCTTCCACCACGACGGCGCCGGCTGGAACACCACAACACACACCTAATCTACATTCCACATAGCAGCCCTCCTTGTATCCCTCTTATGAGCACCCCCTCCACTAGGGCCTCACTTCCTCCCTTACCCTTCTCTGCGATACCCCCAGCTCGCCCCCCCTCATCTCCTAGGGCAGCATGGGCCTGTTCTTGGGTGAGAAGAAGAGGAGACAAGAAGAGAAGGAGAAGAAGAAGAGGTTGCAAGAGAAGCACAAGGGGGGAAGGAAAAGCAAGGGAAGAGGAGGCCACCCCAACACCTTCTTCATCAATCTCCTCCAATCCCTCCACCAAGGTGAGGTCCTCCCTCTTCTTACCTGTACCAAATCTCTGTTTTGGTGAAGGATTCATGGTGGTTAGGAAAGGGGAGTAGCAGATCCATAATGGATTGGAACAAGTTTCGTTGGTGGTGCTGTTCCTGTGCATACAGCAGTGTAGATCATCAATTTCGAGTCCCTATATGGCAAAATCAGAGGGGCATCCTATGGAATGTTTTGTAGCCCTCGTTCCAGCGATCGTTTTGAGCCGTCAATCACTCAATTTGGTTCAGTCGTTTGGCCACAGCGACAAAAAAGAGTTGCTGTACTGTTTTTGCAAAACTGTATGTTCATACTTTTTGTTCATAGCTTTTCATGATCTTTGAGAGTTGATAAAATGGTGTTCTACGGGAGTATAGCTACCTGGTACCTTGCAGTTCATAGATCAACAGTATATGCTTAATTTCCATGAGTATTTACCTTGTTATGAAATTCCAAAGGTGGCTACTTGTTATTTCAGAATTCTGGAAACAGCAAAGAATAGAGTTTTCCCATGGGCTTGAGGAGGTTTACCCATTCAATAAAATTCATGTTTGTTCCCTGCTATGTTGTATGTGATGCATAGCTGCTAATACAAAAGGTTTCAATTAATTATCATGATTAGTCGTCTTGCTTTGACTTTCCAAAGAGAGCTAATCGTGATGCTGGAATCTGGAAACAGCAGAGTGGTATTTGCTAGTTATGAATTAGATAGCTCCATATTTCGAGTTCGAATAGTAGGAGTTGTTTGTAGTTAAGTTCCTTATGAATGCATAGGCATAACATTTGCTTGTTTCTGAGCTTTCTAGCTCGAGTTATGAATTCTTTCGTGAAGGGACAGGAGAGGGGTTGCCCCCTCGGAAATGTGATTAGCCACATTTGGTGTATGTGCTCTGCATAGTTGGCTTACTCACAGGTGTGGGATTATTCCCAATCAACGTCTTCGCTATCGGTAAAGGCAAGTGCATGACGAACCCTTGTTCTCTATGTTCGTCCATTGTGTGACGGTTCAACTTTAGTCAGTTCGTTCAATTCGGTTCCTTCGTCCATGTTCAGAGAT
Source organism: Poa pratensis (assembly GCA_947311845.1). Classification (NCBI taxonomy): domain Eukaryota; kingdom Viridiplantae; phylum Streptophyta; class Magnoliopsida; order Poales; family Poaceae; genus Poa; species Poa pratensis. The sequence goes on from CAMZMU010000010.1 coordinate 13,758,375, forward strand.
ATTTCACTTTCTTTACTGCAATAGCTAACTCGGTGAGCAACTGTTCACAAGTGGCTACTCCGATAGAGTTCAGTGAGAACTGTCAGCTTGTGAGCTAGTCCGAGGGCTAACCTTTCTTGTTGGTCCGGTGAGAGACTGTCCCGAGTGGCTACTCCGATAGAGTTCGGTGAGAACTGTCAGCTCGTGGGCTAGTCCGGGCGACATATTCACCCTTTCTGTTAGTCCGGTGAGAGACTGTCCCGAGTGGCTACTCCGATAGAGTTCGGTGAGAACTGTCAGCTCGTGGGCTAGTCCGGGCGACATATTCAGATGTTCAGTTTCAGTTCCCATATTCAGATGTTCAGTTTCAGTTACATATTCAGATATTCGGTTTCAGTCTTCTAGTTCATAAAGAGATTATCAGTATTTTCAGGAGGTCCTGGTTGGGTTCAGTGGTGTTGGATGTTGAAAATTGGTAACCCCTAGCTATGTACTTGACACAATGGGATTATTATTCTGATAGTTCTATATTTTACTTGCTGAGTATTTTTATACTCATTCTTGTGTTTCATTCGGTTTCAGGTACTAATGAGCGACGAGTATGGGATATGGGCGTAGCACCTCTACTTCATTGAGCACGTCACATAACTTCAAATAATAATCAGTGGACGCCATTTCTTTTTAGTGGCTTTCTACATTTCTTGGTGTTTCTCTCTAGTTATTTTACTGCTTCCTATCTTCTTACTGATAACTTCCTATCGTGGATGTCCGTATATACAGGGGAAACTCTGTCGAAACTCCTAATAATCTCCGGACTGGATAGAATTTGTTGTAGCGCGGTAGCATCTCAGGTAAGGTTGATACCTGGGGTGTTATAACTGGTGGCTCACTATGAATACTAGAACATCCATGAAAAACATAAAAATAAAAACAAAAACCTAAGGAAAATCATGTCTAAAAAATGGATCATACGAAGTTCATACTAGCATACATAATTTGTTCAGTGGTTAGTTAGAAACATGGGAAACTATGAAGTTCACAATATAATAGACTACTGGTCAGATTTTAAAACCGTGGTAGTTCACTTTGAGTACTCGAACAACCATGAAAAACATAAAAAAATAAAAACAAAAAACTAAGGGAAATCATTTCTAAAAGTGATCCATAGGAAGTTCAGACTAACATACATCAGCTCTTCAGTGTGTAATGATCACCCAGTTCACTATATAAAAAACAGATATTAATCCATGGACATATACAGATTAAAAAAAGGAAACAACCATGTAACTGCAGACAGTAGTTCACTTAGTCAACATCAAAAGGAGTTCACTACAACAAACATATAATATAACATGAACACTTATTACATAGAGTGTGATTGATATAAACTCATGAACTTCAATCTATGGTATTACACTGACAATGCTAGAAGATACATGGCCATCACTTTAATAAAAATAGCAACAATCATAACAGGGATTGAAGTTCAGATCTACATGTATGATAGTTCAGTGAACAGATACTAGGTGGGGGATTGAAAAATTAAATCCGCTAGAACAAAAACTGAAACACAATGCCTAGTCGAAATGATTCCGCACCTAGATTCAAACTAATAAAACACACAAACCCTAGACTAAAAACAGAAATTAAAAATCCACTGCTAAGCAAAATCTGCAAGTAAAAAGTGATGAAATCACTCCTTACCTGACCGAGGAGATTCGTCCATGACGGAAGAAAATGAACCCCGACGGCGACGGCGAGCGGATTCCCTTGGGAGTCGGCCGGAACGGAGGTGGGCGGGGGGGGGGGGGGGGGGGGGAACTTGACGAGGGCGCACGGGTAGATGGGAGAAACCCGCGCCGGAGAGAACCTGGTCGACGCAGGCTGCGTAAGTTGGTGCACGACCTCACCGCAGCACCGAAGCGACCTAGCCGTCGACGGGAGCGTCGGCGGCGCGGATGAACACGGCAGAACGGGGGATATTGGCTGTGCGCGCAAGCAGCCAACCCCCTTGCATGAACTGTGGAAATAAGCGAGTGCGGAGCGGTTTTGAGGATGGTGGGAAGGGGAAGGAGGTGTGGGTAGTGGGGGGGGGGGGGGGGGGGGGGAAGCGAGGGAGCGGCGAGCGGTTCCGTCGACGGCGCGTTGTTCGTGGGGAAGTGGGCGTGAGCAAGGGAGCGGAGTTTCTGGCGTGGGGAGTGGGGGATTTGAGGGAAAGAGCGTGCAGTTAATGAGGATCCCCCCAACGGCAAAAAAGGTAGGGCGCATTAAAAAAAACTAGCATGGTGGCCCTCGCAAATGCGAGGGCATCATCCGTAGTTGGTCGAAAGTTTTCAAGATATCGCATGATTTTACCAGTTATGTGACAATAAACAAAATTGGTCTACAACTTTCGCATATGTTTTGGTAACCAAAATATCACATGTGCGAGTGACATCTTTGGCAATCTTTTTTTAGAAATAATCATCAATTCATTTGTTGAAACACCTATGTAAGTGAAACTGGGTATGTAAACTGAACTATATAGTTCTTTCATGATGTTAGATCACTTCCAAAGTATAGCTTGTTCTCAATTTTCCAGGTTATTACTGAATTAAAATAAAACATTATCCTCCTTAATAGGCAGGTCACATTAAGTAGTGAATATTATTTTGTTTTGAATGTTTCTTCCTCTCATTTACTCACTCCATGTCACAATATGCAACGTTTTAGAAGATGAACGTGGTGAAAGTTTGGCCTTTATTTTATAATATAAATATACTGATAAAGATAAACTATTTTCTAGACATATTCGTTAACATGTTTATACATCAATCCTATTTAGAGAAGTACGACTCTAAGTTTTCAATATTTATCAATTTTAGCCTGCAGTTGGAATGACACGCACGTGCTCTTATGTTGATTTTGTTACGTAGGAGAAAGATACATAAAATAATTCAACTATTTCTATCATACAAACCAAAAAAATCCTCCAAAACAATTAATAAGAATTACATGTAAGCTTTTTAGGTCCTAAGATTGCAAAATAGTATTGACACATCGTGTGGATACTAAATATGAAACATATCAAGCAAATTTTTGTGGTGACTTAGCCATGTGTGTATCATTAAGTAAACATAATTATAGTGTGAGCGACATCCCGTCGATAGTGTATTGACTAATATGTATCTTCATCAATTCTGAAGATTTGACGCTTTGTGTCTCATTAAGTTGGAATATTTTTTAGTGGATGGACATTCCTATGTGTGGACTCAAACCTGTGTGTATTGTTAAGATGATAATTTTCTTAGTGTGAGGACCATTCCCACCAGTCGATAGTGTGACTACTTGTGACTTCATTAATATTAAAATTCCATGAGTCCAAACTCTGAACTTACGCATGTGTTATGTGAGACTGCTAGTCTGATGGCATTAGAATAAAGTTTTCATTTACGTGTACTCAATCATAAAAATAATGTACGTAGTGCGACTAATGTCGTGACTTCATTAATTCTAAAATTCCACGACTTCAAACTTATGCAGACATTTTGTGAGTGTGTTGGTCTGATGGCAGCCGAATTTTACTCAATCATAGAAACAACATACTCCCTTCGTCTAATTACATTGCGTTGTGGGTTTAGTCAAAATCAAACTTAATAAATTTGACTGAATATATAGAAAATAATATCAAAATCTAAAATATAGAATCATTATACAATATATTTTTATACTATACGACTTTGCTATTATGAATGTTGATATTTGTTGCTACATCTCTGGTAAAACTTTACAAATTTTGACTTTTTTGATGATTTACAAATTTAACTTTGATAAAACTCTAACCATGTACCGATCAATTTAATTTTTTCTAAAGCGTTCATATCCTACATATGCCACCACGTTCCAGCATTTGTTTTTTGCTTCGAGGTATCACGTTACAGCCAAGTAGCTAGTCTGGTACACGATCAATTTAATTTTTTTCTTCTAAACTGTCCATATCCGCTCCCATCCTTTGTCATCATACGGTCCAGCAAGTTTTTTTTTTCTTCTCCAAACTATCAGGTTATATTTTTTCTTGGGACTATCACGTTACACCTTTTATTTTTTTAAATGCAGCACATTACCGCTTAGATAGCTACCCTCGTACACAGATAGCTTTTTAAACGGTACGGAGTCCAAATCCCAGAGACGTGATATTCTCAACATTAATTGTATCAAACATATTACGTAACTATTATTCCTTTAAGAAATCTCAGCCATATATTTTAGATCTAACTATCATATTAATTTAGATGATGTGGCTTAACGTGGTGTCTCGAAAAACTAACTCATTTTGCTTTTAGTATATAATAGATGGAGGGTGAGTGAATGGGTTAATTAATGAAAAAGAATACACAACTATTTTACTATGTTAGCTTAGCACATTCGGGAGTTCACTACTGCTAAACTCCGAGGTTCAATCATACAAACAGAAGTTCATTTTAATTAACAGCACAGAAAAACATAAAAACAAAAAAACGTAACACGATAAAAAATCATCAGAAAAACACACAATACACTTGGCACAGAAAAAATACGAGGAGTTCATTATTACATAACTTGGAAGTTTAGAACTACATAACCAGTAGTTCGGATGAATACAAAGAATTCGAACCTAACTTAATGAAATGGGAAATACTTCCTAACAAAAATAAATAAAATAACAAAGAACTCCATGAAACCAGTGAACTAATCACCAGTACCTAGCTCGCTTCTTCTCCGTGTTCTTGTAAAGGGAAAATAATCCCCTCTCAAAAAGATCTAGCCGCCTATAGAGCTCGTAGGAAACATATGCATCCTTAGCGGCGTACTTCAAATGAGCCGGCGGGAGGGGAGGCGCATCAGCCCACATGCCATGCTCTTTCTCGCTGAAACCATCCTTCATCTCAATGTTGCAAGGGTCTATGATGGCGGCAGCAAGATCCTTTATTCCTTGTCTCCTCTTCTTGGTGTTCTCGGGGTCTCTCCAGATAGTCTGGATATCCTTAAAGTTGCTAATACGCAACGGAGGAGTAGACCACGCGAGGACCTTCTTATCATTGGTGGTGTCAAAGCCGGCAAAGGTGTAAGCCCAGTTTTGGACGAACGCATCAAGCCTCATAGGCTCCACGTCATTGTGGCAGTAGTGGTACACCAACACCACGTTGCCGACACAAAACTGCACCACGGCGGCCGTCTGCCGAATAAAGCCGCTCTTGGTGTACTCGACATCGACCCCGACGATCTTCTTCTTCGTAGAAGCATCGAGCTTAGCCTCTACCTCCGCGATCCAAGCATCCACATGTTTGGCAATGTTGGTGTAGACCACGTTGATGATGGTGGTGCCATGGCAAGGGACTATGGAAAAGTGGATGAAAGGCTCAGCAATGACCTCCACATTGGCGATCCAACTAGTATTGGCATGCATGGTGGGTGAGGAGATGCGTGATGGAATTCAACAAAAAATGGGGAGAGCAGAGGGTGCGTGCTGGATGGCTGCAAAGGGTACTAGGATTTATATAGGACTGAACTGCTAACAAACTACAATAGAGCAGATAAAAACATAAGACTGAACCACGTCGCCATCTGGATGCGGCTAACCAACAAACTCTATCCCCCTAGTTCTAAATATAGATCGACCGTGCCTACCACACCCCCACACCTATCGGCTCTACCACACACACACAGCTCGGGGTTAGCTCGAACAGAACCCGCAGAGAAAGATGGGCATCGCGGAGGAGACGGCAGCTCGCGCGCCTGGCAACCGGAGGAGAAAAAGGAGGAGATCCAGCTGCCATAGAAGGTACATCTCTTCCCCCAAACCTGCGTCGCCCAGTCATTTCACCGCCGCCGCCCGCAACAAACCCTAGATCTAGAAAAACCAAGCTCTGTTGTCTGCTATTTTTTTTGCTCCGTTAGAGCTCAAGAAAAAACAAGATGAGCACCACGTATTTCCATTAATAAGTAGACATATATGAAGTTCAGTTAGTATGACTTGGAAGTTATCATGCAAAAAATAAAAAAAAAGGAATATATTACACTTAAACTAGCAAAAAATGAAGAATAGTTCACTTAGACTTGGAGAAGCAGTTCACTACACGCATTTAGCACAGACACATTGTGTGAAAATCCATTGGAAAAAATATAATGATTTACAGAGGAGTTCAATTTACATGTAAGACACAGTTCACTGCCGAAACAGTTCTTTGAAAAGTTCAGTATAAATGCATGAAGAAGTACAGTACATAAGATATGAGTAGTTCTCTTCTATCTCGACAGACAATTTCTACAACTAACCTTGTTTTTACTCGTATCAAACTCACACAGCTATGGCTGCTGGGCCATCGCTGATCAACACCAGTGACAGCGAGACAGTAGAAGAATTCAGCGAAAGCGACAGCGTCAGCGACAGCGACACCGACATCGACAGCGACTTAAAAAGCACATGCCACACTCCTCGCAAACATCACGTGTTCAGAGGTAAAAAAATGGACAAAAGTAGAAACATAGAACAAAAACAACATATGTTGGAGCATTAATTTGTCTACATGGTATTTATATTTGTATTTTCCAACTGTAAAAAAACAGGACCATTAATGTATCGCGGGATGACAAGCACTGTGACTATGAGAACAACATGAAGTTCACTCTAAGGAGTCTGGCGCACCTCAAGGCCCAAGTCAACAGCTAGAAATCACACATACCATATTGTGTCTTTAGGATGAAAAAACAATGGTTAACACTGAAAAATGGAAGATGGTAAGGCAGTCTTTTCTCTTATTTATTGCAAGAAAAAGAAATAATGAACCTGACCAACACAAGATAACCTAACAAAACATTACCCATTTTTTTTACAAATGGTGTGCAGAAGTTCAACCAGGCAACCACACTGACCCACCTCGGTGCATGGATTGGACGAGGCATCACCATCCCGGTAACTTCCACAACATCGGACTGGGGAGGAACAAGGGTCCAAATGAAGATACAAAAAAGCAGTGGGCGTGCGATGATGCTAGAAGGATGGAACGAGGTTGTTCGAGGAGCAAGACTTCAAAAGGGTGATATTTGCATGTTGTGCTTCTATGATGGGGGACCGCCCAGTAGACCGACCATGGCATGCTTCGTAACGCGTCTGAATAAATAGCGAAACAGATAACGAAAAAGTCTGGATATTTGATTAACTACTTTTAGTTATTTAAGAGTACGCCAAGTTGAAACAAGTATTATGTATTCGGTACTGTTGGAAAAATTATTAAGGTTCACTCTTTCCAATTCCTGAGGTTCAGTACTGCATGATTGTGGGGTTAATTTGTAAAATTGCTATATTTGTGTGGGATTTTTCTAGAAATACTAAAAACCAACATCAGCAGTTCAGATAAAACATTGGGGATGTAGGTTCAGTCCATAAAACAGTAGAAAAAAGGTTATCTGATGCAAATACGAGAAGAGATAGAAGTTCACTTACTGCTTTTATCGAAGTTCAGATGAATCCAAGAACGGAGTTCACTGTACGGGCACGACCGCAGTTTCATGTAGCACAGTACAAAAATAAAACATAACACTGATACATTGTGCACGTTAGTATGATTTTATAAACATGTGGGGGGGTCCCCCCCTACGCCACCCACCTGAACCCTACCTCTCACACCTACACGCACTGCCTCACTGTCTTCGTGATATAAGGTTCAGAAAAGATGAAGTTCACTTTGTTAGTACTGTCAGGTTCACAAACAACAATTGTGTGGTTCCCTATGAAGCAGCTCTACAATTGCTCACGAGTCCGCGTACCATATCAGCTCTGAAGTTCACTTACAGGTTTTATTGAAGTTCAGATGAATCCAAGAGAGGAGTTCACTGGTCGGGCACGGCCACAGTTTCATGTACGATGTTTAGAACAGTACAAAATAAAACATAACACTGATACATAGTGCATGTTCGTATGATTTTTATGAACATGTGGGGGGTCCCCCCAACCCCCCCCCCCCCCCCCCCCCCACCCACCCACCTAAACCCTATCTCTCACACCTACACACACTGCCTCACTGTCTTGGTGATATCAGGTTCAGAAAAGATGAAGTTCAGTTTATTAGTACTGTCAGGTTCACAAACAGCAACTGTGTAGTTCCCTATGAAGCAGCTCTGCAGTTCATTTGCTCACGAATCCGCGTACCATATCAGGTCTGAAGCGGAGTTTAAAACCTGTAGAGAACAAAGACACGACTCGCAACATTCCGGACCTCTACCAACCCCGCTACCCGCACAATCTTCTTCCCAGGACGACGCCCCCAAACAAGCTGCCGCGGGGGAAGACACGCAAAGGTCATTCCCACGTCGGAAGACCGGCGAGGTTCCGACCAGCCAGATCTTTATCGTGGTAGCCGCGGGCGGGAAGATCTGGATCCACGCGCACCTGGTACAAAGAAGCAGAATCAAAAACGCGAACGGAGGGATCCCGCCACCCAGGTAGCTTTGTCCTGCTCGAACTGGCCATGGCGGAAAAGCTGGATCTCAACTAACTTGCTGAATAACACAAAATAGACACCGGCTGAGGAACGGGACCGATTATAGCGATGAAACACATCGATTGATCGACCTTTATCGCGAATCTGCATGCGGGCGGAGCCATACACGAACGAATCGGGCCGGTCGACGTCTGTTAGCCCATGCAGAACACGCCCGAGGACGGTGATTTCCATGCTCCGTCAGGAGGTTCAGATGCCATAGAGGGAGGAAGTTCAGACACGTTCGTTCGGAAGTTCAGAAAGGGCTCGTGCACCAGCTGCATCTGCTCCTGCACGCCCAGCCCCGCTTCCTGCACAAGTCCGAGCTCATGCTCCAGACCAGCAGTTCAGCGTGACCTACACCCGCGAGCTCACCTGTAGCACTCGTTGGGAGCGAAGGCAATGTTTGTGAGTATACGGCTGCCAGAGCTGCTCTGATTTTGATGTCTTCTACTGAAGTTTCACATGATTTAGTGCATTGCTCTTATTAACTATGGAGTTATCTCTGACTTGAATTAGAAATTGCCTCAAAGAGTCACCCAGCAAGTTGCTCGTCTTCCAAAGGGCGAAGTTGTCCTCTCCATGAGTCCAAATAATCTGCCAGTCTACGGAAGGTATGCCATCAATCCAAATGATGGCCGCTTGGCAGTTACTACCATGTGGTCACAGTTCATAGAAGCGTTTGGACTTACCATTGGATCAACCGTCAAGGTCGTCATCACTCACTGCTACTGCTACTCCAGGCTGCACATGACGTTTACGATTGTCTCTCGTCCTTGAAAAAACATGATTTTGTAATTAATTAGTGCATGTGTATGTTATGTGCTATGCGAACTGATTATATTGGTGGTAGGACTACCAACATTTTGCTGGACCCTAGCACTTGCTGCTAGTGCTAGGGGTAGGGGGTATGAGTATATATATATATGACCAACTATTATGACTATGTTTGTGTTCCATCTTAATACACTGAAATTAGCAACTAATTCCTTTATCATGATTCAAGAATTAGGGCTGGTATGATGCTTGTAAGAATGCGAGTTGCTGTTGGGTAACCTTTCCTGGCAGCACGTCCTGGAAGGGAGCGAGACTAGACCGGAACTGAATGTCTACAAATCTTTTCAACTTGGCTTGTTTTAGATCACAAATGTATGATCCATCAGAAATAGACTTGAATTGGCAGTTCATCGAAGTCAACAATTGCTCTGATCGCGTTTTCCTCATCCAGGGTCACCCTGGAATCACACATGAATTGAATCCAATGCAAGAACCTGGACTCAAAAACAAGTGAACCGACAAGAGAATATCAAGGAAAAAATGTTGGCTGACAGTTGGGACCCACACCAGCTCAATTACCGGGCAGTGCTGATAGGTTCTCCAATTAGTGGCCTTTAATAGATTTAGTGATTTAACTTCTATTGATCATTATAAGCAGGAAGTAGTATGTACCTCCTGTAAGTTCTCTGTTTGGACTCGAAAAAAAGTTATTTGTTTCGAATCCTAGGCAGGGCAAGTTTAGCCCATCAACTATAGCCCATTTACACCCCCGTAGGCTCTCTGTTTGGACTCACAAAAAAAAGTTCCTTGTTTTGAATCCCGGGCCAAGTCTAGCCCATCAATTATAGCCCATTTACACCAATGTTTGGCCCAAAGACTTTTTTGTGTTAGGCCCAAAGCCTTCTTCATCTAGCCTTCCAGCCTATTGATACGTCTCCAACGTATCCATAATTTTTGATGTTCCATGCTTGTTTTATACCAATTGTTACATGTTTTGCATCTACTTTATGTCACTTCTATACATTTTCCGGGACTAACCTATTAACAAGATGCCGAAGCGCCAGTTCCTGTTTTCTGCTGTTTTTGTATTCCAGAAAAGCTAGTCTGGAAATATTCTCGGAATTGGACGAAACTTCACGGGGGATGCTATTTTATCAGAACACACCTGATGGAGCGAAGAAGCAGCAGAGGAGGGCCACGTGGGCCCCACACGCACCCAGGGCGCGGGTCCCCCCCTGGCGCGCCCTGGGGTGGTGTGGGCCCCACGGGTGCCTCCAGCCGCCGCCCTTTCGGCTACTTATTCCCCCCGACGCGAAAACCCTAAGTACCTGAGCAAAAATCCACGAAAAGTTCCAGAGACGCCGCCGCCGTCAACCCTAGCTCGGGAGGGTCCAGAACCTCTTCCCGGCACCCTGCCGGAGAGGGGAATCGTCACCGGAGGCTTCTTCATCGCCATGCCTGCCTCCGAGGTGATGCGTGAGTAGTTCACCTTTGGACTACGGGTCCATAGCAGTAGCTAGATGGTTGTCTCTCCTATTTGTGCCATCATGTTTAGATCTTGTGAGCTGCCCTACATGATCAAGGTCATATTATTCTAATGCTGCATGTTGTGTTTGCTGGGATCCGATGAATATTGAATATTATGTCAAGTTGATTATCAATCTATGCCCTATGTTATTTATGATCTTGCATGCTCTCCGTTGCTAGTAGATGCTTTGGCCAAGTAGATGCTTGTGACTTCAAGAGGGAGTATTTATGCTAGATAGTGGGTTCATGCCTCCGTTGAATCTGGGACAGTGACAGAAAGTTCTAAGGTTATGGATGTGCTGTTGCCACTAGGGACAACCCAACGATGCTATGTCCACGGGCATATGTGTTTGTTTACATTACGCGCTTTACTAAATGCGATTATCCGTTGCTTGCAACTTAATACCAACGGGGAACTCGGATGACAACCCGGCGGTGGATTATTAGTCATAGACGCTGTTGGATAACGGTCTATGTATCTTGTCGTAATGCCCAATTAAATATCATAGTAATCATCATGCCATGTATATGCATTGTCATGCGCTCACTATTTGTCAATTGCCCAGCTGTAATTTGTTTACCCAACATGCTAGATATCTTTATGGAGAGACACCACTAGTGAACTGTGGACCCCGGTCCAATTCTTTTAAACTGATTAAACCACAAACTGCAAACTGTTCCTTTTTCATTCGCTGCAATTTAATACTCATTTTCCGCACGAGACGTTTAATCCTTTGTTTTCAGCAAGCCGGTGAGATTGACAACCTCACTGTTTCGTTGGGGCAAAGTATTGTGATTGTGTTGTGTGCAGGTCCACGTCAGCGCCGGAATCCCTGGTGTTGTGCCGCATCATATTTCGTTGTTGACAACCTTCTGAAGAATTGTTGCTCCTACTGGTTCGATAACCTTGGTTTCATACTGAGGGAAAACTTGCTGCTAAATTACATCATACCTTCCTCTTGGGGTTTCCCGACGAGCGTGTGATTCAACACCATACAAGCATCACCTATCCTCCCAAAGCCTGGCCCGCACGGCCTGCCTAATTTTGTTCAAACTACTCCATTACATAACAATTTTGTATTAAAGGAGATAAATATTTACAAGGTTGTAGCAAAATATTTTAAAGAGATACCTGTAAAATATTTCATGTCTGAGTGTAGAACCCGTGTGATAAGCTCACAGTTAGGTATTGTGTTCGAGTTTACCCCCAAAAAAGGGTCTTTTGTTTGAAATCTCTACTCCTATATTGTTTCTCATGTGCGAACTGAGGCTGACATCAGGGCCCACCGGCCAACAGCGTCCCTCAACATTTGCATAAGGTCAAATTTAACGGGCGTACTCAAGAAATAAATAAATTGTAGGGCGCAAAGATAGACAGAACGAGGTTGGTATTCTGCTGGTTAGTGAACAAGATAAGTCATCAGTTTGTACTACTAGGTCTTGGTTTCGAATCCTGTACTTATCAATATTTTTGTAATGTGAGACAGCGCAATAGAGACGCTGACTTCCGGGGCCCACGTTCAAGTTAGATTAAAGGGCTTGTTCCAGAATAAAAGTATTCAGGTAGCCAGCAATCGCGGCTAACAAATAACCCAACGTAGATGCGTTTCCTGTTTAGAGAGGCTGACATTGGGACCCACCCGCCTGAACTAGACGCATTTTCTATTTAGAGAGGCTGACATTGGGACCCACCCACCTGACCTAGACACGTTTCCTGTATAGAGAGGCTGACATCGGGACCCACCCGCTGACCAAGACACATTTCCTATATAGAGAGGCTGACATCGGGACCCACCCGCCTGACCTAGACGCATTTCCTGTTTAGTGAGGCTGACATCGGGACCCACCCGCCTGACCTAGACGCATTTCCTTTATAGAGAGGCTGACATCGGGATCCACCCGCCTGACCTAGACGCATTTCCTGTTTAGAGAGGCTGACATCGGGACCCACCCGCCTAACCTAGACGCGTTTACTGTACAGAGAGGCTGACATTGGGACCCACCCGCCTGACCTAGACGCGTTTCCTGTATAGAGAGGCTGACATCGGGACCCACCCGCCTGCAGATTTACTCAACCTTAACCAGGTCAGATTAAGGGGAGCGTTTGAAAATAAAAGTAGTCGAGTAGCCTAACCAATACCTCAACGTAGAACATGTTTCTTGTACTGAGAGGCTGACATCTGGGACCCACCCGCCTGACCTAGAAGCGTTTCATGTATAGAGAGGCTGACATCGGGACCCACCCGCCTGCAGATTTACTCAACCTTAACACCAGGTCAGTTAAGGGTAGCGTTCGAAAATAAAAGTAGTCAAGTAGCCTAACCAATACTTCAACGTAGCACATGTTTCTTGTACTGAGAGGCTGACATCTGGGACCCACCGCCTGCAGTTATCCTTAACCCATAAGAAGGTCAGATTAACGGAGGGTTCAAAAGTAAAAGTCACGCAGACAGCAATCGCAGGCTAACAAAAACGTAAACGTTGCACGCGTTTCTTGTATAGAGAGGCTGACATCCGGGACCCACCCACCTGCAGGTTTCCTTAACCCCTAAGACGGTCAGATTAACAGGCGGTTTCGAAAATAAAAGTCAATTAGCCAGCAATCGCGGCTAACAAACTATCCAACGTTGCACGCGTTTCTTCCATAGAGAGGCCGACATCCGGGACCCACCCCCTGTAGCGTTCAACAAACGGGCGGAATCGAAGAAAAATAATGTAACCAGGAATCGTGAATAATAAGTGGGTCCAAGTTCTTGTACAGAGAGGCTGACCTTGATACGTCTCCAACGTATTTATAATTTTTGATGTTCCATAGATGTTTTATACCAATTGCTACATGTTTTGCATCTACTTTATGGCACTTTTATACATTTTTTGGGACTAACCTATTAACAAGATGCCGAAGTGCCAGTTCATGTTTTCTGCTGTTTTTGTATTCCAGAAAAGCTAGTCTGAAAATATTCTCGGAATTGGACGAAATTTCATGGACATCCCTATTTTTCCAGAAGACACCAGATGGAGCAAAGAAGCAACGGAGGGGAGCCACAGGGGCCGCACACGCCACTAGGGCGCGGCAGGCCCCTTGGCCGCGCCCTGGTATGGTGTGGGCCCCACGGGGGTCGTCAGCCGCCGCCCTTTCGCCTACTTATTCCCCCCGAGAAAATAACCCTAGGTGCCCGAGCCATTATCCATGAAAAGTTCCAGAGACACCGCCGCCGTCAACCCGAGCTCGGGAGGGTCCAGAACCTCTTCCCGGCACCCTGCCGGAGAGGAGAATCGTCACCGGAGGCTTGTACATCGCCATGCCTGCCTCCGGAGTGATGCGTGAGTAGTTCATCCTTGGACTACGGGTCCATAGCAGTAGCTAGATGGTTGTCTCTCCTATTTGTGCCATCATGTTTAGATCTTGTGAGCTGCCCTACATGATCAAGATAATATTATTGTAATGCTACATGTTGTGTTTGTTGGGATCCGATGAATATTGAATATTATGTCAAGTTGATTATCAATCTATGCCCTACGTTATTTATGATCTTGCATGCTTTCCGTTACTAGTAGATACTTTGACCAAGTAGATGCTTGTAACTCCAAGAGAGAGTATTTATGTTAGATAGTGGGTTCATGCCTCCGTTTAATCTGGGACAGTGACAGAAAGTTCTAAGGTTGTGGATGTGCTGTTGCCACTAGGGGTAACCCAACGATGCTATGTCCACGGGCATATGTGTTTGTTTACATTACGCGCTTTACTTAATGCGATTATCCGTTGCTTGCAACTTAATACCAATGGGGGACTCGGATGACAACCCGGCGGTGGATTATTAGTCATAGACACTGTTAGATAACGGTCTATGTATCATATCGTAATGCCCAATTAAATATCATAGTAATCATTATGCCATGTATTTGCATTGTCATGCGCTCACTATTTGTCAATTGTCCAGCTGTAATTTGTTTACCCAACATGTTAGTTATCTTTATGGAGAGACACCACTAGTGAACTGTGGACCCCGGTCCATTCTTTTACACTGATTAAACAACCACAAACTGCAAACTGTTCATTTTTCATTCGCTGCAATTTAATACTCATTTTCCACACGAGACGTTTAATCCTTTGTTTTCAGCAAGCCGGTGAGATTGACAACCTCACTGTTTCGTTGGGGCAAAGTAGTTTGATTGTGTTGTGTTCAGGTTCCACTTTGGTGATCGAGTAACGGCACCACCAACAACCTTCTGAAGAGTTGTTGCTCCTACTGGTTCGATAAACCTTGGTTTCATACTGAGGGAAAACTTGCTGCTAGACTACATCAAACCTTTCTCTTGGGGTCTCCCAACGAGCAGGCACGTCCTGCATCAGACCTCTGGGACCCGCCACCTCAAACACAGACAGCTGGGTTGACCAACTCAACTTGGTCAAACGAGGGCGCGTGATCGGGAAAAAAAGAAGGCCGCTAGAGTCACTGACAACGTTGTCCCACACGGTCGAGAAGAGGCGAGCGGGTCGAGCATTCTCATGTTCGCATGCGCAACGGAACAATTGTCATCTACCACGAAAAAGCCAGCTTTCTACCACGATTTGTTCAATTCCGTTGCGGAAGAGGGTCGCAAAATCACGAAATCCGGCTCGCCGGCATCTACCACGAAACTGCGAAAATATGTCACTAATAGTGCACCATCTGCAACATCCCGAGGGTCGATTCGTGGCTAATTTAGACATTTCTAGTAGTAAAATATGAACTTGATTCAAATTGTCTCCCCCAAAACTGAATGATTCAACAAAGGTCATGTCAAAATTTATAGCACTTGTCCAAAGTACTAAACTAGATCCTTTGGACGAGAAATTCTGATCTCTTTGTAGTTTTAACTTTTGCGCGAGAATTCTCCAGAATTTTGTATGCATGATTATGCACAAAGACCTATCCTCTACCTCCCTTTGGTCCTAAATGCTAGCTGATTTGTTAGGGCATCTGCAGCGGGGCGACCCATCCCGTCCGAGCGCGTCAGAAACAGTCCGTGCGGACATGGGGGTCGGCAGCGCACGCTCCACCGGCATGACACATACGGACCGACCGGTCCGGCTCGACCCATCCGCGCACCAAATTTGGTCCGCCGATGCGTCGGGCCGGACACGAGTGGACTCTGTGTGTCCTCTCACGTCCGCCGCGGGCCCGCATGGCAGCGAGGCTAGGGCAGCCGAGCGCGCGAGGATTAGGAATGGCGAGGCGGGCCCTGGCAATCGCTAAGGAGGCTCCGTTGGCAATGTACGGGGACGCCAGAGAAGGCTGCAGTTCGGGCAGCCGTTTCCCCGGCCAAGCCTCCCATGGCAGCTACGAGGATGGAGACGACAACGCTGATGGTGGAGCCTCCACCATCAGCATTATCGTCTCCATCCCGTAGCCTCCCATTGGCAGCAGCCGGCGGCTGCCAAAATCGTACTACGGCTGCCGGCGGCCGGAACTATCCGTGACGCGGCGGGGCGCACCGGCCACGGTAGCGGAGACCCAAAAATAAGGGGGTAGGCGGACGGGATGGGTCGCGCCGCTGGGAGCACTGGCCGAGCAGGCCGAACCATGACCCATTTTCTGTCCGACCCGTGATCCATCCGAACCAAAACAGATCCGATGGGGCGCCGATTTGGAGTCACGCCGCTGCGATGCCCTTACACCGCATTCCATCTAGAGCGCCGGAGAGTGATTCAACTGCTGCTGTGTGGCACGTGGTTACATGAGCTGGCCGTCCATGGGTAACGTTTAACAAGCGGCGTCAATAAATATAAGTTTTGAATAAAGAAACACCGCCTTGTTGAAGGCCAACAAGTGGAGGCTATAATAGTAAGGAGCACCAATTTTTAGCTCAAAGAGCATATATTAATATCGCGGATATACCAATTACACCCAGCCTCTGCAACAACGCAATAACCGCAAGGCATTATGGATCCACACAGCCGAAAGACAGTAAGAAGAAGAACTAAAAAAAAGAAAAGTCCCGCTACAGAGTTACAGTCCTTGCAGCAGCAGCACAATCACCACCAAGCCAACACCTGATGTCCAATTCTTCAAAAGCAACGCCTTCAAGAAGGAAACAATGCTAGGCACAACCAATTAAGGCCAGACCTTGGGTTTTCACCCTGAAGATAGTCCTCGCTGTCAAAACAATGTCTTCAGCAAGACCATTGCCAGGCACAACCAATTAAGGCCAGACCTTGGATTTTCACCCTGATAGGTAGGACTTTGAACTTCACCTGTGTTGTCGCCCCGCTTACATACTGCTGCCACGATTCCTGAAACTCCGAGCCAGTTCCTCAAAAACGCAAAGGCTCCGAACACCATTGCCAGTCCTTCAATCACAGTTTTCATGACATTCTCCGCCAGCACCATGGAACGAGAAAGCGTGCTCCACGATAAAAACAGCCAGCAGAGATTCGAAGCGCTCCCTCTGAAACCAAACGGTGAGAGAAAAAACATGGGAGCGCTCGATCGAATACCATCCGTTCCAGCAATCTCTAGGCATAAGACGCCCAATGGAGTTCGTCGGCGGAGCTTTCCGAAACACGACCGTCCAGCCAGATCGATGGGATAGGCATCCAGTAGATCATCATCTTGGCGCGAGAAGATCCTTAAGACCACCACCATTATTCATCAGCCTCGCAAGCCCCGACGCCGCGAGGTCACTCCCAGCAGGAACGGTAGAAACGGCGGGGAAGACCAGCAGGAATAGGTCGCCGGCGTGACCAAAGGTCATAGCCAGACCACCACATCCGGCCTTGGCCGGATCCGATACCCCAGATCGAAGCCCAAGGCGAGCACAGCGTTGGATGCCCTGAACGCAAAGTGCCAGATTGACTTCCGCTGGCGCCCCGAGCAGATCACGATCGGGCATCAGTTCCCAACGCCCCCAAGCAGTTCCAAGATCTGAGTCAGATCGGCGTCCGCCGGCGGCGCCCCACCCCCGCCGTACCACCTCACCGCCGGGAAACTCAGGCGCCGGCCCGTGGCCGCGCCGCCCTATGTCCGCCGTCGGCTTCCCACCGCCCCCATGGAACGCCGCCGCGGAACACCTCCCCTGCCCACCGTCGGTGACGGGATGGGCACCGCCACCACCGCCGGCGACGGCGGCAGCGGCGGCAGTGGTCGTGGGGCAGGAGAGGCCTTGGGTTTGGAGGATGCCGGCGCCTCCAGAGCCGCCGGGAGGGAGCGACTCGGGAGGGATGAGAGATATCAGATCACGAGGTTCACTACAGAAGTTAGTTTGTCCTATATAAAAATATTATTTGGTTTTATAGATGTGATATATAGTACTTCCTCCGATTCATAAAAAGTGTTGTCCACTTAGTGCCAAGTTTGTACTAACTTATTACAAAATGAGCGATACTTTTATAGATCAGAGGGAGTATGTTTTTATAAGAGTTTGAGTTACAAAGCGAAAAATGACACAATTATATAATTTATAAACATAAAACTAGTCTACTTCAAAATGATATGAGTACTGGCTGTTTCTTAATATAAAATGTTTTGGCACTTTAAATTAAACTGCTAAAACGATTTATATTTAAATTTAAAGACCTACGGAATACTTCCTCAAATCCATAAAAAGTATCGTTCACTTACTACAAAATTTGTACAGTCTAGTATAAAATGAGCGACAATTTATATAGATCCGAGGGAGTACTAAATATTCAGCCACCACCACCATACGGATCCCAACGAGTCAACGACCCTAGCCGCGCGGGCGCGCCCAGCTCTCCACCGCGGCGGCACTCCGTCCCTCGGCCGGCGGATTTCCGTCCTCTTTTCTTTCCATTCCCGGTGCTTGAGCCGCCAAAGCATCACCACCTAGTGCCTACAACCGTGCCAAGGAGACACGAGGGGGCGAGGCGAAGAGGGGCGGTGAGCGGATGCATATCCTGCAAATTGGTGGTGCTGTTTATATTTCTGCAGCGCTGCTGTACAGGTAGGTTTCCAAAAGCGCATCGAAGTAATATCGGTGCACTGCTTGGTTGCCCTGTTTCTTGTGCTTGTTCGCTTTCCATCTTTGTAGGTAGTTCAAGTTGGCTGCATATGTACAAATCGAATTCCATATGCAGCAACTTTTAATACAGTAGATCTATTGCAGTGTGTTGAGGCTTGATTTCGCGGACAGCATGGTAAATTTAGTGTATGCAATGCTCCATATTAATTTGTTCAATGTACATTTCAGTGGGTGATTGATCGAGTAATCAATTATTAGTAGCTGGCCACTGATGGCTACAGTGATACATCTGTGGAACCAATGGCAGATCCAAATCCTGATGCTTCTCAGCTTTGCGTTGCAAGTATTCCTGCTCCTGTTTGCTGGGATGCGCCGCAGCAACATGTGCCGCGCGCGAAGCGCCCTCCTCTGGCTGGTATACCTGATGGCTGACTCCATAGCGTTATACATCCTTGGTCACATGTCCATTAGCAGCAAGTCGAGCGATGAGCAGCAGCTCATGGCGTTCTGGGCGCCATTTCTGCTAGTGCATCTCGGTGGACAGGACACCATCACTGCCTACTCCATGGAGGACAACCGGCTCTGGCTGCGCCATCTGCTCTCTCTCGTTGTGCAGTCCCTGGGAGTAGGCTATGTCCTCTACAAGTACACTACCGGCAGCTGGAGGTTGGTCACAGCTGCCACACTCGTGTTTGTCGTTGGTATTCTTAAGTATGGTGAAAGAATATGGGCGCTCAAGTCCTCCTGTCTGGACAGCATCAGCAAGTTTCTCGACAGCGTTGAGACACCCAGGCGCACCATCCGGGTGCAAGGAGGACAGGGGTTGGGTTCTGAAGATAGTCTGCGGGTAGCTCACGATCTGTTCCATATTTGCATGGGTCAGTTCGCTGATTACAAATTCTGGCCATCCCAATTTCAGAGTGAAGCCATAGATGGTTTCTGTCGCGATGACTACACCAAGCCATACGAGTTGGCTGAGATGCAGCTCTCTCTAATGTATGACATCCTATACACCAAGGCAGCGGTGATCCATACATGGTATGGATGCGTCATCCGTGTCGTTTCAGGGGTCGCCACTGTCACCGCTTTCTGCCTGTTTCAATCCAGCATTGGCAAAGGTGATTACAACAGATTCAGTGTCGGTGTCACTCACACCTTGCTAGTTGGTGCTTTCCTCTTGGAGATGGCATCATTGTTGAGGGCAATGGGATCAACATGGACTTCTGCATTGTTGCGAGCTGGAAGATGGGATCGTCTTCATAGCAAACATGTTATTCTGTCGTGCTGTGTCAGGGCAGTATCTAGGAGCAGAAGATGGTCAGGTTCCATCGGACAGCATAACTTGGTCGACTTGCTCAGTGACACCAAGAGTCGAGGCAGAATAGTTGTGTGTTGGATTTGGTGCAAGAACTTGTGGAAAAAGCTGTTTCACACGAGTTCCATTAAGGTTTCAGAGGATACTAAGGAGTTGGTGATGAAAGAGATCCTCAGAATTGTCGAAGCGTGTGACGGCAGAGAGAACATCATGAGGAGTTACCGTGGCCAGTGCGTGCTGAAAGGATTCTGCGAGGATCTCACCTCAAGCACTGAGATTGATTTCGATGACAGCATCCTTACCTGGCATTTTGCCACTGAATTTTTATTATTCTCTGCACGGACAGAATGTTTGACTGATGAAATGGCAAAGACCATCGAGGCAATTAAGGCACTGTCCAACTACATGATGTTCCTCTTTGTGGAACGTCCCCACATGCTGCCCAACCCTGTTCGCCCAAGATTGTATGCCAATGCCAAACACGATTCAGGGTCTCGGAGAATGGAGAGCGTGTTTGATTCCATCACAAGAGGGGATTATGATAATGCTTCACCTGCCGATGCAGCGACCTCCCTTAAGCGTGGAGCAACCCTCGCCGCAAATATGCTGAGAAAGGGCTGCTTGTTCCGAAGGTGTTGGAGGTGGTGCTTGGGGTGTGGGTGGAGATGCTGAGCTACGCGGCATACCACTGCAGCAGCGATTCCCATGCCAGGCAGCTCAACAATGGCGGCGAGTTCCTAACCATCGTGTGGCTTCTTACAACTCTCCTCTTTAATCGCTCCTACTGTTTCCATGACTGGTTTAAGACCGAGGTGGATGAATTCATGTTACGATCACATCATTAATCCCTGATGCTTTAATTTGTCGACTCGTCGCGCTGTGCTGACTGCGCTTGAATGTCAGTGAACACGACCATTGCTTGTCAGTTAAATCTAGCACATGAAGCATATTTCTCTTGTTTGTAACATTTGAAGCTTGATCTAGTTTGTGTAATGTTGATGATTTATCTGCTGAGCAGAATCAGAATCCAAGGATTAGTATTGGAAGCCTGATGAAGATGACTGGGCATCACTAGACCCAATTCATGATGTAAAGGCTTGCCCTGATCCCCTAGATCGATAAGATTGCCCCTCACCCGCTCCCGCGACGGCCCCCGCGGCTGTCACGGGAGAAACCCTAGCCCTGCCGGTGACTTGTCCAAGGGCCAGCGCGGGGGCTCCTTGCGAGGAACGGGGTGCTCGGTTGCGGGATCGAGGTACCAAGCTCCGGGCGAAAGCCCTGCCTTTGGGCCAGTGACGGTGACGCCTGTGGGCGCCGCATCCTGTTGAGGCGTCATCGAGGAGCTACGGCACCTCCCTCGCCTAGGGTGTTAGGTTCCGGGTGGAAACCCCAAATTTGGCTTGCCAGATCGGGCGACGGCGGCGTCTTCGATGTCGTACCCTCCATGGAGGCGTTGTCTTGGAATCCTGACTCCCTGGTACGAGCCGTAGATCTTCGTCATGGTCCTCGGTGTTGGCCACGGGCGGCGTCATGCAGATGGAGTGTTGGCCTCTCGAGTGGTACCGCGGATGGCTTGCGCGACGGAATCTTCCCCGAACGGCGCGAGCAAGCCTCCGGATGACCTGTGGTGGGCTGGCCTCTGTGGTTGATGGTGGGCCGGTGAAGACTGCACGCTAGTAAGTCTGTTGAGGTTGCAGGGAGGTAGCCGCTGCGCCGGCGGCGTACCCCGGATCTGGGCTGAGGCCGGAGCAGCAATGCTCCCAGCTGAGCCTGGGCGTGGCTCGCGGGATCCAGGTGGGACCCATCTTGGCTGCGAATGGCACGCTCCTAGCGATATTGACGATGCGCAAGCACTGTGACTTTCATCGGCAAGGGTTCTGTTTGGCGGAGGAGCTCACTCTGTGGCGTCCTGGAGAAGCACTCGACGGATTTCGACGTTAGCCGTAGTCTTGTTTTGAGTGTTGGGTGTGTTGTATATATGGGTGTATCGGCCTTCTCTTAGGCTTGTAAATCAAACTCCTTTTCTATCAATGAATCGAAACGCAATGCTTTTTGCGTTTTCGTGAAAAAAAATATGTAAAGGCTTGCTCTCATATCCTAGAGCAGATGCCCGTGCTATCTCTGTTTGATTGTAATACCTCTATGTTTCATTGTACTAGTATCTTATCAAGAACTTGCTCTTCTGGTATTATGATCGGTTTTCATGTTTAGCATTATAAGTAACCTGCAATGGGTATCTTTATAGCATCTCCAACAAGATATTGATTGCTGCTAAGAAGAGAAGAAGTATCAAGTTCATGCAAAGAAATAATCTCTCCATTGGCTTGTTTCTTCAGCTTGTTACTAAGACTACTGAACTGTTATTGCTGCATGTCTGCTTAATATAATATGGTGAACAATGAACTTCAACTTTGGGGCATACTTTTCTTATCTACTTACTGTTGATATCTGGGTTCACAAAATTATTTCTTCAGTTGGCTTCTGCCTTTGAAGTTCACAAAATTACAATCTTTCAGACTGTATTCCTATCTCTGTATTGCAGAGGCACTTCACCTGTGTTTGAACAATTTGTTGGCCTGAATAATTGAAATGATAACATGTTAAACTAATCAATCCCTCTATAACTGAACAAAAAAAGAGCCCAGTCAACTCACTGAATCTGCACAGGCTGCTCTAACTTGTGAACAATGCACACGCCGCCCTCGTATAAGAGCTCTCAAAAAAGAAAAACACCAGGGAGGAGGATTCTTTCTCAGGAGAAAAGGTACGAGTACATGTTTCAGGACATGTCTCTACGTTTTCGGAAGCATACAAGCTTGGTTTCAGACTTTCATATCCTTCTAAGCATTACTTGTTCAACAGAACTAATTCAGGATAGCCAATGTACAACAGTATTTTTCTTGGATTAGAGCAACAAGAAATTGAACAGGTCGTCGTCTTCTCTGGCCAGAGGTGGGTGGTTGTGTGTAGACATCGAAACTTTTCAGTACCTCGTTGATTCCGTTTCTTTGTGATGGTGAGTAGCGCTTATTTTCTGCTACTGAAGAAAATAAAACGGTTGCAGTGTCAGCCTGGTTCGGGATTTCATCCAAGAAGAAAGAGAGTTCTTTCTTCACAAGTAGACATGACTGTAAAACTAATTCTTTGATTTTTTTTCTCATAGAGAAAATATGCTTGCGCACTTGCCTCGTAGGTTGCTTACTTGTACTACGATTTCTTAGTGGGCATGCGTATACGCTTTGAGTTTAGTGATTGTGGGAGTTACTCTTGTAAAGCTTTTGTTATTGTAATAGAAATATGATTAAGATATATAAACTCCTAATTATGGAAGTCCTGTTGTCACCAACAACTGCAGAAAATTAACATATCACTGTGGTGTAAGATAAAATGAAAAAGGGAGCAAGACCCATCAATAATAATCTACACATATAATAACTCTTCGTCAAAAATTGAAAAAATAATAAGAAAAGGGCATATCTAAGTTGACAGCTTTTGGTCATGTCTAAACATCAGGATTTCGGCAATGTAAAATCTCTGCCAATCTCCACCATCTCGTTGGCTACACATCAGTGCATCCCACATTCCGGAAAGATGAGTTCAGCAATCAGGACATAGTCGCCATCGGCGCCCATATTGGCCCTTCTTTAGGGAACACAAAGCTTCCATTAGACTGTGGATAGCATAAACACCAGTAGCCATAGAAGAAACATCGCCCGGAAAACCATTGAGATGCCCATCTACATATTTACAGCTTCATTAGTTACGGCATTTTAAGCACACGGTAGACAATCTCCCAAATAATTTCTTCCATGCCCAACAAACTTACATAGTGAATTGCACGCAACATTGCCCCGGCTTCATCCGCCAAGGCACTTCTGCATTAGCCGAATTCTCAGCACCACAGCTACCAGAGAACCACAGGAATCATGAACAACAAAGCCCCAAAACACCAATTTGTGCTGAGCACAAGAACAAAGCAACATTTACCATTAACCAGCTAGCTGATCAAGGGGCCTCCAGAAACAGTTGTTTATTGGCAGCGGGCCGTGGTCACAAGGAGGCCTCAAGGAAATGGCTGCTCTTGGACAATTCGTCATAGTCAGGAGGTGGACTTCAGAGAATGTGGTACCATAGCATCTTATGCCTTGGTTCCACACTGGCCTCTGCATTGACACATTCAGAAGTATTGTTAGTTAAGCAGTAAGCTATACTCTATAGTACGAAGAATGTTAAGGCACAGCCGAACCTCAAACTGAGATAGACGAGCAGTGCCAGAATACATTGGATAGAGTTCACAAGCTGTTTTACATTGACAGTCCAACATGCAATTTTTTTGCCAGCTTTTTTGTAAAGCCTATAGCATACGCGAAACCAAATAATGGGACAAAGTAACAAAAAGTCAACAACTGCTATACAATCAGGGGCCAAAGGGAATGCTGAAGAGACAGCCTAGTCTCACAAACTAAAGCCATTGGTGAACTACATAAAAAATGCATGTTTTCATGTTAACAAAACTCCTATTTTATCCACTAATCCTGAGATTACCTACTCTGCATACACCATCTAAAAGGAAGAACACAGAAAATGTAAGGAGAAAACTGTCCATGTTAATCCATATATCGTTTAATCAATTATTATCCTGGTAGAGTTTTTTTTATGTATGAGTGCACATCAACAACGACTGAAATGCCTCCACGCTCATACTGCCATACATCATAGCACATAATACCAGAAATACCATTCTGCGGTGCAACATTGTTGGTAGCATCTAATACAGAAGATAACTAACTATTAGACCTGCTGCTACAATACATCCGCTTATCGGAGGCGATCGCCGCCGTCCAACCGCTTGATGTGGAGCAGCCTAACAGAGACAAGTTCGCGTGGAAGTGGACGGCTAATGACGAGTTCTCCACCCAATTGGCCTATCGGATCATGTTCCAGGGCACCACTGCGCTTCCTGCTGCGGCGAACATCTGGAATTCCTTCGCTCCGATGAAGTACAAGCTCCACGCCTGGCTCGTACTCCGGAAGCGCTGTTGGACAGCTGATCGCTTGCGCCGTCACGGGCTTCAAGCCCACACGCTTTGCCCCCTATGCAAGACGGAGGATGAGACCATCGACCATCTGTCCATCCTCTGCAGCTTTGCAACAGCGGTGTGGACCGAGGTGCTCTGGGAAGGATGCTAACTCTCTTGATGCTGATAGTGCGTAGCCTTTTTTTGATAGCATACGGGAATATATTAGGCTAAAGCCAGATGCAGGTACAATATGCGTACACAGAAACCGGATCGGTCCAAAAGGACGCGCGGACCCGTACACTTTGCAGAAACAACCCTTGAAAAAAGGAAAAATACAATGAAGTCCTCCGAGAGGTCTGCAACTCCAGAATCGAGCCGCCGCTCGCCGCCGATGCCGTGAAGCACGACGAGACCGAGAAGCGCAGTCCAACACTCCCGAGGAAGAGGGAGCCCCATCGCCGGAACGGCTTTGTGAACCTCCAGAAGGAGTACCAAAGGCACCCACCTATCGCTGTGGCGCGCGGGTCGGGGAACTTCCCCGGGCTCATCCTCTTCCTCCAGACCCGGCTCCTCCCGTAGTCGAAGACGAGGAGCATGACCAGATCTGCCTGCCGCAGACCTTCCACCTAGCACGGACCATGCCACCAGCGAACCGGCGGCCGTAGTACCTGCATCTGCACCTTCATCTTCCAGGCAGCGTTGGAGACGACACCACCATGTCGCGGACGAAGAGAAGGTCCAAAAAGTCCCTGGCGAGGCCGCCGCCGCGTCGACGACCACCCCTGGACACAGCAGCTTCGCATCTCCCCGGCGCCGCACCCGACGCCGTTGAAACGGAGACACGGCGAAGCTTTTTCGCATCGGCGGCGACATCAGCCGCACCCCGCGGCGAAACCCTAACAAGCAGCTAAACCTAGACTACCTGTACACAGATCCGGCCGGAGATCCTACCCCCCTCCCCTCTCCGACGGTGCAGAGGCCGACGAGAGAGAGGAGGGCGGCGGAATCGCCGGCGGAAAACTCGGCGTACTCTGTTTCTCCTCTCCTTTTACTGTAGGTGGGGAGGGGAACGAGAGACCAGAAGAGTTAGTGCGTAGCCTTTGGTCAGAGAGGAACGCTCGAGTTTTCGATCGCTGAGTCCTTGGCTGTCCGTGTTGCTAGCACTGTTAAAAATATCATCCGATATTTCAATTTATCGTGCGATTTATCGCGTATCGGAGGTTCAGCGATAAGATATTGTCATATCGTGTGAATTTCTCGTCCTACACATTTTATCGCTCTGACAAGCGATATATCGGGATGAAACGATAAATCGACTGAAACCCACCAGGGCCAAAACGTCCAAAATCCCTTTCTCAGCCGCGACCGCCCCAAGTCATCTTGCTCGATAGGATTCAGGCGCTGCGCCGCTGCTCCGTGTGACGCCTGCCCGCCACCATGCTCCAGATTCACCCCGCCACCGCCGCCGTCTTCCTCGCCCCCGGCAGCCAGAGCTAATCCGGCCTGAGCGCCGCCCCCTCTCGATCACTTCCTCCATTTCCCCAATCCCTCAAGCAGGGAGCATCTCCCAGCCTCCCAGGTCCAAGCTCGTCCAGGACCAGGAGAGCGGACAGCACAAGCATGGCGGCTTGAGCAGCACTTGACGCCGCATCTTCCTCCAGCAGCGCAAGCCCCGACGCCACCCATCCTCTAGCGGCAAGCCGGCAACTGCCTGTGGCCATCCCCTCCAGCGACTTATGATTCTGGTTTTCAGTTTTTTTCCCTCATCAAGTGGTCAAATCCCAGGGCTCTTTCTGATTTGATTAAATACTTCTATGTTGTATGATAATAGAAAGTAAAGATCTCACTCGCTTTTTCTGCTTTGTATTCGGCTGTTGTGTTCATCAGCTCGCTTTTTTTTATTTCGATACGTCCATGGCAGTGTGCAGACTCGGTTGTAGAGCAGCAGTGTAGATTATTTTTTATTTGTTCATTGTTTGGGCGGAAGCCTGAGGCGTAGGCTCGTTGCGGTGCTGCATTAACAAGAGTGATGCGTTTTTTGATAAAATATTCCATCCAAGTAGGGTACGACCATAGCATGTTGGTGAGAAAATAACCTAAGAGCTACAGATCACCAAACTTCCTACTCCATTTCTTTCGATTCCTATGTTTTCTATACCTATGTCCCGATCGCAGCCTAAATAGGAATTCACATGACATGTCCTAAGAATTTGCTGTCCATTACTCCTATATTATTGTTTTTCGTAGCACATTTTACTAGTTTAGAATGTTTAGTAGTGGTGCAATTTGAGATTTCCAAAAAAAGCAGGCCGAGTGTTCCACCGGCTTGCCTTGAGTCTTGTCTTGTAACAGATGTTTCAGTGACTTAATATATATAGCAGCGTTTGATCTAAAAAAAAGCAGGCCGATAAATAATCAACCGATAAAATCAATAAATCACCCGATAAACGATTAATCTCCAACTTGACGCCGGCCGAGCAGTAAAAGATAAACGATATCTTGAACATTGGTTGCTAGCACCATCGTTGATGAATGGCGCGCTTGTGTTGCAGCTAGGACTAGTAGAACCAGTAGACTCGTGCGAGGTATTATGTGATTGCTGGCCAGTCGCTGGGATGTGGCGACGGTGGTGGACTTGCTTCCTGTACCGGACTTTGTCTGTCTCTCCTTTCGAGCTTAATATACAACACACGCAGATCTCCTGCGGGTACTCGAAAAAAAACTATTGGTGCCAAGGGTGCGGGAGGCAACTTACATAATTAAAAATAAGGGATTGTACAACATACAAGGTCAATTCAAAGTAAAACACAAGGAGCAATTGAACTTCAGGAGGTAATGTCCATAATTGGCTTATACAACATACAAGGTCAATTCATAGTAAAACATGAGTACCAATTGAACTGCTTAGAACTTCTATTATGGCAGCACTGAAGATGCACATTTCATGTTTGTATGTAGTCTAAATGGTCCAACGATGTTTAAAATGCATTGCAGCCACATATGAAAAAATGAAGGTATGAGTAATGTACCTGCAGATACTTAACTGGACCAAAATGTCTTTGAGAAGAGGTTGAAACTAGTCCCAACTGTGTATCACTCCATGTCGTTTTACTCCAGCATCAACTTCCAAAACTGTATGCATCAGATTCAGAGAATGGTGTGGTATTAGTTGGCTACCAAATAATGGTTATGTTTAGTTAGCTATCAAAAAAAGTTGTGGGGTATCACTGCAGGCTTTTGTATTTGCTAGTAATTTCAGCACAAGGAAACTCGTTTTAAGTTCATTCAGTCGAGCATATAAACTGATTTTCAGTTGTGGACTTATGAGAACAAATGCAAAGACATTCTAAATTCATGCTACTTTTTAGAGAGATAAATAGGATGAATTAAGATGGAACCACGGCAAGATATAAGATAAATTCAGATAAGCATATAAAGTTAGATCACAAATCAGTAGCACAATTCCTGGAGAACACAAGGCAGCAGCCAATTAAAAATAAACATAGATCGATCCAGTGCAGTGATATATATAGCCGGTCCATTGGAAAAAATCAAATAATTTCCGTCATACTTAATGACTTAAATAGAAGAACCGAATCAAAACTTTGTTGTCGTCTTAAGTAGGCCAGAAAGAACTTGGTAACCAGTAGTCATTAGTCAGCCGGCTGCGCCCTAAGTAGGAGTGAATCATTCGAAATCACCAACTAACATAATCAACATGCACCTGCAATACAGCAACAGTCTAACAAGGAAAATTATACAGCTCGGTGGGCTCACCGTTAAAATCAAATCTGGACAGGGTTGATGGAGAGTCAGAAGGTATGGCAGACGTTTTGGATGGCTGCATCGCAAGTTGAGGATGAGGGCGTGGTGGCGGCAACACCAGTTCGGAGCGAGGAGTACTGAAGCGGCGCTGGCTAAGGCGAGAACAGGCCGTTGCGCTGGCTCGAGGTGAGAGCGACGAGGAGGTCCACCTCTCTCAGCACTTGAGCTCGCCCCTCCACCACTGCTGCACCCAGAGAGGATCGCCCTTGATCTCACATGCTCACATCGACCGAACCCATGCCTGTCCTTTATGCTTCAAAGTCTTAAAAGCAAGCACTTAAAGAATTTTGCCAAACTGAGAGAAAACGGCGGTGAGGGGCTTCTTAAGTACTGCAAGGAAATCAGCAAATTATATTTAGCTACACCAGGAGGCTACATTGGTTTAAACCATAGAACCTAAATAAGACTGAACAGAAAATAGCATACGAGAGCAACTGTAACACCTTCAAAATCTAGAGATGTAGTATATAGTTTGCAATTGCTGTCTTTCTTTGATAAACTGGAACGTAATCTTACTTCAATAATGCAGACAATTATTCAATTCTATTAGCTCAGTACATCGAACAAAGGGGATTCTCCTGGCATTAGGCAGACCTCCAGATCTCTAACACCGTCAACACCCTAAACCACTAATCCGGAAGATATGTTCAGCACCCATCCATGAGAAGGCGACTGTACCCACTGCAAACCAGCAGGGCAGGACATACAGAATCACATCAGCTGACACCAACGTGTCTGGCAAAACGCCTCTACGGTTTGAAGTCCTCCAGAAGCACCACGATTCGCACCAGGGCCAGCGCGGAGAATCCCGCAGAAATACGCAAATTTATCCTACCGAGGAGCGACGGCGAACCGGAAGCAGAAAATACATTACACGGGAAAGAGGAAATTCGAGCGAGTATCTCCTAGGGTTTAGACTGGGAGGGGGACGAAAGAAGAAGGCCCCAGCAGGGGAGCGGTACCTTCGAGTTTGATCTTCTCGTTGAGGTTGTTGATGTAGATGGTCACGTTCGGCTGGACGCCGTTCGCGTCCCCGCCGTCGCCGCCGGCCGCCGCCTCGCCGCTCATGTCCTCGTCGAGCACGCGCCGCCGCTCGAGAGCCGTCTTCTTTCTCTAGCCTCCGGGATTGTTTGTGTCCTGTCTCTCCTCTTTGCTCTTGTTTGGGCCTTCCCAATACCTTAATCTCACTAAATATGGCCTCTCGTTGTGGTAGGTTTGTTGGGCCGCAATTCTGCACACGCCACCTTTTAGTGATGGTCCTCTGTGCTCGCAAAAAAAAAAAGGTCCCCTAAAATGAACATTTTCTTAGCAGAAAATAATGTTTCAGTGACAAGTGTAATTTTTTTTTTGCATGTAGAATGTATGATATGCTTATTTTGCGGCATGATGTTCATGCATAGTTTGATAGGCATTTTCCATTGATAAGGAAATAAAACATTTTTTTACCTTTAATTCACCTAGATATAAGCAACCTCCTGGATGAGACCAAAGACTGTAACGGTATAGTAACATCCTAATTGTACTGTTTCATGTGGTTTGATTATGTTTAATAGTAGGATTTATGTGTTTGTAATTACCATGACACATAGGTTAAAAAATTACTATGTTTTCCAATCCTTTGTCTTGTATGTGAATTTTCATGATTTTCCATTTTCTTTTTCTATATTTTTACAGATGTGATTAACTCTCAGTCAAGTGATGTTATCCCACATATTTTCTATGGGATAAACGACTTTTTTTACTATTTAATGGATTTCCTTGTTGCAACTTCACTTGCGATAAAAAAACCTTACTTCCAACCAAAGCTGGCAAACGGGGCGGGCTTTTGGCGTGCCAGCCTGGGCACGCAGAGCCCACCCCGCGAGGGGCCTGGCCCAACACACATATAAATGGGCCAGTCCAGGCTTGTGGCCCGCCTCGTTCAAAGGCAAGCGGGCCAGCCCGGCACGACCCGTTTAGCATTTTAAATTTATAATTATTTTACCCATTTTCTCTATATTAACCATGTTTTTTTTTGAGAAAAATAATACCTAAAAGAGCTGAAATTTAAATTCTATTAAGAGCACTTGTGATTATAAGAACTTTTAAGCTTCTTTTTATATGAAATCTTGGCTAATTGATTTACCCTCAAATTTTGCTAAGTTCAAAATTTCAAATTTGAAATTTAATTCAAATTCCAGGGATAAAAAATGATCTCTAGTCAAACTTCATCTTCTGAGCCTTATCAAAATAAGTTTTTGAAAATTCACCCTTTCGAGAAAACTGAGTTGCAAATCTACAAATCTTAAAACTACCCTTTCCCCGAGTCCTAAATGTCGGGATGTTACAATATTAACCATATTTTTTCTTTTTTTGAGAAAAATAATACCTAAAAGAGCTGAACGGATCGCCCCCGGTCCCTTTAGTATATGTGTCGTGTCTGGGCCTCTAAGTGAGGCACGCGGGCCAGCCCAACTCATCACGTGTAATAAAGGGATCAAGGGGGGGGGGGTCGTGCCATGCCAGTCCATACAAATTAAAGGGGCCGTGTTGGGCCGGCCCGTTGGCAAGCTTTGCTTGCAACTAGAAATCTTAGTTGCAATCAAATTGGAGCTGAAAAGACTCACTTGCGACCCCACTTGCAACTCATATGACACACTAATTGCAATCCAAATCTAATAATTATAAAGTTGACTGAGATCTAACTTAATTCTCACTCGACTGAGAATTTGCAAAACCGATTTTCAAAATCCCGCGAATCAGATAATCCAAAAGAGGCTGTCTAAAGATGCTGAGCCTCTCTCTGTGACCACCATGCATTGGAGGAGGCCGACATGTTCTGAAACTGAAACATGCAGGGTACAACCGGCAAAGATATATAGCCACATCACTCCCATAATTTCAACAAGGCTCGAAGCGATCGAATTTCTACATTTCCACATCGGGCACTGATCTAGGTACTAGTATGATCGTCACAAGTTCCCAGGAATATGTCCTTCCGCTGCTGTAGTTTTTATCAGATGAGTGGCTGATTATAACATACAGTGCTACATTACTTTCAAGATCAGTGTATCTTGGTGAACTGAAATATTTCGTGGCCGCCCTGACGCTTCTCGATCTGTAACTGTGTACATATTTCGAAGCTAGCTACACCTGTGAATCCAGCTTGGTTCTTTTCTCCTCCAATTGCACCTCATCGGTGCAGATCGTTGCAGATGCAGAAGGAGCTAGACTCGGCGAGGGAGCCGGCGGCTGGTGCTCCCTGCTCTTCCCCCAGAGCACGCTGTACAGCCCTGACACCAGCAGCGCCCCGCCGAGGACGCTGCCGAGGTGAACGACCTCGCCGAGGAAGAAGGAGGAGCAGAAGACGGTGAGCAGGAGGCCCAGCGGGTTGGACATGGCCAGGAACACCGGCCCGCGCCTCTCGATGCACCACGCCTGCAGGTAGAAGGACACCCCGGTGACCACGAACCCGGAGTAGGCCACGGCGACGAGCCCCACGTCCATCCGCAGCCTCCACGCGTCCCTCCCTCCGCCGCCCGGTGCGCCGGTCAACGCCGCCGCCAGCGCGAGCGACTGCGCCGCGCTGAGCAGGCACTGCAGCGCCGTGGCCAGCAGCTTGTTGGGGTACTCCTTGAGGAGGCGCGCCTGGAGCACGATCCAGGGCGACCACGTCACGTTCGCCAGGAGCATCAGGACGTGCCCTTCATCCACTGCCCCTGCAGCTTGGTGCCGCTGGCGGCGTGCGCGTGGGCGGCGAAGGCGCGGTGGTGGTTGAGCGGGTTGAGGGGCGGCCCGGCGTAGAGGGCGATGACGAGCACGCCGGCCACGCAGAGCGCGACTCCGGCGAGCTTGGCCATGCCCGAGGAGGCGCGGAGCTTGATGGCCTCGAGGTGCATGAGGACGGCGAGGAGGAAGGTGATCACCGGGATGGAGTTGCTCGTGGCGGACGCCACGGTCGCGGAGGTGTACTTGAGGCTCAGGTTGTGCAGGTTCATGCTCACCGTGTTCCTTCACGTAGGTGCAATATACTCCCTCCTTTCAAAATATAAGATGTTTTAGCTTTTTGAAACAAATGTATCTAGATGGCTTTTAGTGTGTAGATTCATTCGAACCTATACACTAAAAGATGTATCTAGATGGCTTTTAGTGTGTAGATTCATTCGAACCTATACACTAAAAGATGTCTAGATACATTAGCTTCACAAAGCTAAAACATCTTATATTTTGGAACGGAGAGAGTACATGTTAGCTATGTGTATGATGGATCCTCTTTCTCATATGAGCAAACATCGATCAAGAATGATTTCTTATGTACTTACCCGAGTAAAGCGTACATGAATATCTTGGTGAACAACCACGGTGACATGGGTGGCGGGTTTCTCCTGCAAAATCATAACAACATTCAGAAATAACAATATCAGATTCAAACATTTTAGGGCTCGTTTGGCGGAGGTGGCGATTTGGCTCATAAGAGCAAATGCACCTATTAGAAAAATACATAAAAATATAGTTAAAAAATGTTTAAATTTTTTTTGACAAAAATGTTCACGCGTACATCCGGACATTCTATGTTGGCTCACTGAAGTTTCGTCATGAAAGAACATTTTTTGTGTTCCGTGTAAAAAAGATAAAAATTTATGCTAAAACTTTCGTGCGCCAACGTAGAATATCCGGATGTACACGGGAAGATTTGTTTTTAGAATTTTTTGACACTTCAAAATGTGTGTTTTGACAATACGTGCATCTACACCCGTGAGGCAAAATGAATTTCCGTCGTTTGGCTCCCATCATTCGGGGTAGGAATTGTGGAATTCATTTGACAATTCCATGCATGCTACAAGTGTTTGGCTATCATGAAATTGGACTATCATTTCAATTGACAATTCCAAGAAATTGATATGATGTGTTAAGTCAATTCATGTCCCTAACCTTGTCATTCTTAAATTTTTGTGGCAGCCAAACATCATTTTTCATCTTGGAATTCGAAATTATACAAATGAAATGATATCATCATTTCATTTCATTTCATTTCAGCCAAATGAAATGAAATGATGGGTGCCAAACGAGCCATGGTGAATCGATTACATGCATGCATGCGCATGCACTGACTGTTAATTTTACCTTGATCAAGTAATTATGAAAATAATTAGTTGGTTAATTGAATATATATATTACCTCTGGAGGAGGATGGCGAGGGGCAGCAAGAGGAGAGTGGCGGCAGCCTGGCGGTAGAAGATGAAGACGAAGCTGTTCATGCCGCCGTCCAAGGCCGCCTTGGACACGACGTACATGCCGGTGTAGATCACCTGAATCACCATGGCCACAACATACGCCTTCTTCCCTGCATCGGACGCCATGGCTAGCTAGCTTCACGTTCCTGATCGAGCTGACAGGTTTTCTGTGGCTGAGAGACAAACTGATGAGTGCGCCTCTTATAAAGGCCGATGGAGAAGGCAGACATGTTGATGTCTCAGATGAAAGTACAGTAGGTGACACTAGTACAGATCGGGCCTATTAAGGCCCCCGATCGCATACGGAAAGGCTCTCCCGTCTGCGTATAAAACGATCCCATACGGTAAGAAATAAACTCCGTCAGTAGGATCCCGCATGCGCGTGAACTGCAGAATAGCACCCACGGTGCAGGAAGGGAGAAGCGTATGTGAACATTCGCAGACGGGTTGGAATTTTAAAACCGTCGCGCGAAGCGCCAACGCTTACACTAGTAGAAAATAGGCCTTTAGTCGCGGGTCCAGAGGGCCTTTTGTCCCGGTTTTGGACCCGCGACTAAAGGGTCGGGACTAAAGGGGGGGTGGCCTTTCGTCCCGGGTGTCTACGACCCGCGACTAAAGGGGCTCCACGTGGGCTGCGCAGGGCGCGCATGGCGGGAACGCTTTGGTCCCGGTTCTGGTTTTTGTTTCCTGCTAATTTATTTTTTAGGGGTTTCGATTTTTTGTTTTCCAATTAATTATTTTTTACGAAGATCACGTTGCGCGCGCAGACAACAAGTAGTCATACACATAAAGTCATACACATAATAAAGCATATATACAATACACCGAGGTCACGTTTGATTCATAACATACATAGCCCACAAGTTTATACTACACCGACATCACGTTTGATTCACGCGTCGAGCTCACGTCCGACAAAATAAGTATCACCGTGATAAAATTCTCCGTCTTTCCTCAGGACCTCCTTGTTCAAAAATCCCGCCAATTCCTCTTGAATTGCTTTTAGGCGCTTCGATGGTATGAGCTGGTCCCGCTCTCGTTCCATCTAGATCAATATAAGAATATATATGTGTGAGCTGTTTGAAATCATCATAAAATAAATTATGAATGGAACTCAACACAATATGCGAATAGTGTATACGTACGTTTTCTGTTCTGGTTTTTCTATCCCGCTCATTGACAAAATATCGAATGTACTCGAAAACGTAATATGCGCATAAATTAGTCCCTTGTGGCTGCCTCAGACACCACTTTACAAAAAAAAATATAATCAAAATAACAATCAAGCACGATAATGGTTACGAAAATTAAAGAGTTGCGCAGACATATATATGTACTACTACTTACCTTGGTTTCATAAAAATACAGTTGCTTTTTCCACTTCCCTGGACACTTCACCTTAAACCGTTCCCAAACCCTGCCCGGCAAAAGAAAATAATGAAAGGAGTTATTAATTACTTGATATCACAAAATGAACGAAAGAGGTCGATATAGAGCGATAATGACTGAAATTACCTGTCAAGCATTTGTCTCATGTCGTCCCACTCTTCCATATCTTTCCTTAACGAGTCCATGACTTGAACGACTCCTTGGTCAACTCTAATGATTAGCAAAATCCAGTGGAATCTGCACGCGTTTATATGTCCATGACTCATCGATTACACTAAACCGGGATGAAAAAAAATAGAATGTGTAGAAGGTACAGTAACACTCACTTGAAGTTGTAGGGAAAAAGTATTTCTGCGCAGGTATTTTGTTTCACTAAATACCGGAGCAACAATTTCTCTGTGACTTCGGGATTGTACTGCACAACAACTGAATGAACCCAATATGGGTCAATGAACCCAACAGCATAGTTTCGGGCATCTTTGCATTCGTTGATCTTCATTCTGCATAATAGCGTACAAAATAATATATTTAGATAATTGGCAACGAACGAGCTGAGCTAGAGACTTAATTAAATCGCAAAACTAAATCACTTACAAACAATAGCAACTGACGAGGGATTTGTCGAGGGCGTCTTGGTTGAATAATTGAAAAATTTCCGAAAACGGAATATACATAGCATATTCCCTGAAGAAATGCTCTTTCCTGACTTGAACCCAGAAAGCGTCATGCTTGGCCTCTACGGCTTCTCGTACCACGTATGCAAGCGGCGCATTTGTGTTGTCAAGAGTTGACGTGCTCAGGTCTGACCAGGGTGCTCCCGTAGACCCATGTCCATGCATACTGATACTCTGTGGGGTCCGGATCGTCTATGCGAAAAGTCTCTTGGTCTACTACCTTTTCCGGCATCACCTTGAGCGCGGGGACCGACTGATTTGCCTGTTCTCCGAGCTGGGCCACTTGTTTCCCGGATTTCAGCTGCTGCCTCTTTAGGCGAAATGCCGCCTCCTTCTCCTGCTTCTCCATCTCCTGCTTCTCCAGCATCTGCTTTCTCTTTCGGCGATATGCCGCCGTCTTCTCCTCCTTATCTTCACTAATTGTCTTGGAAAGAACACGGTCATAGTCATGCGGTGGCGGTGGCGGTCCACTCGATATATTTTTTAACAATTTGTCAACTTTTTCCGATGGTACTACCTCCTTCTGCGGGCGCTGTTTTGGTCCCAACTGTTTTTTCACATTGGCACGCACCGACTCGTCGAGTTCCTCTGGAGTCAAGTCGTAAGGTCTCTTTGGAAGAGGCTTTAGCAACTCGCGTTCCTCTCGAGTTTCTGGCGGGTAGTTTAAAGCGCACCTCTGTGTATATGTCGACGGGGCCTTCACTTTCCGCGAAACAGTGCGCACAGTCTCTTGCTCCGCGCGGGCGATGGACTCGCGCTGGCCTCCCCACCGTCGTCACGAGGTGGGGAGGGTGGATCTTGAGGTGGGGAGGGCGGATCTTGAGGTGGGGGACTGCTACTCGGAGGAGTCGGTGGCCTTGGCGGCAAGTTTGGAAACATGATGTCTTCCTTCTTCCAGAGAATGATATGCCGCTTGGCTTCTCCCAGTGTCCTCTCGTCGTCACCTCCAGGAATGTCAAGATTCAGATCAGCATATAACGGCACAATGTCATCCACCCCGACACGAGCATAGCCAGCTGGAATCCCGCCGAGATGGTAACTTTCTCCAGGTTGATTTGGTAAAGCATAGCCGACCGCCACCTTGAAGGACATGTTCTTCATCGACATATGTAGCTCACATCTGTCTTCTCCGTGATACCATCCACGGGGTAGTGAGCCGCCGGCGCTTCAAGTTCAGAATGTTCTACATGCGTGGAACCCACGCTGCTTTTCCGCTGATTAGATGGGGCGGCTTCGATTTCAGGACTTTCTAGCTGCCGCTGAGATGCCCTTTCTAGCTGCTGCACCTTGCGTTCCAATGCCGATAACCGGTCTCTGTCCTCCTTCTTCTTTCTCTCACGGCTTCTATAATTATGAGCGTCTGCCGGAAAACCTTGTCCCAATTAACTCCGGGTCCATAGCCTCGTACTCGTCCAACTTTTTCAGGATTCCCGAGTGCGAGTGACAGCTCGTCTTTCTCTCTGTCGACCACGTACAGTCCTCTTCGAACTAGATCAATTGCCTTCACAAGTTCTTTGGTTATATACTCAATTTTCTCCTTCCATTTTCCCTGAGGAACAATCAGCCCTGTCACTGGGTCCAACCCTGCCCCATGCGCAAACAACCAAAACTTGGACCTTTCGGGCCAGTCCGCTGTCTGTGGAATGACCCCGTTATCAAGCAGTTTTGCTTCAAAGGCTTCCCACTTAGGCACGGCAGCCTTGTAGCCACCTGCCCCCAAAGTGTGGTGATATATCTTCTTCGCAGCATTTAACTTATTTTGTTCCGATCGGGCCACAGCGGCCTCCGATTCTCTTTGCTTCACAAATGTCGGCCACTGGTCTTTTAACTTCACTTGTGCTCCAGTGAATTCTGGAGTGAATTCTGGATCTTCTTCCTTCGCCTTTAATAAGTTTTCCACAAATTTTTTTAGCGGTCCGGAATTGTTCGGCCATCTTGCTAAGAGTCCACTGCTTGAATTTCTCCTTCCACGGCTCGTTTTTACAACATCTGGCGGTAGGGTGACCTTTGTCAAGATCTTCTCCCAAAGCAAATCTTTTGTTTTGTCGTCGACATAAGTAGTTGCCTTGTTCTCGTCCTTCGGCTTATGCCATTCTTGAAATGTGATCGGTACCATGTCCCTAACAAAAACTCCGCATTGATTTATAAATTTACGGCGGCACTCTAAGGGTTCCAACGGTTCGCCACCAGCAGAAACTATGTCGATTATTATCTTCTGACCCTCCTTCATCGGCTTCGACGGGCCTCGTTTCGGCAGTTTTGACCCTTTCGACCCTTTAGATGCGGATGATTTGCTCGATCCGGAGGGCTAAAAGAAAAAAATGAATCGTTAATAACTGCAATACAACTCAAATAATACATGTACTGTCATCGATCAACAGAGGCATAATATACCTCGCCGGAGTTTGTTAAGGGAACTTCCTCCTCTCTACAAATTTCTTCTTCCTCAACTCCCTGACCGGACTCGTTCAGAAATTGGGAGGCGAATTCTTCATCACTTAAAAGATTTTCTTCAGCTACAAGATGTTCTTGCCCTATAGGCGCCCTTGCACGTCCTGCTATAATCTGAAACATTCTTATTTCTTTCTCCATGTCCCTAACGGCGACTTCCGGAATTCCTGCATCCATTTGCTCTTCACGCTCTTCGTCTCTGCCGGCGGCATCCGGACAATTTGGATCCATAGCTCAATGTCCCTGCAATCAATTTTGTAAAAAGAATATGAATATCAAAATTTGCATCTTAGCAAAATGTGAATACAAATTTTGAACTATTGTATAGACCTAAAATTCCTAACACAATTTTTTGCTAACACAAATTGTTTCTAACACTAACACTAACAATATTTCCTACCACGATATTTTGCTAACACAAATTGTTTCTAACACTAACACTAACTAAAATTCCTAACATAATTTTTTACTAACACAAATGGATCCTAACACTAACACTAACAATATTTCCTACCACAATATTTTGCTACCACAAATTGTTTCTAACACTAACACTACCTAAAATTCCAAACATAATTTTTTGCTAAAACAAATGGATCCTAACACTAACACTAACAATATTTCCTTCATCATGCCACAACTCTAAAAGTTCTTCAACCAATGGTCTCAGGTACACATCAATGTCGTTGCCGGGTTGCTTCGGACCTTGGATGAGCACTGGCATCATAATGAACTTCCGCTTCATGCACAACCAAGGAGGAAGGTTATAGATACATAGAGTCACATGCCAGGTGCTATGACTGGAGCTCTGTTCCCCGAAAGGATTAAAGCTATCTGTACTTAGACCAAATCTTAAGTTCCTAGCGTCATCTACAAACGTCGGGAACTCCCTGTCGATTTTTCGCCACTGCGACCCATCCGCGGGGTGTCTCAGCATCAGGTCTTTCTTTCGGTCTTCTTTGTGCCATCGTAACAACTTTGCGTGCTCTTTATTTTGGAACAGACGTTTCAACCGTGGTATTATCGGAGCATACCACATCACCTTGGCAGGAATCCTCTTCCTAGGGCACGGCTCGCCCTCAACCTCACCAGGGTCATCTCGCCTGATCTTATACCGCAAGGCACCGCATATCGGGCATGCATTCAAATTCTCGTACTTCTCACCGCGATAGAGGATGCAGTCATTTATGCATGCATGTATCTTCTGCACCTCTAATCCTAGAGGACAGACAACCTTCTTGGCTTCATACGTGCTGGAGGGCAATTCGTTATCCCTTGGAAGCAACTTCTTAAATATTTTCAGCAAATTTTCAAATGACTTGTCAGTAGTACCACTCTCTGCCTTCCATTGTAGCAATTCCAGGGTGGTACCAAGCTTTTTATGGCCATCTTCGCAAGTTGGGTACAACAATTTTTTGTGATCCTTTAACATGCTCTCCAACTTCAACTTCTCGTTTTCACTTCCGCTCTTTATTTGTGCATCAAGAATGGCCCGACCAAAATCATCATCGGGCTCATCAACAATGGGCTCTTCTTCAGCTTCGTCTTCCCCCATTGTAGTATCACCGTCTGTAGTGAACATAGGATAGGTGTCATTATCCTCTTCTTCTTCATTTTCTTCCATCATAACCCCTGTTTCTCCGTGCTTGGTCCAACAATTATAACCAGACATGAAACCATGCTCCAACAGGTGGACGTGAATGGTTCTTGACGTAGAGTAATTCCGCCTATTCTTGCACTCTCTACATGGACAAGTAATATAACCACTCGACGGCTTGTTTTCATTAGCCACACGGAGAAAACTATGCATGCCATTGATAAACTCGAGACTGCGTCGGTCACTGTACATCCATTGCCAGCTCATCTGCATTATATAAATATATCAAAAACCATTACACTACATCATGAATATATAATACTGACCAAATTAATTAATACAACTTCATCACATTAAAACCAAAGTAGAGTACTGCCCAAATGTAATACATTGTTCTAATGAAACATACATTAATTGAAACTAACATACAACTATCTAAAGAATTTAAATCCAACAACAAATGCGATCAA
Source organism: Poa pratensis (assembly GCA_947311845.1). NCBI lineage: Eukaryota > Viridiplantae > Streptophyta > Magnoliopsida > Poales > Poaceae > Poa > Poa pratensis. The sequence continues at coordinate 13,799,076 of CAMZMU010000010.1, forward strand.
AATCGCAACTAAGGTAACTATTGAACCAACAGCATAATGATACCAAGCCTCTTGACTAATGACATATTTTCTAATCTTTTTAAGCTTGACGCGCATTGCATCCATCTTCCTCTCGTAAGCAGCGACGACGTCGGCAAGCTCGACCCCGTGAGCATCAACGATGTCGGCAATCTTCAAGTCCAATACCATCTTCTCTTCCAGGCATTGGAGACGAAGATCTTCACTTATCTTCAATTTTGCTTTTAAATCGTTGTTTTCTTTTTCTAAAAACTCGACAATAGGGTCGGCTGGAATTTCCGGTTCAACTACCTCCTAAATAGAAATATATCTATGTCAAGTTGGTCGGCATGATTGTCATAAACACGAAACGAAACAAATAGTTATAAAAATATACCACATCCGAATCATTGACCGGACGAGGGCCGACGGGGACGGATATCAAAACCATGACACTATACATATAAAAAAAAACATAAGAAAATTATACAAGAAATAACTATGCATTTAAATGATACAATTAATTTTTCTTAAAATAAAAGATAAAAAAAGAGGCTCACCGAGGTGCTGTCGGTGACGGAGCGGCGCGGGCGATCGACGGCGGTGAGGAAGGGGACGGGACGACACTATATAAAACCACAAATTATACTTTAATTTGAGATCAAAATGCATATAAAATAAATGAAATCCCTAACTTGGGCATTTCATCAAACACCTTGCAAGCACTACAAAAATCAAACTAGATAAACTTGCACGAAAATGAGCTAAACTTGAAACGCCGGAGGAAAGGATGATGTTGCTAACCTTGAATAGATGGGGTGCCTTCAATCTTCACAAATGGTGAAAAAAAATGGGGATTTACTTGAGTGATGGAGAGAAAATGGAGGAGAAAATGGTGATGAACTCGAGCTCAAAATGGAGATGGAGCTCGGGGTGGGAGATGATATATGCAGGGAAAACACGAACCGGGACGAAAGGGTGCGTTGGGCCCCGCTGGGCCCGGCTGGGCACATGCTGCGACCCTTTGGTCCCAGTTCGTAACACGAACCGGGACGAAAGGGTGCGTTGGGCCCCGCTGGGCCCGGCTGGGCACATGCTGCGACCCTTTGGTCCCGGTTCGTAACACGAACCGGGACCAAAGGTCCCTGACAATTCTACTCCATCCTATTCGTCTCGGTTCAATAAGTTGGGCGGGATAAAAGGCCCGAACGGATGGGTGTTTTTCTACTAGTGTTAGCTCTCCAGGACTCGTGTGCGATAACTTCCAGACGGTTGAGTAATCCGCAGCCGACGCGGCTGTAGCACACGAGCTCTTCTGTTTCTCCGTGTGTGAATAAGCGTACACGGGTCTTAATTTTGTGCCATGTGCGAGCTTTTTGTCTGTCGCAAACGATGTTTTAGAAGTCCTCGTTGGCGACTACTTAAGGGTTAATAATAATCGGGTCGTCCACCAGAGTTCAGACAAGATATCATTTGACTGGATCTATAGGAGCGCTCGTCGCGGCTTTGACGGCCGTCATTTTGAGGTGCGGCGGCGCGGCGAGGGCGGCCCCTAGGCAAAGAGCCGGTGGGTTGTTGGCTGCTGTTAGCTTTGCCTAGTGCTGGCACGAAGGCTAGCTGCGTCGAGCTGCGCGCGGTGCGTTGATTTGGCGGAGCGGCGGAGGGCTGTGCCTAGGTGTGGCTCTGGGCGGAGGGCTGTTTCGGCCTAGGTGCGGTGGAGGGCTGTGCCGGCCTAGGTGCACACGACGAAGCAGAGGTTTGTTTTTGTTACTCTATTAGTGAGATGTGCTATAGTTGTTTTTTCCTTGAAATGGATATATGTATGTGCTATAGTAGTTTATAGATAGCTAGTATAATTCTTAATTTGTATGTGTAGATGAATCGAGAATGGATGACTTGCAAACGTACAAGCCCAGAGTACCGCAACGGCCTCAATCGTTTCAAGAAATCAGCTCTCGTGCATATGAGGAGGAACAGTGACAATCAAATCAGATGTCCGTGTCGTGATTGCACTACAAGAAACATGACATGTAAAGACGTTCTCCATGAGGCGCTTTTATTTTCGTCCCTAAGTTCGTAGTGGGGCTCTAGGGTTCGTGGCGCTCCGGCGGCGTGAGACCTAGGGTTCCTGAACTCCTTTTGAGACCTCAATCGCGGTTGATTTCTCGTGTTTTTCCCGGCCTCTCCATCAAGATCGCTCTCCCTCCTCCGTGCTACCATCTACCATCTCTCTTTCGCTAGGGTTCGGGGCGATCTCGGGGTTCTCTGGTAGAACTACCCGCCCTTGGCTCGGCATCGGTGAGATCGAGAGGAATGGCGGCTGGAGATCTGGTTGATGAGTCGATCCGGGAGGACGTTGGGAAGTCGGAAGCGCATCAGATCGGGGGTGGATCCGTCTCGGAGCAGCCCATATCTGACAAGGGCAAGAAGGTGGGAGCCATGGGCGTAGGCAACGATGCTGGTTCCTCGCAGTCTGGGGAACAGGTGGAGCACTTGATGACGAAATTGCGCCTTACAGCGGCGGAATCCACTGCTATGGTGATCGACAACGTCGATGATCTGGATCTGGTCGATCCGAACAGGGCGTTCGTGGGTAGGGTTCTCTCTCCCAATGTCCTGCATATCGAGACGATCAAGTCGGCGATGAGGCCGGCATGGGGCAATCCAAGAGGGTTGATCTTCAACCCCGCGAGCGACAATTTGTTCGTCACGGAGTTCGGTATGGAGGGGTCGCCATGGAAGGTGGGTAAGCATGCTGTTTTACTCAAGATTTTTGATGCTGATGTATCCCCTGTGGACGTGGTGTTCGATCGCTTGGCGATTTGGGCAAGGATCCCTAAGCTCTCAACCAGATTGATGCGTGCAGATAGAGGGTTGGAGATTGCTAGGCCAATTGGCGATGTTAAGATGGTCGAAGAAGACGCAATGGGCCGATGCTGGGGCTCTTATATGCGGGTCAGAGTGGAGGTGAATGTGAATGAACCACTGCTCCGATGGGTTACAGTTACCTCGAGTCGTCTGCAGACTAGTACGAGGTATGAGGTGCAGTATGAACAGCTGCCACATTACTGTTTCTCTTGTGGTTTGTTGGGACACTCGGCACTGGTGTTTGCAGCGCCTTGATAACCCACAAGTATAGGGGATCGCGTGTAGCCTTTTCGATAAGTAAGAGTGTCGAACCCAACGAGGAGCTAAAGGTAGGATAAGTATTCTCTCAAGTTCTATCAACCACTGATACAACTATACGCACACTAAACATTTACTTTATCTAGTAAATAATACTAGAGTAATAATACGGGTATGAAAGATAGTTTTGCAAGATAATAAATATAAGTACTATAGAGTAATAACCACTAATATACTAAGTAACCATAAACTAACAGTACAATGAGTGTGAAAAAGTGGTGATAATTGTGGTGACTTTGTCCAAGATTAATTAGTAAAGATATCGGGTTCATTGTCTTCTATGCTGTTTTGTATGTGGGAAAGGCTAAATATACATGCACTCCACTATTTGGGATTACAAGTACTATATGATTGTATTGTTAGCAAACATCAGTAAATACTAACAATGCATTAAGGTTTCCCCAACCATAGCCTTACGTTCATGGTCCTTTTACTCCCATACATGCAACTAACCGGTTTGAGCCATCAGGTTTCTGTCACTCCGGCAGGACTACCCCCCTTCCTTTGCACATACTACCAACTCTAGGGTGTTGATCTATGCGCGCACAAATATAATGGACACCAATAGGACAGTACCATATCAACATACAAATCTAATGAACCAAAGACATTCAACTAAGCAATCAAAAGACAAATAAACTACGAAAACATGTCATAGATCATCGGATAAATATTATAGCATCAAACACCATGTTTACATAGGACAGTATAGAGGTTTGTGGGAGGATGAACCACTGAATACAAGGAGGAGTTGGTGATGGAGATGGCGGTGAAGACGGCGGAAAGGCAGCGCGGGTGCGCAGGGCGGCGGCGCGGGGAGCTCCTTCCCCGCCGCCGGCATCATGTGGGAGCGCCACCCCTTAGCCTCCCTCCTTCATGGCCTCTTGGGAGCCCTCCCCCATGGAGATGGGATCCATGGGGGAGGCAAAAACGTGGCTTTTGGTGGCTGGAATTCGTGGGTGGAGGAGTCCTCCACGAGTTAGGTTTCCTCCCTTTATATAACTTTTCGGATTTCCGTCACCCCCTTTTAGGGTTCCACCAAAACGGGCCTACAGGCCGCGTCCGAACTCCGATTGGGCTGTTCTCAGGCTTAAAATCTTCGTATGGAAAATTGTGACAACTTTCTATTTATTGAGTTTTCCGTTTGACGTCGCCTTCGAGGTTCAAATTGATAAACTCCAAAAAAAAGTTCTCAGACAGATTTCTGGAAAGTCCCAATTCGTGTCCAACAAGTTTTCCTTTTCTATTCTTGATAGTTCCTACACATCAAAATGTAAAATAAGAATATTGTGCACTTTTGCAACTATTAATAGGTTAGTCCAAATAAATCATAAACTTAATGACGAGGTTATACTCTGTGGGTACCCCAGCGTAAGGGTACCTGGTGCACGTGATGACTAAAAGAAGCCCAAGTTTAATCGAAGCCCATGAAGGAAGGCCCAAGATGAAGAGTGCTTTACAAGTTAGATTAAGTTATAGTCGGTTAAGGCTTTCCATACATGTAACCTTGGTCGGTTACGTATCCCGAGACCCAGCCTCCTATATAAAGGCTGGGAGGGTGATCGATCAAGGACGAGCAATCCATAGCCACCAGAACCCCGACGAGATCAACAACTCGCCGGACCCTTGTAACCCTCATATTCACAACATCAAATACAGACAGGCAAGAAGTAGGGGTTTTACCTCACTCGAGGGCCCTGAACCTGGGTAAATCCCGCTTGTCAGCCGTCGATTCCACTAACACTACGCGTTCTCTACCACACAATCAACCCTAGGTACCTAAACCATGGGACTTGCCGAGGGCACACCTCGTCAATTGGCACCGTCGGTGGGAACAGGTAGTGTTGGGCTCACGGTTTCGCCGGTTTCATCATCAAGCGGCCACTCGCCGATCACATCTGCACAAGGTAACTCACCAGCTACATCATCAAACGGCAAATCGCCGATCATGGCTGCAAACGGCAACTCGCCGGCAAAATCGACTAGCATCAACTCAAGAGGCGATCACTCGCCAATCTCTCCAAGGAGACTCACGCCACACTCGATGGAAGCTCAAGAGGCCTTCGCCGGTCTCGAATCAGGTTTGGATATTACAGTTGGAGAATTTAACTTCTTTGTCGATAAAGATGGTGTGCAGGACCTACTGGATCCACTCGACACGGAGACACTCGACGATCTATCGGCTGCAACACCATCCATCTTGGCGGCAACGTCATCACAGATCGATCCGATCCAATCGCCAAGCGACTCCGCAACAACCATGAACTCGCAGGAGTTCCGCGACGAGGTAGCCAAAAGACTCGGGAGGAGCGAGATCGAATCTGTGTACCGCCCAAGCAACTCAACTGAGTCCCTCGACAACATCGTTGACTGCAACGACATCACGGGAAACAAGGAGGACATAGACGACAACATATATCTTGCCGATCTCAATGGCCCAGAAATCCGTGCCAGCCACGAAATATTCACCTGCAACGCGGACAGCCTGGACAAAACACTCGAGAATCTACTCGATTGTGGCGAAAACCCCAGCAGGCAAAGCAACTCTGACATGAGCCTGGACACCGACGCCGAATCCATGATGCGCGTCAACAGCATATGGACAGAAGATCAGGTGATACCTTATTAGGTATACACCGCGAGTACCACAGAAACATCAACCACGTTAACCATCACGGCAGAGATGGCAGAGAAAGTGAGCAAAGTAATCGAAGGCTGCACAATGCTGCCATCAAACGCAACCCCAGAAGAGATATTGACCTTGCAGTACTTCCAATGGCAAGAATCGATACGGCTGAAAAACTACAGAGCAGTACTCGAAGAACGCAAAAAGCAGGCCAGCATATCAAGTGCTCGACGAAGGGCGTTATCCGTAAGTTCAACAGGAAGAAACGACCCTGCAAACAGGTCGCGGGTCATAAACCTTTGAGACGCAGATCGTGCAGGGATCACTCGAAACCTGGATCCAGCTTTTATGGCAGTCGACGTAGAAGGAGTCCCCATACCCACTGAACCAGCCGGGGCGCTGATGACGTTAGGCACCTACCTCAGAACAATCGAACCTCCTGCAGGAGACCCAAAGAGAGATCAACACCTCTAGCTGTACAAGCAACTGGCGGTAGCAGCAAAGGCCATACAGCCACCGCAAGCAACTCCAAGGAGAAATGGAGACCGGGACCGTCGAAGTCGAAGCCCTCGAGGAGGAAGCAGTCGAAAAAGCTCACGCCATCGTCGCTCCAGCAGGAGCCGGTCTAGGAGATCATACAGCAGCAGCTCAGACTCGGAGGCAGAAATCGGACCCTGCGGAGCACTATGTTTCACTCGACGAATCCGGGAGGCTCGCATGCCAAAGAATTTCTCATTAGCTTCCACGCCCAAATTCAACTGCAAACAAGAGCCATCAAGCTAGCTAGAGGACTACAGGTTGGCAGTCGGATGTCAGCGCGGCACTACGACCACCGCTATGCAATACATACAGCTCATGATGGAGGGAACAGCTCGCGATTGGCTCAAATCGCTACCCGAATCATACTACGATTCGTGGGAACACTTCAGAGATGATTTCATCAAATACTTCGAACCTCTATGTGAGCACCCCAAAACTTTTGAAGAACTTCGAACCTGCAAGCAAAAGCCAGACGAATCGCTAAGATAATACATACGGCGATGGACTGCCATCCAAAACTCAGTAGGCAACGTGTCAGAAGATAGGGCAATCGATGCCTTCAAGAACGGACTCTGGAGAGAGGACTTCAAAGAGACGCTTGGTCGAGAAAATCTAAGATCAATGGCGGCACTCATGGTACTCGCAACAAAGTGGGCGGATGGAGAAGACTCTGTACGAGGCACTCGACCCGTTTCTTCACATGAAAACCACGAGAGTGGTAGTCGAGACCGCAGAGATAGCTACAGAGATGATTGGAGGCGCAAACACAAACATCGTTATCACGATGATGACCATCCAAGCTTCATCGGGGCAGGCTTTGCGCAGCCACGGGACAACCGCGACCAGACTGACAGACGACCCGATGATCATCGTGACAGTCGAGACCATCATACAGATGACCGCCGTGATAATCGAGACCATCGCATGGATGATCGCCGCGACAGCCGAGATCGCTATGGAGACACAGACGCGACAACCGCGATAGCTACAAGAGGCCGAAATGGCGTCGGCGAGCAGACAAAGAGCCTGAACGCTCAGTCGAAGAAAGGATGGAATTATTGCAGATTCCATCTGTACAAAGGGGATGACGGTAAGCTACGCTCTAACCGTTCGCTGAGAAATTGCAGAGAATTCGATCAACTTGCGATTGAACACATACTGCGACTGCAAAGAGATGGGCGCGCACCTCCGCAACTGACACAGACACAATCAATCGCGCCACAAGCACAGCCTATTCAGGTATATCCAGCACCGTAGCAAGTACAGCAAACTCAGGTATATTCCGTACCACCGCAAACACAGCCTGCTCAGGTGTATTCTGCACCAACGCAAGCGCAACCGACACCAGTGTACATGGTACCAGCACAACCCAATACGGGAACACAAATGGCAGCAGCCGTGCACCAGATGCAGCAAGGAGATGAGCAAAAATATCTCGTAACCCGCGGGCAGATGAACATGATCGAGCGAGGACGTCCATCCAACAGAGAGCAGAAGTTACACACTCGACACGTCAATATGGCGGTCATGGCACCCCCAGCTGTCCCAGATTTTTTGAGAGGATTAGAAACTCCAATTGTCTTCAATCAAGAGGACCACCCACCCGCAGTATATCGACCAGGGCACGCAGCCTTGGTACTCGACGCTCAAATTGGAGGCTACGCCATGACCAAAGTCTTCATGGACGGAGGCAGCGGCCTTAATAATCTTCGTGGATACGTTGCGCAGGATGAACATATCAGTCGAAAACCTGCCGAAGCCACAAGTACCTTCCACGGTATCGTCCCAGGCAAAGCGGTACTCCCGCAAGGCACAATACAACTCGATGTTACATTCAGATCCTACTCACTTCAGAACCGAGTCGATTGAGTTCGAAGTGGTCGATTGGAAATCACAATACCATGCAATACTCGGGCGCCCCACTTTCGTCGATTCATGGCTGTCCCACACTACGCCTACCTCAAGCTCAAAATGCCAGGACAAAAGGAGTCATCACAGTCAACGGGAACTTTCAAAATCAGATTCATGCGACCGTGACTTCAGCAAAATCTCTGAGATGTACGGGATAGAGCAGTCATTCGCCGAACTCGAGGTCTCTAACGACCGCACGCTTATGCCGGAACACAAGAGGCTGGCAACCGACAGAGAATTCAACGCCACCAACGACACGAGGAAGCACCAGGTGCACCCGACTGATCCCTCAAAAACTCAACGTGTCGTCGAGTCTTACTAGCGCACAGGAAGGCGCGCTCGTCGAATTCCTCCGTGAAAACTGGGAAATATTTGCATGGTGTCCAGCTGACATGCCAGGTATTCCCAGGGAATTTGCCGAGCACTCTCTACAACTCAAGCCAGGTTCTAGACCAGTTAAGCAAACTATGCGCCGTGTCTCCGGCCCAAAAGAGGCGCAATCGAAGCAGAAGTTGACAGGTTACTCGCTGCGAAGTTCATTCGAGAAATCAAAAAGTCAGACTGGGTTGCTAACCCTGTACTGGTCGAAAAGAAGCACTCGGACACCCTGCGGATGTGTGTGGATTTTACTGCCCTGAACAAATGCTGTCCAAAAGATCACTTCCCATTGCCACGAATTGACAGATCATCGACTCAACAGCAGGATGCGCTCGGTTATCATTTTTGGATGCATACTCCGGATACCATCAAATTCGGATGAAAGAAGAAGACGAAGAAAAACAGCATTCATAACCCCACTCGGGGTCTACTGCTACACAACCATGCCTTTCGGGCTCAAGAACGCAGGTGCAACGTACCAGCGCATGATGCAAAACTGTCTACAAGAACAGATAGGACGCAATGTTCAGTCTACGTCGACGACATCATCATCAAGACTGAGAAGGAGGACACGCTAATCAACGATCTACGGGAGACATTCAAGAACCTCAATCGATACAACATCAAGCTCAACCCAAAGAAATGCACCTTCGGTGTCCCAGCTGGACAACTTTTGGGTTACTTGATATCTGCCGCGGAATCGAAGCAGACCCAGAAAAGATACAGGCCATACTCACAATGAAGAGACCCACCAAACTCCACGAGGTGCAGCAGCTAGCTGAGTAGCAGCACTCAGCCGGTTCATCAGCAAACTAGGCAAAAAGGCACTTCCGTTTTACAAATTGATGAAGAAAGCAGACAAGTTCGAGTGGACAGACGAAGCCGAAGCAGCTTTCCTCGAACTCAAAAAGATGCTCACAAGTCCTCCAATCCTAGTAGCACCCAAGGAAAAGGAGCCACTCTACCTATACATCTCAGCCACCAATCGAGTGGTCAGCACCGTGTTGGTGTCGACCGCATGGAAGAAGGACACAACCAAAGCATACAGAGGCCAGTATACTACGTAAGTGAAGTTCTCTCCCGTCCAAACAGCGGTACCCGCAATATCAGAAATTGGCATACGCCGTGTTCATGACATCCAGGAAGCTGGCGCACTACTTCACAGAACACCCGATAACGGTGATCAATAAATCAGCGATTGGAGACGTCCTCACAAACCCCAACGCAACGGGGCATGTAGCAAAATGGCTCATCGAGCTGGGACCACTGGAATCAAGTATGAGCACCCGAAGGCCATCAAGGCACAAGTCCTACCCGACTTTCACACCGAGTGGATAGAAGCTCAATTGCCAGGAGTACCTGATGTGTCAAATTCCTGGACCATGTACTTCGACGGGTCCAAAAAGAATGAAGGAGCGGGAGCAGGCGTCATACTCATATCACCAAAAGGCGATAAACTGCGCTATGTCTTGCAAATGGGTTTCGAGTTCCCATCAAACAATGAGGCTGAGTACGAAGCTCTAATCCACGGCATGCGCATGGCAAAAGCCATGGGATGCACTCGACTGATGATTTATGGTGACTCTAACTTGGTTGTGCAGCAAACAATGAAGGCCTGCGAAGTGATCGCAGACAACATGATCGCCTACCGTGATTTGTACAACATAATGGAGGGCAGCTTCGATGGCTGCGAACTGCGGCACATAGGGAGAGAAAGCAACGAAGAGGCTGACAAACTAGCCAACATCGCTTCCACAAAGGCACCAGTACCACCAGGTGTTTTCCTCGAGCGAATAGAGCATAGGTCAATCGACAAACGACCATCGACCACGACAGCAGCTACAGACAAGAGCAAAGCACCAAGCACAGAGGATCCTCCGATTGAGGTACTTCTCATTGAGCCAACATGGACTCAACCCTTCCTCGCATACATGCTTCGCAATGAACTACCAGAAGACACAAACGAGGCCAAATGCGTCACTCGACGAGCAAAAGCATACACCATCATAAACGGTGAGCTGTACAAACGCAGCACTTCAGGTATGTTCCAAAGATGCATTGCACTCGAGGATGGCAAAGACCTCCTTCGGGACATTCATGCAGGTACCTGCGGGCACCACGCCGGCAGTCGATCACTCGTAGCCAAAGCCTTCCGAGCAGGGTTTTACTGGCCTACAGCGTTAAGGGACGCAGAGGATATAGTCAAAAGGTGCATCGGTTGCCAGAAGTTCGCTTCCAAGCCACATGCACCCGCATCCGCGCTAAAAACTATACCATTGGCATGGCCCTTTGCCCAATGGGGACTGACATGGTGGGACCACTCAAAAAATCATCAAAAGGCGGTCATACTCACCTACTGGTGGCAGTCGACAAGTTCACAAAGTGGATCGAAGCTATCCCCATCACAAGCTCGACAGCTTTACGGCGGTCCGTTTCATACAATCGATCATGTATCGATTTGGAGTAATGGACAGCATCATAACCGACAACGGCACCAACTTCACGGCAGAAGAGTTCAAATCCTTTTGCAAGGAGCAGAACATCAAGCTAAACTACGCCTCTGTGGTGCATCCACAATCCAATGGACAAGTCGAAAAAGCCAATGGACTCGTGTGCAGCGGCATTAAAAAGAGACTCTTGGTGCCACTCAAAAGGGCCACGGGTGCATGGGTTGATGAACTCCCGTCAGTACTATGGAGCCTAAGGACCACCCCAAACGCCTCTACGCAGTACACACCGTTCTTCATGGTCTATGGTGCGGAAGCAGTGCTACCTTCCGACGTCAAGTTTAACGCACCACGGGTGGAAGCGTATGAAGAAGATGACGCAAACAAGGCACTCGAAGACGCAGCCGATTTGCTGGAAGAAGCACGCAAGACGGCCTTGGCATGAACGGCTGTTTATCAACAAGACCTCCGCAACTACCATAGTCGTCGATTGCGCACATGATCCTTCATGGTGGGAGACTTGGTGCTGCGGGAGAAGCAGAAGAAGGTCCACAAAATCGCATCACCATGGGAAGGACCTTACATCATCACAGAAGTCATCGAAGGCGGAGCCTATCGACTGAAGAACGCGAAGACGGGGGAAGTAGCATCAAACCCATGGAACGTGGCGCACTTGCGTCAGTTCTATGCATAGGTCTCCTAGTCTCATATGTAATAGCACACAATGTCAGAAGAACCAGCAGGTTTCAGACGCACTCTTTCCCTTACCAGGGTACCTAAGGGGACTGGAAGGTTTTTAATGAGGCGGCTTGCTGGTCGAACACACAATTTGGAATAAAGATATACGTTCCTCCATATTTCTCATATATGTTTTTACCCCACTCAAACACTCGGGGGCTGGAGCATAAAAGCATAGGCATCAAATTTAAACTCTAACTCAAATATTTGCAAACATGAGATTCGCAGCCCACTCAAACACTCGGGGGCTGAATACCACAAACACTAAAGGCAAAACAACCCCTCTCGACAGGCTCAGGGGCTGAGTCAAAAAAGAATCTCAACCCCACTCGACAGGCTCGGGGGCTGAGTCAAAACAGAAAACTCAACCCCACTCGACAGGCTCGGGGGCTGGGACAAACAACAAACACAAACCCACTCGATAGACTCGGGGGCTGGCGTAAATCAAAACATAAAAAGTATTTAACAACATATATAGGAGAGACTATTTACACTCGGGGGCTGCCCCGATTACGCCACATCCGGTCAAATCAAAGCTGAAACAACGTCTTTTGCGATCAAAACTCTGACCAATGGGCCCACACAGACATGTCTTGTCAAAACAGCGAGCGCACGCCTAAGATGTCACGAATGACGTCAGATGTGAAGATAGCATACATATTTGATTAAAGGATGCAAGACTACAATCGACAAAGGATTCGACTGACAAAAGTACTCCCATGGGAGCATATCAAAAATTTCTCGTAATTATAAAAAGAAACAAAGTTATTGAGATTATCCTCTACTTCAAATGAAATAAAGCACAATCTCGGGGGCTACTCCCATGGGAGCGCTGTCGCGCTCCCATAGATTTCAAAAGCAAAATATTTCGATTGACAAAAGTAGCACAGAAATTGGTTTGAGATTGTCCTCTATTGCAAGACAATAAATCACAATCTCGGGGGCTACTCCCATGGGAGCGCAGTCGCGCTCCCATAGATTTCCAAAAAAGGTAAGAAATTCACTCGACGACAGACTCGATTAAATGCACTAAGTACTTCACAAACCAGAGCATCATACTTCATAAATTCCTGGACTATGCCAATCGCAGATGTTTCGGATGCTCCATACGCAAATGCAAAGGTAAGACCCGCCGATCAATCGAGCTGGGCTGAGGGACGCTCCAACAATGTTTTCCCTTAAATTTTCCCGTGTCAACAGACATGATGAAAATCCTGACGGACGCGTTAGGTATCAAAAGTTAAACAGCAGAACGAGTCAGTAAGACCTAAAAACGGCCTGAATCGAGTCTGTCTAGTATGTTCCAGGTTCGAGTCCGGGGACTCGAGTCTGATTGAAGGCTAATATGGTTTTGCCCGAATGTGCAGTTAACTGAGCTCGATTTTTGAGTGAATCAGGACTACTATGTGAATATCCCTAGGCAAAAATGTCAAAAGTGTTCCAGGTTCGAGTCCGGGGACTCGAGTCTGATTGAAGGCTAGTATGGTTTTGCCCAAATGTGCAGTTAACTGAGCTTGATTTTCGAGTGAATCAGGCCTACTATATCAATATCCCTAGGCAAAATGTCAAAAGTGTTCCAGGTTCGAGTCCGGGGACTCGAGTCTGATTGAAGGCTAGTATGGTTTTGCCCGAATGTGTAGTTAACTGAGCTCGATTTTCGAGTGAATCAGGCCTACTATGTCAATATCCCTAGGCAAAAATGTCAAAAGTGTTCCAGGTTCGAGTCCAGGGACTCGAGTCTGATTGAAGGCTAGTATGGTTTTGCCCGAATGTGCAGTTAACTGAGCTCGGTTTTCGAGTGAATCAGGCCTACTAAGTCATAATCCCTAGGCAAAAGCTTTCGACTGCGTTCCAGGTTCGACTCCGGGGACTCGAGTCTGACTGAAGACTAGTAAGGTTTTGCCCAAATGAGTAGTTAACTGAGCTCGATTTTCGAGTGAATCAGGCCTACTATGTCAATATCCCTTGACTTGCATAAACATACAGTTGAAACAAATTGAGACTAGAAGGACTACATCGGATCAGAAGTACAAGAGCAAAGACTACGACGTGCATGATGAAGTGAGTACATGCTCGATTCTTCGAGTCAAGCAAGTACTCGGGGGCTAATGACGAGGTTATACTCTGCGGGTACCCCAGCGTAAGGGTACCTGGTGCACGTGATGACTAAAAGAAGCCCAAGTTTAATCGAAGCCCATGAAGGAAGGCCCAAGACGAAGAGTGCTTTCCAAGTTACATTAAGTTATAGTCGGTTAAGGCTTTCCATACATGTAACCTTGGTCGGTTACGTATCCCGAGACCCAGCCTCCTATATAAAGGCTGGGAGGGTGATCGATCAAGGACGAGCAATCCATAGCCACCAGAACCCCGACGAGATCAACAACTCGTCGGACCCTTGTAACCCTCATATTCACAACATCAAATATAGACAGGCAGGAAGTAGGGGTTTTACCTCACTCGAGGGCCCTGAACCTGGGTAAATCCCGCTTGTCAGCCATCGATTCCACTAACACTGCGCGTTCTCTACCACACAAGGTACCTAAACCATGGGACTTGCCGAGGGCACACCTCGTCACTTAATATAAAAACAAGTGTAAAGGCATAGTATTAGCATGACACAGTCAAAAATTATAGATACGTTTCAGACGTATCAACATCCCCAAGCTTAATTCCTGCTCGTCCTCGAGTAGGTAAATGATAACAAAATAATTTTTGATTGTAAATGCTATGATCAAGTCTTTAACAATTGCATGATGTATGGATAATAAAACTTAGCAATCATGTTACCTAATGAAAAGTATCAACCAACTAAGAGCTCATAATATGAAATTTATAAAATTCAACAAGATTGTAATGATCATAATAAAGCATGGTAGAGTGGTATCTCGCTTGCCCTTAATTGTGGAGCAAAACATAAATGCCAAGGCACCTCTGAATTTCAAGTGAAGACTAGAAGTAAGAATATCAAAGATAAAAGCATCAAAGTTATACCACAGTTAACCGTATTCTGGGACAAGCACATTACACTAAGAATGACAGTTATGCCCTCGAGAAGGTGCTCAAAGAAAGGATGGTGACTCAACATAAAAGTAAAAGATTGGCCCTTCGCAGAGGGAAGCAGGGATTAACATGTGCTAGAGCTTTTATTAAAAACAGTAGTAAAAATGTTTTGAGAGGTGGTTGTTCCTGTCAACGAATCAGTAATAGAGTTCTTGTTATCTTCCATACTAAACAAGTTGAGAGCGGTTCCGAATTATTGATATTAGGCATTTATAGCATGCACTTTTATATATAGCATGACACTCCTCCCAACCTTTGCTTACACAAACCATGGCTAACCGAATCCTCGAGTGCCTGCCAACAATCACATACCATGGAGGAGTGCCTATTTTACTTCTTTACTTTTTGATGTTATAATGGTCTAACCAGCTCTTTGCAAAATTAGTGACAAGCAGATGAAGCATGCAAGTCGGGGTACTTAATTTAGTATGGAAGATAACAAACCCAACTAGAATGTCCTCATGAGCTAAAAACAGTGTCACAAAATGAGAAGTATTTTGAAGGTTTTAAAGATAGCACATGAAAATTTACTTGGAATGGTTTGAAATGACATGCATAGGAATTTATAATGGACTCATTGGAATAACTTGGTTTTCAGGGATTTGGATGCACGAGCAGCATTCCTGCTCAGTACAGGTGAAGGCTAGCAATAGACTGGGAAGCGACAATCAAGAGAGAAATAACCATCATAATCATGCTTGCAACAGAACAAAATTAACGGAGGCATAAAAGTGATACTAGAACTCTGAGGCAAAGTAAATCATCAAGGCTTAATTGACTTTTTGTTTTTCAGTCATGAGCATGCGTGAGCATGTGCCAAGTCAATTCAAATGAATCATTCAGAGGAGGATACCACAACACCATACCATCTTATGAACAGGACAATGCATATGTTAACATCAAAATATCATAATATACACTATTAGCTAGTTGAGACTAACCATAAGAAAACATAACCACTAAACAATATCATTCACACATCATTTTTAAGTTTCATCAAATAATCCAATAACCAAATAAACGTTGAAAACAGAAGATAAATAAAATATGTGATGATCCACTTATTAATGTAACCGGTGTTTGATGCTAAGATAAATAGATAATAAGATACAACCGCTTCAAGTTTAGTCAAGTTCCTATGTTGCTCAAAAAACAAAGTTTAAAGGTTTGGAAACCGAGAGGTTATTGATGAAGAGGGATGCGGGGACATCCCCAAGCTTATGACTTTGGCCATTCTTCAATATTTCACAGTTTGGTACTCCTTCATTCTCTGTGAAAAAACTTCAACACAAAAACTTTCCTATTCTTTTCTGCGGTTAGACATTAGTACAATAGATAATAATTTCAAAGTGCTGCTATTAAACCAAATCAAATTTTGTTTTTAAGTTACAGAATGGTTGCTTAAATGGCCAACTTATAAATGAAAGGTAAGAACCAATAAGAATCAAATGAAAACGAAAGGAGGCCACTCTTGCAACAAAAGTCAGAATCTGTCCAGAAAAACATCAGTTGGAAAACGCATTTTTTAGGTGCTCTTAACATGTCCGAAATTTTAGCCAATTTTTGAGCATGCATAGAATTCGGTGATCCATAATCAGTAATTGTTTCGTGATTTTTAGATCTTCCAGTAAAACATGAAAAATCGTGCAATGAGCAGTAGATACCGAAAACAGAAAATCACTTTTTACAAATGTATCAACTAAGCCAAATGGGTAAAATTTGGTACTTTAATTTAGGGAAACTAAATGAACAGAGGGTAAAGAAAACCTAAACTTTCTAGTAACATCAAGGAAAAACTTCAAAGGAAAACCAAAATAAGAACCCAACAAAGAAGCAAAACAAAAGAAAATATTTTGTTGTTTTGAATTTATAATTGAAAGCAAAGAAGCAATAGAAACCAAATAAAAAGCCTAATAAACTAAAGAAGGTAAAACCAAGACATATAAATGCAATTATAATACAAGTTAAGACAATTCATATCATGTGGACGAGTAATATAGAGTATGAACGAGATAACCTCATGTTTGTTGATGAATAGGGGTGCCTCGGGCATCCCCAAGCTTAGATGATTGGATATTCTTGATTAATATTCTTGGGTGAACCTGGACATCCCCAAGGTTGAGCACTTGCGTCTTCTTGTTCATCTCATATCACCTTATTGATTAGAATCTATAGACTACATCCACATAAACTTCACAAAACTCATTAGTAGGGTTAGTACTCATTAAATAAAATCCACTCATGTTCAAGCATTGGCAAATTACATAATATTATTTAACATTAGCCACTGTATATACCGAGGTTCTTATTATTTCCGTTGTCCGTCGAAAAACTAAGGAAACCAAGAGAGCCTAAGTACAATATTAAGTAAAGAGAATAGAAATCTGTCAAAACTGAACAGTCCGTAAAGATGACACTTAACGAGATAGTTACGTAGCTCAAATCAAAAAACTTAAAACTAATAAAAGTCAGATAATAATCTCAGGTTCATGCAAAAAAAAAATCAGGTCAAAATACTATTCTGAGATTTCTCACGATTTTATTTACAGAGAAGCACAAAAATCTGTCTAAACTGAACAGTCAGTAAAGATCGAATTTTTCGACCTATCTACGTAGCTCAAATCAGAAAAGTCAAAACTAATGAAAGTAAGATAATAAGCAGTAATTTGCACTCAAGAAATTTCAAATCAAGATCACATTCTGGTGATTTTAAATGTTTTATACGGTGGAGCACAGAAAAACTGTTTCTGGACAGCAAAGCAAAACTATCAACTTTCCATTCACTAGAGATTGTTATAAGCAATTTTATTTTTATGTAAAGAGGTATATACACAATATTTACATGTTTTTGGATGATAAGCTTCCATGAAAGGATTTGCTTTGATTTCACAGGCATGAACACAAGTGTTCAAGGTCGACCCCCACTTAACCATTGCTTATCTTTCCAATCACTCTCTTTTTGAAAACGTTTTTAGATAACAACTACAACTATTTTTTTTTAATTCGCATTCCCTATCCATAGTAAGATAAAGAACAACTTAAAAACTGAAAATAAAAACTACTTAGAGATAAAGCAAACAAGTGCACACAAGAACATTAACCTATGCTATGGCTCCCCGGCAATGGCGCCAGAAAAGGTCTTGATAACCCACAAGTATAGGGGATCGCGTGTAGCCTTTTCGATAAGTAAGAGTGTCGAACCCAACGAGAAGCTAAAGGTAGGATAACTATTCTCTCAAGTTCTATCAACCACTGATACAACTCTACGCACACTAAACGTTTACTTTATCTAGGAAATAATACTAGAGTAATAATACGGGTATGAGAGATAGCTTTGCAAGATAATAAATACAAGAAAGTAAATGTTAGTGCTGCAGCAATAAAATATACTAAGTAACCATAAACTAATAGTACCATGAGTGTGGAAAAGTGGTGATAATTGTGGTGGCTTTGTCCAAGATTAATTAGTAAAGATATCGGGTTCATTGTCTTCGTTGCAGTTTTCTATGTGGGAGAGGCTAAATATACATGCACTCCACTACTTGGGATTACAAGTACTATATGATTGTATTGTTAGCAAATATCCGTAAATACTAACAATGCATTAAGGTTTCCCCAACCATAGCCTTACGTTCATGGTCCTCTTACTCCCATATATGCAACTAACCGGTTTGAGCCCTCAGGTTTCTGTCACTCCGGCAGGACTACCCCCCTTCCTTTGCACATACTACCAACCCTATGGTGTTGATCCATGCGCACACAAATATAATGGACACCAATAGGACAGTACCATATCAACATACAACTCTAATGAACCAAAGACATTCAACCAAGCAATCTGACGAGGTGTGTCCTCGGCAATACCCATGGTACGGTACCTAGGCCTGCTTCATCGGACTGTTTGACAATTGGGCTTTAGTCATTACGTGCACCAGGTACCCTCATGGTAGGGTACCCGTTTGGTATAACCTCGTCATTAGCCCCCGAGTGCGTGGCTGACTCGTAGAATCAGGCATGGACTCACTCGATAGTGCACGTCCCATGCTTATGCCTACGTTTTTAAGTCTCATATCTTTTATTTCGACTGAGTTTTGGTGTTTTTGACAAAGGATTATAGCTTAGTAGGCCTGGATTTACTCGACTGATCAAGACCAGTTAACTGCGCATTCGGGCAAAACCTTACTAGCTTTCAATCAAATTTGAGTCCTTGGGCTCGAACCTGGAACATACTGGACAGATTCGACTCAGGCCGTTGAGGTCTTACTGAATCGTTCTGCAGTTATTTATATGCTACCTAGCGCGTCCGCCAGGATTTTCATCATGTCTGCTGACACGGGAAATTTTAAGGGACCGCACTGCCGGAGTGGCCCTTAGCCCAGCTCGACTGATCGGTGGGTCTTACCTTTGCATTTTTTGCATGCAGCATCCGAAGCATCATCGACTGATGCAGCTCGGGAATTCTTTGATTTGTTTATGTTTTTGCTTTTGTAGACTGAGTCAAAGCTTTCATCGACTGTCTTTTTTGTCTTAGAATCTATCGGGTGCGCGACAGCGCTCCCGATGGGAGTAGCCTCCGAGATTGTGCTTTATTACTTGTAATGGAGGATAATCTCAAATTCATTATATCCTGCGTATGTTAGTCGAAGAAATTTTTCGATATGCTCCCGATGGGAGTACTATTCTGTACTCGATAGTATGTCGAGTATATAACAACATCTTAGTCGACAGACGCTGCATACCTGATGTGTTTGTTTAGTCGAATTGTGCTTGGCTTCACACAATCTGCTTGACGTCATGCATGACGTTTGTGGCGTGCACACAGAATTTTGACAAGACAAGTCTCTGTAAGCCCGTTGTCAGGATTTGACCACATTGGACGCTGCTTCGGTTCCGATTTGACCGGACGTGGCGGAAATTTCGCTACATAATGATAACTTCCTCGTTTTTCGTGCGTAGTGGGCGTAGTGGCCTGCGACGGTTGTTCTCCTATCACGCCACGTGTCTCATCGATCGAGCACGGACGGTTGAGATTACTTCGCCCTCTGCGGTAAATATAGAACCAATCTCCGAATTTTTTTACCATGCCATTTGCTTCCTCTGCTTTCGTCCTCCTCCTCGCGCCTCTTTCTTACCGTCGTTCCTCTGAGCTCGCGCACCCTCCCCTTTTTGCCATGGGAAAGCCACGAAGCGTGGTGCTATCGATGCGGGGAAGAAATAGAAGCAGATTGCTACTGCCGTGGTGACGCCCGCCGCCGATTTGAAGAAGATCTCCGGCGACTGGTCCAGGTCGACGGTCACTGAAAAGAAACTGGCCTCGCTTTGCCAGCAAGGTCTGCTGCCTCCAGCGGACCAACTCGCCGCTCGTGCTCTGGCGAACAAGGAGGTATTTCCTGAGCCTCGCGCCGGTGAACGTGTGTGTTTTGCGGAGTTTCTTCCCCGTGGCTTTTCTCTTCCGCTGCAAGATTTTGTTCGTGGATTTCTGTACGCCTATGGGGTGCAGATTCACGATCTTACCCCCAACAGCGTTTTGCACATTGCCTGTTTTATGGTTTTGTGTGAATGCTTTTTGGGGGTATCCCCTAGCTGGGCATTGTGGAAGTCCATCTTCCAGGTGCGCCACATGTGCCGTGGTGGACGCCCCTGCCTAATCGGCGGGTTTGGGGTCCAAGTGCGTAGTGACCGCCGCTACTTCAACTTGAAGGCAGTCGACTCTGCCCAAGGCTGGAGGAGCAAATGGTTCTACGTCAGCGTCGACCAGGAGGTGCTCCCAGCGTTTTTGATTGGGAAACCTTTGCTGAAGACGAAGGCATGGGAGCATGCTCTCTCGACTGAAGAGAAAATAGAGGCTGCACCGCTTTTGACCAGAGTTAGTGAGCTACTGAACACCGTCACTGGTGTTCAGCTGATCAGCACTTTTGTCAAGATGCGAGTGTGGCCTCTTCGTCTCCGTGTCCACCCCATGTGGCGATATGAAGGCCGACTCGACGCCAACAGGATGAGCTCTGTAGAGCTATCACCCAATGAGCTGGATTCTCATGTGAAGGGAATCACCTGCATCAAGGCCGATGAGACAATCGATTACAAGTTTCCACATGCTCCATTTAGTCTGGAGAACGCTCTTCCTGCGGTAAGTACCCCACATTATGATGATTTTTTCGAGTGATGCTACTCTTTGCTTCTGATGTTTTCACCCCTGCCTGGGTATCATTTATCTTATGTTACGCAGGGTCATTCGACTGAATGCACCCTTCCTCCTCTTCCCGAGTCTGGCCCTACGGAAGAGGTAGCTTTGCTGAATGAGGGGAAGAAAACTGCCCTTTCTCCTCCTTCTGCATCTACTTCTGCCACAGAAGAAGGCGAAGTCGATGAAGTGAACCAAGCACCAAAGGACGGCAAATCTGCTACTGAGCCATCGGCTAAACGCCGCCGACTGCGGCGTTCCTCACCTTCGAGTTCCCAGTCGGGAGGTGTAGAACCAAAGGATGATGAAAATTCTGGCACCTACCCGCCTGCTAGGAACGCTCCGCTGAGTATCACTCCTCTGGGATCACGCCATGCTCCAACTGTAAATAAGCCTTTGAGCTTTGGAGGTCCGCCCATTGGAGCTGAGCCAGAATCAGATGAAGAGGAGCACATGTATGTGCTTATGTTTTAGCTATATCTTCTTTTTGTCTGCTACTGCTTCTCTTATGTCTGTTTGTTACTGTTTTTACAGTGCTGATGATGCGCCATGGCGCTCACCACCAGTTGCAGAAGAACCCAAAGTGGTTCCTCCCCAAACCGTTCGTAATCCCACCGAAAACTCTTTTGTGATTGAAGCGACTGATGCGGGGAACACGTTGACTGCCCCTGCTCTGGAAGCTCGTCCCGCGACTTCCAAGACCTCTTCCTGGACTGAGCATGTGAGTATTGTATGCTTACTCTGTCATGTTTGAAGCCTTTTTGTGCTTTACTAAAATTTTCTGATTACAATTTATAGCCCGTGCTTCGCAACATTGTTGCTACTGGTGAGGCTTATGTCCAGATGGAGGAAAAGCTGGGCTTAGTTTGCTCAAATGTTGAACAGCTCAGTCATAAGTTGTTTTTGCCTCATTTGAAGTTATGCATCCCTCCTTCCATTCCTCGCGACTGATCTAATCTTGCCTCTTCTCAGGCGACAAAAACTTGGCCGATAAACAAGCAGCTGATCTGGAGAAGCAACTGAAGAAAATACAAAAGCAGCTTGCCGATCAGCAGTCTGGCTTGAAGAAAGAACTTGATGAAGTTCGAACTTCGGCCAATTTGCGCGAGAAGGAATATGCCCTGCGACTATCAGGCCTTGCACGTGCTGTGAAAGGTTAATAGCTTTGCTTGTACCTTCCTTTCTTTCCTGTTTTGCTAATATTCTGAATGCTTTTCTTTTTGATCACTTGAAGGAATTATGGATGCTCCAGTGCCTGCAGGTGTAGCGAGTGATGATATGTCATTTGACCATGCCTTCGAAGAGCTGAACACCGCCATGGCTAACATGAAGAGTGCCCTGGAGACTTCCACCAGCACCCTTGGCGCCGTATTCTAGGAGGTGTTTCCGTCGAGTGATGTTCTAGGGACTGCTCAAGGCTTTGCGGATGTCCTGGGTCCTGGCACCTCAACTATGGCAGCTTATGCCCACAATCTGACGGTACACGGCTCGGAGTCGACTCTCAAGCTACTCCTTGGTAATGGCGTAACCATTGATTATGAGACCCTCCTGGCTGACTTCCCAAAAAAGCCAGACGGAAAGCCATTGTCTCTGAAGGGTGTAACTGATACAGCCATGCGACTATCCGAACTTTCCATTCACACTATGGAGCGCAGATCAGATGAGATCGCTGCTCAATCACAGTCGCGTAGAGCTAGGTCCGAGTCTTTGTCCCATGTCTAGGGGGATGTCTGGAATTTTGTACATATAACTTTCACACATCGTGTATGCTTTTGCTATCTTATCAGTGCTACTGAATGTTATGAAGTATTTGTTTCTGCTTGCTTCCGTGTTTTTGTATCTCTTTGATTTGTTTTATTATCCGAATGCTTGTGCTTATGAAGGATGAGCCTATGGAAAATTGTGTAGTACGATGTTTATAGATATGCAGCCCCCGAGCCTGTCGAGCGGGGTGTATGTGACAAATTTTTACTTACTTATGTAATTACCCAGCCCCCGAGCACTTCGAGTGGGTGGTATGTAAGTAACATTTTTCTGACTCATGTTTCTTCCAGCCCCCGAGCCTATCGAGTGGGGTGTGTGAAGTGTTAATTTTGCACTTTGTTTATTTTGAGTTGTTTCCATATCTTGAGCAAGCAAACTATGCTTTGAAATCATAACTTTTGCTATCAATTTTGTTTGACACCCAGCCCCCGAGTATTCGGGTGGGACGTGATTTGTGTTATGATCTATGCAAAAGTTTTTATGATCTAGCCCCCGAGTCTTCGGGTATGGAGAAATAAGGAAATATGCGAACAACTCATAGAGGAACATTTTTCTTTATTCCCAAATATAGACCAGCAAGCCGCCTCATTAAAAACCTTCCAGTCCCCTTAGGTACCCTGATAAGGGAAAGATCGCCGTCAGAAGCTCAAGAGGCCTTTGACGGCAGATGCTGTCATTTGCTTCTTCTGATTGCATGTAGTCGAGGATCATGTCAGGTGATTCGGCGTCTTCGACTGTGCGAACCTGATAGGTGGACTGCACTTCATCGTCTGCGAACTCTTTTGCTATGATCTCGTCGATCTCCCTTGTTGACATAGATGAGGCTGGGGATCCTAGCGGCGAGATCGAGTCGACCTGTAGCGAAGTTGCTTCCATAACAGCTGGCGTAGTCGAAGGAGCGTCGAGTGTCTCCACCGTGATTGGATCTGTCAAATCCTGCACACCAAACTTGTCGACGAAAAAATTATGTTTTCCAACAATCTGATCCAAACCTGAGTGGAGGCTGGCAAAGGCCTCTTGAGCTTCTGGCGAGTACGGTTTGATCCGTTTTGGTGACACGGTCTTTGAAACTGGCGGGTGATCGCCTGATGATCCGACGTTGGTCGAGCTTACCGACGAGTTGCCGTTTGCAGATGTGGCCGACGAGTTGCCGTTTGAAGATGGAACCGGCGAAACTGTGAATCCAACACTACCTGTTCCCACAGACGGCGCCAATTGACGAGGTGTGTCCTCGGCAATACCCATGGTAAGGTACCTAGGGCTAGTTTTACGAGGTAGAGAACGTGTAGTGCTAGTAGAATCGTCGGCTGACAAGCGGGATTTACCCAGGTTCAGGGCCCTCGACTGAGGTAACACCCCTACTTCCTGCCTGTCTGTATTGATTGTGGAATATGATGTGGTTACAAGGGTCTAGCGAGGGTTTGATCTTGCTAGGGTTTGAGAGCTATGGTGTTGCGTGTCCTTGATCGGCCACCCTCCTAGCGCTTATATTGGGGTTGGGTCTCGGGTACGTAACCGACTAGATTTTACAAATAAGGAAACTACAACCGACTATGCCTAACTTGGAAAGCAATCTTCGTCTTGGGCCTTCCTTGCTGGGATTCATCGGACTGTTTGACAATTGGGCTTTAGTCATTACGTGCACCAGGTACCCTCATGGTAGGGTACCCATCTGGTATAACCTCGTCATTAGCCCCCGAGTGCGTGGCTGACTCGTAGAATCAGGCAGGGACTCACTCGATAGTGCACGTCCCATGCTTATGCCTACGTTTTTAAGTCTCATATCTTTTATTTCGACTAAGTTTGGTGTTTTTGACAAAGGATTATAGCTTAGTAGGCCTGGATTTACTCGACTGATCAAGACCAGTTAACTGCGCATTCGGACAAAACCTTATTAGCTTTCAATCAAATTCGAGTCCTTGGGCTCGAACCTGGAACATACTGGACAAGTTCGACTCAGGCCGTTGAGGTCTTACTGAATCATTCTGCAGTCATTTATATGGTACGTAGCGCGTCCGCCAGGATTTTCATCATGTCTGCTGACAAGGGAAATTTTAAGGGATCGCACTGCCGGAGTGGCCCTTAGCCCAGCTCGACTGATCGGCGGGTCTTACCTTTGCATTTTTTGCATGCAGCATCCGAAGCATCATCGACTGACGCAGCTCGGGAATTCTTTGATTTGTTTATGTTTTTGCTTTTGTGGAGAGTCGAAGCTTTCATCGACTGTCTTTTTGTCTTAGAATCTATCGGGTGCGCGACAGCGCTCCCGATGGGAGTAGCCCCCGAGATTGTGCTTTATTACTTGTAATGGAGGATAATCTCAAATTCATTATATCCTGCGTATGTTAGTCGAAGAAATTTTTCGATATGCTCCCGATGGGAGTACTATTCTGTACTCGATAGAATGTCGAGTATATAACAACATCTTAGTCGACAGACGCTGCATACCTGATGTGTTTGTTTAGTCGAACTGTGCTTTGCTTCACACTATTTGCTTGACGTCATGCATGACATTTGTGGCGTGCACACATAATTTTGACAAGACAAGTCTCTGTAAGCCCGTTGTCAGGATTTGACCACAGAGGACGCCGCTTCGGTTCCGATTTGACCGGACGTGGCGGAAATTTCGTTGCGTAATGATAACTTCCTCGGTTTTCATGCGTAGTGGGCGTAGTGGCCTGCGACGGTTGTTCTCCTATCACGCCACGTGTCTCATCGATCGAGCACGGACGGTGGAGATTACTTCACCCTCTGCGGTAAATATAGATCCAATCTCCGAAAAAAAAATACCCTGCCATTTGCTTTCTTTGCCTTCGTCTTCCTCTGCTCGCCCCTCTCTTGCCGCTATTACTCCGAACCTCCGCGCCCCCACTATTCGCCATGGGGAAGGCCACGAAGCGTGGTGCTGCTGGAGCTGTCTCCGTCGCCGCGGATGTGGTGGACAAGAAAAAGAAGAAAGCTATGGTTGCCACCGCCACCGATGCTGGCCTCCAGAGGATTCCTGGAGATTGGGTGCGGTCATCGATGACCAAGGCCGGCCTCCAGCAACTCCGGCAGAAAGGACTGCTGCCGCCGGAAGAAGAGCTGCAGGCCCGTGCACCCTCCAACAAGGAGGTATTCCTTGAACCTCGCTCGAATGAGCGTGTCTGTTTTGCGGAGTTCCTGCCTCGCGGTTTTTCTCTTCCCCTCCATGATTTTGTTCGTGGATTGATGTATGCCTACGGTGTGCAAATCCACGACTTCACTCCCAATGGGATCTTGCACATTGCCGTTTTCATGGTTTTGTGCGAGTGTTTCTTGGGAGTGTCCCCCAGCTGGCCGCTTTGGAAATCGATTTTCAAAGTGCGCCACAACTGCGGAGGTGGCCACCAATTCCCAGTCGGTGGCCTGCTAATCCAGGTGCGGAGCGACGTCAACTACTTCAACCTGATGGCCGTCGACTCCGCTCAAGGATGGCACAGCCGATGGTTTTTTGTGGCAGTCGATCAAACGATCAGTCCTGCATTTGCTATTCGCGAGCCGCTGCTGAAGACCAAGGCCTGGGACCATCCTCTTTCGACTGAGGAGGTTGCTGAGGCGGCGCCTCTTCTAACTCGGATTGGCAACATGCTTGGCACCGTCTCCGGTGTCCAGCTTATTGGCACTTTTCTGAAGCTGCGGGTACGTCCGCTTCGTCTCCGGGCCCACCCGATGTGGCAATATGAAGGTCCACTCGACGCCACCCGTATAAGCCAAGAAGAGCTGTCAAAGGAGGAGTTGGACGATCGGGTGAGGTCTATCACCAGTATCAAGGCTACAGAACCTTGTAAAATTGAAGGCTCGATTGCTCCGTTCTCCTCCAGCAACCCTTTACTCGAAGTAAGTGTAATTCTTTACTTAATGCGTTTAAACTTTGCTGGCGACTGTTTTTATGATTGTAAAGCGCTTCTTTTGATATGCATAGGGCCACTCGACAGCCTCCACTCTTCCTCCTCTACCTGAAGCAGGACCTTCGTTGGAGGCTGAGCTACAAGACGAGGCCAAGCTGCCCGAGTCGGAACTTCCCTCTGCCCACTCCCCACCTGTTGGTACTATGGGAGAGGCAAGGAACGGAGACGAAGAACAAGAAGTAGAACAAGCCATGGATGATGTCGAACATTCGGCTAATCCTGAAGCAAGCCCTCGCCGTGCTAAACGCCGGCGCATGGTTCTTTCTGATTCTTCGAGCACTGAGTCGAAGGAGGATGATCTAGAAGATGATGGCAACTCGAGTACCTCCCCGCCTACCCGTACATCTCTTTTGGCCGCTCCTCCATTGACGTCACTTCCTCCAGCAGCCTCGGGCAGAGCTACTCGCTTTGGAGTTCCGCGTATTGGCGCTGAACCCGAGTCTGATGAGGATGAACCTGAGTATGTGTTTCCTTTTGCTTAACTCTGTCATTTCTCTTTGTGTTTTCATGATGTTAGTTTTTGATGTTTTTACTTGATGGTTTGCACAGAACTGTGGACAAACAGCCTTCTCCTCAAGCAACCACAGTTGTCTTAACTGTGGCTTCGCCTAAAGCCACTCCTGAAGCTGCTGCCCACTCCTCTGACCTGGCGATTGCTGAAGCAACTAAAGATAAGGCTGTTGTGCCTCCGATTGCCGAGGCTTCCACCTCGAAGCCCAAGTCCTGGACTGAGCACGTAAGCTTTCTTGTCTGTACTCCGCGCTCGAGTATTTGTGCAAGCAACAAATGTGATTTTGTATGAATCCTGCAGCCAATTTTTGCCAATATGGCCACCTAGGATCAAGCTTATTTCTAGATGGAGCAAGAAAGGGGCTCCCTCCTCTCGCGCTCGACTGAACTTGCCAGTAATTTTTGCTGATTTTATGACCAAGTTAAAAATTTCTTTGGCTTTTTGGTTTATGATCGAGTTGTTTACGTCTCATCTCAGGTGAGAAGAAATCAGCTGAAAAGGAAGTGGAGGATTTAAAGAGACAGGTGAAGAACCTGGAGGAGCAGCGAGCCAGCTCAAAAAACACTAGTACAAAACGACACATCGGATACCCCTCTATGGAAACGGCACGAGTTAGGCGACAAAGAATCACGATTTTAGCGTTGCGGACGAGGCCTCGCAGAGGCTGGTCCGTCAACATTGGTTACGGAGAATTTTATATCTCTGTTAGCAAAATTATTGGCAACGGACATAAATTTGTCTCCGTTTCCAATATGCATCTCTATGGCTACGGTTGTTTATGGATATCCGTTTGCGATGGGTTTGATGGGCCTAGGTACACTTGAACGAGACTCCGTCACCCCGTTAATTACCATTTGCATTTTACCGTCTCAGAGCAATCTCAAACAAAAATCAGTAAAAGTAAGTACTAATCTCATATAAAAAGGAACACGATTGCAAATTGTTCTTCTTCTTGTTTTGCCTGTGTTTACATGATCTGAAGGGCAAAATCGTCCTCTTAAGAGAGAAAGATATTGATGGAACTTCACAACGTATCCACACCTGTTCTCTGAGGTCTGCAAAGTCGACCACGACACAAGAACCCGTGGCGAGATATTCATGCGGTTGTGCTTGGCTAGGATTTCAGTGAGGTTCCGGAATCCGGATGATTTTCCCCGATCTTGATGGCAAGATATTGCGCACCACAATGTCCACACGCCACTGACGCAACAACCTGCGTGTAAACGGGGCGACGACGCGCCAAGGTATGGAGAAAAGGGCAGCCAAAGCCGGCCGGCAACCTTCTGGAGCCACACAACCGGCCGCACTCCAAGCCAACAAGCTACCAACGTCAAGATCCATGCATCATCACCCTGATTCCAGAGATCGAAGTGTACATGCATGCATGGTTCCGAATTATTTCCAGCATGACGATACATGCAATGCATATCCCCTCCCGTGGTGTTAATTAATTCATTCTCACCAACTCAGATGGTTTTTTAAACGGTCGGTCAGCGATCATACATGGAAATACACACCCCCCATAGCTTAGAAAGTACCTTTTTATCGATAAAAAGAGTTTGTATTGACCCAATTATGGTATCAAAACAATACACATAAAATGAGCTCACGTCAAGACTCTGCGTAGCCTGACGTGGAAACTACACCGTTATCCATGTTGGGTGAATACTTTCTCGGCCGCTTGCTCCACATGGGTACATACCTTTTTTTACGAATAGCGGTGCATTTCACTGAAATTACGAAAGAGAGTAGTTAAGTTTATAAGAAAAATTAGGCCTGAAAACCATACAACAACTAGCAATGCTAGAATACCGGAACATTGAAAAGGGAACGGACAGACACCAACTCAACATCAATGACAAGAACACACCACCAGAACACCCAATACAAAGCATGCACACACATCTCAGCACAGGACGACCAACATGGAGGAGGGCCTCGACTACACACTTCATCTTACCAGGCAAGGCCGACGCACTATGAGCTTGGACATCTAGCTGCCACCCAACAACACCCCTCGAAGAGAGGGAGGGATGCCAAAGGGGAACGTGGTTATCCAAGATGGAACACAAACACGCTAACCCGTGTTCCGATGAGAGCTTCAAATTCCTGCGCAAACCTAGTGGACCAATGAGACCTATGAGCACACCTCGGCACAAACGAACACCTCCAACGTCCACCACAAACCCTTCCGTGGATCACACACCAGCCAACCACACTCGAATAGAGATACAGACAACCAAAAATGTTGAGGTGGTTCCAAGACAGAGCCTCCAAGGAGGTAATGACTTTGAAGACGCCGCCGCCATCTGATCTAAAACAGATCCATGGCTTTGCCCAGAGAACACTTACGATAGATGAGCCCAGGAACTACACGCCAATGCCTCCAAGGAGGAAGACGACTCTCAGGAGTGTCGTCGTGTCGTGAGTGCCAGAACTGTCAGCACAGAGCTTACGCTAACACACTCACACCCCGAAAACGCCAAACCAATCCGGCCCTAGAGTCTGCATACCTGAGCTCTCGACCTCACCAGCAACAGGCTACAGCTCAGGGACACGCAAACTGCAGGAAGCCAATGAAGCCGACCACCGCACTTGGGAGCCAACCCACGACCAGCACGCTCCCCACCTTGAAAATCTGCGATCAGGGCTGCTCCACACGCACCCAAGCCAAACACAGGTCGGACGCGCCTAATAGTGCTTGCTGTGAGTGGAACCGAAGGCAAGGGAAGCATCACCGGCCGGATCGAATCGCACAGAAAATCACCTCTCCTCCCAGCTTCAGGGACACATAAAACCCTGGCCGGCCCAATCCGATCACGTCGCCGAAGACCGCCGTCACAAGAAGGAGCGCCACGACCAGCACGGCTACGCTATCAGTCGTACGCAGCAACCTCCAACGAGCACATCACACCAAAGGCTCCTTTGGAAGCACGAGAGGGGGGGGGGGGGGGGGTAGTTTTTGATTGTTTGGAGTGGCCCCCGTTATCGCCCTAAAGGAGGGATACATGACGCAGACTCTTTTGAGTACATATGAGGTACGAAGCAAGGCCCAACATAGGATTAATAAGGATGTGAGATTTATGTTCAAATCGCTTGTCATGCAGCCAGTTTTTAAACATATTTGTGGAGTATGTTCAAATAGCTTGCCATGTAGCCAATTTTTAAACATATTTGTGGTGCTGTGGGGTGGATAAATTTCAACGCAACTTCAATGATTGACAAAGTTGCTCGAGCAAATACTTAGTTGTTTTATCACGGCTACAATAACAACATTGTTTGCTACCACGTGAGTTGCACTTGAGATTTTCTCTTGTTAAACTTGCCACAATAAAGATATCATAAAAGTATCTAAATCTTTAACGGACCTTAATTTCTATTTTCTTCTAGATTTGAACTTGATTTCCATTAGGTGTAGGTTCCAATGTAACACATCATATCCGGACCCTAGGTTAACAGAATGTAGCCGATCCACAAAGCATTCCAAGCTCGCAGTTGATTAGCTAGCACTTTTTAGCCTAAAAGTTACAGTTGGAGATGATGTACCCAAGACTTTACTTTATTGTAACATATGTGTGTTGAACAACATGACAAAGTCCTCGACACTAGACATGCAAGGGTGCATCTACGAGTAAGACATCTTCCAAGAATCTTATTGATGAGCCGTCTAATATACATGGCGAAATTGCTTTGCGTTCCACGTTTTCCATCCGAAACCTGTACGACACACAAATCCGACGGTTTCCATTGATAAGCTGATGCATAGCAACGGACGGAGCAGTCCGTCAGACAAACGTCGTACATAAAAACGTCGGACGTGTAGCAGTACTCAATACAGGAATAAAATCACAGAAATATAATGTTAACATTTGAAATTCTACATGAACCAGAAGAAGTTGTTTGGTTGCCCCATAAATTAGGAGTGGTACATAACTTGCAAGAGTATCATGTGCATAGGCGACACGCGTGTGTGAAAAGGCACAACAACTAGTTTTCCCACGCATGTGTCCTCTTCGAAAGCTTGACATGGATCGAAAGGACAAGCTAGGTTGTAGTGGGCATCTTGTAACAAACCGGCCATCGCTTACCAAATCGCCATAAAGGAAGGCTTGGAGCTATATGCACATATGTGTGGCCCATGAATCTTCCAAAGGACCATGCATACATGCTAGGTGACAAATGTACTTGGATCGCCATGACATCAGGGAGGTTCGTGGTGGTTAGGCATGCCAACAAAAAGTTCCAACTAATTAGAGAGAGAAAACTCAGAGGTACACTCACAAGCACAAGCTCGTGGTTGAAGAAAATTAAAATCAATGCCCCAAAAACTTCTAAACCCTCTAGTTTCTTTATATATGCTCTTCAACTTTCATGGAAAATGTTACTATTTCCCCTTTTGCTAGAAGAAATGTGTTTAGTTCTTTAGAAGTTATTTTAGGACTAAATATTTCCTGCAAAAAGTTCTTGTGTAAAACCTTTCATAGTTTTACATGTGCGAGAGGAACCAAAGCATTTGTGTGTCCACTTGTTCTGGCAATTTTTGAAACTCAGGAGTGTTTCTTTTTCTTCATTTTATTGCCATTTTGCAAGTGAGACTAACAACATAGAACAAAGACAGATGGCAAGAAAAGATTATTTTGTGTATGTGTGAGAAGGATGTGGTGTGTCTCCCATAGTACAAGACCCAAAAGAGGAGGAAAGTGTGGGCAATCATGCGTGCAAAGGGAGATCATGAAAAGACGGATGGACGGCA
Source organism: Poa pratensis (assembly GCA_947311845.1). Classification (NCBI taxonomy): domain Eukaryota; kingdom Viridiplantae; phylum Streptophyta; class Magnoliopsida; order Poales; family Poaceae; genus Poa; species Poa pratensis. Next base: position 13,831,097 of record CAMZMU010000010.1, read on the forward strand.
GTTTCATCCTTCAAGCAAGAGCCAATCATTCAGCTGTACTACTACCAGCTCTCCTGTAGACCTATCTTGCAAGCAAGAGTTGATAGTCAATTGTCCTGAGGATCGACGTGACAACTCATTTCATAATTCTTTTCCACACTCTCCTTCTATATATTTTCTGTCCCTTGTGGAAATGACTAATCAATGCCCACTAAAAAAAAAAATGTGACCTTTTGTTTAAACTACTATGATATTTGTTAATTCCACGAGCACGATTGTTGACAGGAGAAGAATGAGTGAATGAATAATAGTCACCATAAATGAAATAATTAGTACTTCACTAACATAACAATCACCGGTGTAACAATAGTTATATGTAAGTAAATGTGATACTTCCCTCAGATCCCAATTAAATGTCGCAAATTGCATAAGAATTTGTACACCTTCAGTTCATTTCTCACGTCACCTAAAACGGACCAGACAGAGTATTATAAACATACACACATCGCATTTGCATGTAGCAACAAATGGGAATGACGTTGATACAAATCATGGAACAAAAAATCGATCTCCTTCTAGACTGATGTATTAATTTATGCTGCTTCTGGTGGATCCGTGCTGTTCAATTACTCAAACAACTCCTTTATGCCCTTAACAAAACGATTCTAACCAAGATATTTGAGGTTAACGAAATAAGTAAGTGATGTCATAGATATGTAACTAAACCCTCTTTATGCATGGTTAGCTAGATCTAGAAGGTTGAACTCTTGGAGTACTTCGGCAGTTAGTTTTCTCATCTCCTACCTGCTATATATACAACAATTAGTTGGAAAAAGTTTGTTCCTACTTAATTGGTTAACCTGAGCAAGGAATAACAGTAGTAACGCCAAAGGCTGCCTAAAAAGTTAGTCTACAGAAATATCTAGCAAAATAAAAGACATAAAACGCACACCTTAAAGAATCCCAAGTCACAAGATCGGTTCAGATATTAATTACCACCGGCACAAGTCAATTTTGAACGTCACCCTCAGAAAAGAAAACTTTTGTTCTTCGTCGGTAAATCCTGAAGCTAGGCTTTATCCAAAAAAATCCTGCAGCTAGGGAAAGAAAAAGAAATAATCGCGGCAAGATCTAAAGAAAACTGCACCAGTATTACACAAGAATCACAGATCCGCTCTATGAAAGAGAGAAAGAAGGACGATAAACAAAAAAGTAACATAGAATCAACAAGCCTTGCAGGCAACACGATCGACCATCGATTAATCAATCGACACCTTGAGGACAGTGAGAGTTGGATGGATCTCACCTTGAGGATAACTAGCTCTAGTCTCTAGATCGTCGATGGATGGATTTCATGATATTTTAGGGTTTCCTTTGTGCTCCCACCAGCAGATGAAACTCCAGCATGACCTGATTGATCGATTTTGATCTTGTAGTTTTCCCCTCATTCATCAGTTCGATCATCAGATCATGCTGGCAGCTTCACCAACTTGTGGTGCACCTCTACCCTTCGCAGCCAAACAAGAAGAGCTTGAGAGAGAGAGAGAGAGAGAGAGAGAGAGACAGAGAGAGAGATGTGTGTGAATAATTGGGGAAGATCGAAGAGAGAGCAGCAAGTGGGAGGTGACTGCCCTATATAGAAGGCCAAGCTACATATGTGGTGCACAACCGTTGTGCCACTCCAAGCAGCCTCTAGTAACTTCTGATGCAGAGCTTGGAAGTAATGACTTGCTTTCTTTATATATCTCCATATGTAGCTTGGTAGGTCTAGCTAGATCTTTTCTTAATCTGGCTAGCGAGCTCTTAATTTATTTCTAGATCTAGTGGAGCTTATTATGCCAATATGTACAGGGAGAGCGGGAGGAGCATTCATTGGCCCTACAAGGACAAATCGAACTATATATACTGCTAAGCATATACATGAATGTTTCTAGAGTTGATATTATGTGGAAATGAGCAAGACCACTATATTATGCAAAACAAATACTACATCCGTCCCAAAAAAAAAATTGGTAGGCTATTTTAGCCTATCAAAACTTCTTATGTTTTGACGGAGGTAGTAGAAAAGTATGTGTTTCTGGTATATGTATAAGTGATGGCTACCTAGTGCGCAAGAACTCAGTACATGTGATGTCCCTATCATGAAATCATCATGCATATATCTAGCTAGATTAAATGGATTAATATGTATTGTGGTAGTTAATTGTGTCCAGGTGCTTATGCTAGTACCTTTTACTAAATAATAATATTCATGGGGGTAGTTAGTTCTTGGTGACTTCACATCAAAGAGCTAGATGATTTAAACTAACTAGTATGCGGTTATGGTAGCGATAATGAACTAAATAAAGTCCTTCAGACACATTAATTATAAATCAATCAAATATGTACTATCTGGTTAAGAAATTATGTGACACAAATTAACTGCCTAGCTACTCTATCAACCAAGGGGAGGTTGTGCAAAACTCAGAATAAAATGGTTTCCCTAGCTTGCTTGCTCTACTATGAATGCCCGGTTCTGGCACCGGCCACAGCTCATAGATGCAGTAGTACAGAAGTTATTCAGAAACCTGCTGATTAGATCTGATTTCGCTAAAGACGAGGAGCTGAGTAAATTGAAGATGAGCTAACTACTTACCCTTGGCCGGTGATGATGACGCTGCATTCACATATGTCCATTATCGTGAAGAAATGAGGCTGTCAGTCATGATCTAACAATGAATCACATGCAGGACCTAACACACGCACTGCGAATCAAAGCTAGATCATGCTGGCAGCTTCACTCTTTCACATGGGCATCTAATAAGGAAAATCTCAAGTCTTCCAACAAGGGGATTAGCTGATAGAAGTGTGTACTACTGTAGAAAAGAAAAGGCTTCAAAAGCAAGAGGAAAACAAATGCATCATCTAGGACAGACTCGAAAAGAGTTTCTTCCTTGAACGACTCACCAAGAACACAAGCAGAAAAGGGTGTTATCAAAAGCAAAGAGTGTACTACTAGGATGGGAGGTGGTAGAATAGAAGCCAAGAAACAAAAAGAGAATAAGACCGTTTGCTCTGTGTCAAGAGCTGGATGGGCACAGGTATATATAGAGGAAGCGTGCGGTAACAAGACTCTCCTACATGACTAGTACATGTATACGCACGTGGCGTCAGGTGATTGGGTGGCATGGTGGTGAGGATTGCACGGCTTATTATGGTATTCTCATGAGGTTGTAGATGCAAAATAACACATTTGGTCAAACTATAAAATTTCAAAATAACATTAGAAAAACTGCTACTAGATTGTTTAGGTTTAGACAGGTAGGGTGGATGCACGACATGTCTTCACAGGGGAGAACACAGAGACAGATAGGTGGTAGCTAGGGTGCGGCTGCATGCATGCATTGCCACAGCATCCATGCATGTATCGATTGAGCTAGCCATAGGGTCGTGTGGATCGATGCATGGGTTTGGGTACATACTACAGTATCATGTAAAAATAAAGGCTGTAGGAGAAGCATGAATCACTGTGTGGAGTATCTGTGACAGTGGTGGCACGCGTTCGCACACCTAGATGTAGCTCGTAGGCCTTGTCGATCAAAATCTTTTGATTATCGGAACGAGGCCCATGTTTAACTCCTTTTGTGTTCAACTGTTTTTTTTTTTTTTGCACTTGACCAGCAGATTATCCTTCCTTGATGCATTATATTTTAGTGTGTTATTTTAGTTATTCTAATTCTCTAACCGCACGACATATGCATCGACCTCACCTGTGGTACGCACATTCGTCGACCTTCTAAATTAACTCCAAAGTATCCAGATGTAGATTGTAAACTATGCCATTTAACCTTTAAAAGCTTCTCCACAACCCAACTTTCGCACCTGCTCAGCTGCTGCTCAAGAATGGAAATGTCGAGCGTGCACGCATGCAGGATTAGTTAACTAATCAGCCTTCCTTCCTTCCGATCCTTCCTTCCTTCCTTTCTTTCCAAAAAAAAACTAATCAGCCGGCCGGAAGCGTGCACGCACTTAGCATATGTACATATACGCGCGTGGGACATGCCCTTAGAGGACGAGGAAAAACAGATTGCTATGTCCAATAAAAATTCCGTAAAAAACTTGTAATACAAACCTAATAGGAAACTAACATGAGGTCTAACTTCATGAACAATTCATTCACCATAATCAAAGGAACTTTCTTTCCTATAGGATTCAATTAGATATGTCATCAATCTTACAAGTTTCCTATTCCTATATTTTCCCTATCCTACGAATGAGAGGAACCTTAAAAATATAAACCGTCCGACTTAGAAAAATAGTGCATGTATATTAAAATGTATTGGTATAACCCAAGAACGGTTAGAAAAGTAGAAATATACTTATGTCTCCTAAAAAAAATCACCATTCTCTTCCCTTTGTGTCTGATAATTGATGTGCCCCTACGCCCACTGCTTGCCGCTCTAGCGGCAGAAGGGGATGAGGATCTCGGATCGTTACTCAGCGCTATAATTAGCTCCTGAAGTTAAATTTTGATCAATCGGCAGCAATATTGTGGTGGTTATGAAAGCGTTGTGCGGAACAATAATAAAGTTTTTCGTCTCCTCTTCCACCTCTTCGAGTGCTATCTCGTTGGTGGCCTTGGGGAGGGCGGGAAATCGTATGATCGCTGATACCTTGGAGTGGTGGATCTTGTGTTTTATACTTATGTTACAGGTTTGGTGTTAGCTGATTCAGATCGATTCAAGTGTTCAATAGAATGACTTTGGCTCTTGGGCGTTGGCTCTTGGGCGTTGGCTCTTTGGCTCTTAAGAGCGTTGATGGCTCTCTGACAATGGTAGTGATCGTTATGTGGTCCAACGACCTCGTTGTAATTTTTATTATGTTTGGACTGCTTTGTACTTCTCGTAAAATTTTGTAATAGATTGGGTCCTTCTCGCTAAAAAATGTTAGAAAATGTCCTTAGGATAATCATTATATAATGATATTTTCTTATGGAGGAAACACAACATTAGTCACTAAACTTCTAGTCGATGATAAGTTTGGTCACTTAACTCCAAAAATGTCTCAAAATGGTCATTGAACTCTCATTATGAGGATGTCAATCAAAAGGGCGAGAAAACAACATAGTGATGCCTAGATGGCACGATGAATTTTTAGTTGACTATCTTTGGCGACACAAAATCTTGCAAAAAAATTCAAAAAATACTAGTGCAAGCGAGGTCATACAGTAGGAGTTGTTCTTAGTGGCAATAAAATTTGAGAAGCATGCATATCCGATGAAGAAAAGAAGAGAAAACACTTGAAAATTATGTTGGTCATGCGATTTTTCGTGAAAAAAGCATAGTTGGGATGATTTTATTCCGCAGTCAGGCAATTGTTTGAAATTTTTAAGTACTTATAAATCAAGTAACAAGCACAACGGTATAGAAATCGAGTAGCCCGAAAGATGCAATATGTAAGTGAACAAGATGAAAATGAGGATGATGGACAAGAAGTAGGAGAAGAGAATTTTCTACAAGAAGAGTGAGATGGGGATGGTGTACTTTCATGTTACAGTGTAGAGACTGATGAGGGAGACAATGATTCTATAGACTCGGACTATGAGCTGGACAATGATCATCACTCTAGAAGAAGAGTGTAGATGAAGGTGTGTGTAGGATGATCTGATTGACAAGGCTACAATGCATGTCGAGAACCCATCCACACATAGATGTTGGAAGAAACACAACTAGAATATCTTGAATCCAATCAGAGCTGACATACAAGTGGAAGCCATTTAACATGGACATTAACCTGGCAAATCCAACCTTAAACTTGGCATCCTGGTGTTCCCTAATGTGAAGGATGTCACATAATTCATATCTATGCATTGTGTGGGGGACATAGTTGATACGTCTCAAACGTATCTATAATTTTTGGTTGTTCCATGCATAATATATATCGTTGCCACATGCTTTTATAATGTTTTTATATCATTTTGGCACATTTTATGGAACTAACCTATTAACAAGATGCCGAGTGTCAGTTCCTGTTTTCTGCTGTCTTTTTGTTTCAGAAAAGCTAGTCGGGGAACTTTCTCGGAATAAGCTGCCAATTTACGTGATTTATTTTTACGAAGAAACAAAGACTGCGCCAGGAGGAGACCTGCAGGGGGGCCCCACAGGGGCCAGACGACCGCCAGGCGCGGTCCACCCTTGACTGTGCCTGGGCCCCACATGGACGCCTCGAGAACCTTCCGACGCCGCCCTTTCGCCTATAAATTCAGTTCCTCCCAAAAACCCTCGGTACCCGATCATATTTTCTAGAAAACGTCCGAGGCCGCCGCCATCACCAACCCTAGATCGGGAGGGTTCTTAAGCTCTTCCCGGCACCCTACTAGAGGCGGAGATCGTCACCAGAGGCATCTACACCACCATGCCTGCCTCCGGAGTGATGCGTGAGTAGTCCACCACGGGACTACGGGTCCATGACAGTAGCTAGATGGTTATCTCTTCTCCTTGTACTCCATTGTTTAGATCTTGTGAGCTGCCTATCATGATCAAGATCATCTATTTGTAATGCTACATGTTGTGTTTGCGGGGATCCGATGAATTATGGAGTCATAGACATTTGTTCAGTTTATCTATGATGTGTTTTATTTATGATCTTGCATGCTCTCCGATGCTTGTGTATGCTTTGGAGAAAGTAATTACTTGTGTCAGTAGAGGGAGTATTTATGCTAAATAGTGGGTTCATGCCTCTCTTGTCTGAGCTCGAGTTGACAAAATGATTAAGGCTTGAGATGTGTTGTTGCTACTAGGGATAAAACATCGGTGTTTATTGCTATATGTTGTGACCATTGCTTACATTATGCACCATGCTTATTGCAATTATCTGTTACTTGCAACTTAATATGTTCGGGTGACATGCTGGATAGCGATCCCGGGGTGGATTATTAGTCATAGATGCAGTTGGATAACGGTCTATGTATTTTGACGTAATGCCCATATTAAATGAAACGGTGAACTTTGTGTCGTGATAGTATTGTGTTGCGCCCATGTTTGTCAATTGCCCTGCTATAATTTGTTTACCCAACATGTTTATGTTTTAAGAGAGACACCACTAGTGAACTGTGGACCCCGGTCCTATTTTCCTACATTGCTTACAACCGTTTTAATAGCTTTTCCTAGTCATTTGCTCGGTGGTTACTTTTGCTCTCATATTATTTTCCACCATACGTTTAATCCTTTGTGTTCAGCAAGCCGGAGAGATTGACACCCTCTCTGGTTCGTTGGGACAAAGTAGTTTGTTCGTGTGTGCGCAGGTCCACGTCAACAGCTCTTTTCGGCGCCATTGCCATTGACACTTAGCCGAAGCCTTCTCCAAATCCTACTGGTTCGATAACCTTGGTTTTGCAATCAAGAGAAACCTGCTGCTACGCTACATCATACCTTCCTCTTGGGGTTCCCAGCGAACATGTGATCCACGCCATCAATAGTGCAAATAAAGAAGAATAGGAATACAAATATTGGATGTGATGTAGTTTGCCAAGTAGGATGCCCCTTGAATTTTTTTTGCTACAGACGACTCAATGATCTGCTGCTTTGTTGGGTCCAAACTTTTTTATGAGCGCACTTGTGAAAGGGTTTGGAAATTAAATGAATCGATTGTTACTTAGCTTGCTTGAGAGTATACAGAAGAAATCAGAGAAAATGAGAACCATGTCACTATCCCTTTGGTAGGAATGTGCAAAGGAAGTACAACTTGCTACCAAAATTGTTCAAACTTGGTAGAGCTAAGTTGGTAGCTCTAAATAACATAAGGGGTGATGAGTTCTCACAATATGTGAAAATATGGGACTATTCTCATTAGGACAGGACACATAATCCAGGCAGTACATTCGTCATGAAGACAAAATGGCCCGTTTTATTGCTATGTACATGTGTATTGATGCATGTAAGATGGGTTTGTTGAAATGTTCTAGCCTCTAATCTGCCCGGAGGAAACACACATAAGACAAAATTTGGTGTCCAATTACTTATTGCAGTGGGGATAGATGTAAATGACTGTATCTATCCAACTGCTTGCGCAATAGTTGAAGTACAATGCTACATCACCTAGAGGTGATTTTTTTAGCACACTAAAAAATGGCCTCAACATAATTAACACCTCTCCCTTACTAATTATCTGTTGTAAACAAAAGGTAAACTAGTGCAACTTTGTTTTTTATCCAATTAAGTTATGTAAATATATTAATGTCATGCTAACTGTACAATTAAGGGCCTAATTAAAACTATTGTGGAGTTATTTAGTGACTCTGAACACAAGTTTTAAGTAAGGGACGTGTGCAACAATATAGACAATATTCACATGGAAGAAACTGTTCAGAACGATATATGTGCTTTTACAAGGGCAAGCAATGTTGCGAGATGGGAACAATATATGGAGGCCTTCAAGGTAGATTGCCCTGATGCCCATGCATGGCTTGAGGAAATGCCACCTAATGCATGGGTAAGGGCATTTTTTAGAGTTTCCAAATGCGTGAAAATCTTGTAGATAGTTCTTCTGAAGTATTTAACATGTAAATATTTTAGAAGAGCTCCAGGATAAAAAAATATTGTATGAACTTTAGAAATGTTCTAGCTAGTAAATTTTCACATTAATTTTAGATGTGTTCGTAGCTAGTAATATTTTGTGTATGATTTTTGCAAGTCTTCCTAGCAATTAGTTATTTTTGTGCAAATTTTCGATATGTTCCTAGCTAGTTAATATGTGTTGTATGATTTTTGCAAGTGTTAATAGCAAGTAAATAGTTTTTGTTGTGAAATTGAGACGTGTTCCAAGCTATTCTATGTTTTTTGAATGATTTTTGCAAGTGTTCCTAGCAAGTAAATTTCTTTGTTCAAACTCCTAGCTAGTAAATATTTTTGTATGATTTTTAAAAGTGCTACTAGCAAGTAAATATTACTGTGTGAATTTTAGAAGTGTTCCAAGCAAATAAATATTTTGTGTCTTATTTTGAGATGTTTTGTATAAATTATAGAAGCATTCCAAGCTAGTAAATATTTTTGTGTATGTTTTGTTGAATGTTTCCGAAGCTAGTAAATATTTTTGTGTGAATTTTATATGTGCGCCCAGTAATTTTTGTTTTGTGTTTGCAAGTGCTTCTAATTAGTAAACTATTGGTTATTTTTTGTAACAATTTAGGATGATCATACATCTCCGTATATATGATTTTTTATTGATCCATGCTAATGTTTTATCATTCTTTCACACTGTTAGTATAATTTGATGTGCACGTCAAAAAGTATAATTTTATATTAGTTTCTATCATTTTTCTGGGCGAACCTGCTAACTCAGCGCCGAGATTTAGTTGTATTCTCTACTTAGCTTTTTACTTCACCGAAAATGACTATTTCCAGAGCCTCGAAAACAAACAAAAAATCACGTAAATTCTATTTCTTTGGGAAAAAGTGAGAGTACACATGAGCCAGCATGAAGGCCCATGAGGCTCACACGCGGGCCGACCTCGCGACCAGGGCGTGACTCCACCCCGCGTGTAAGCCTTGGGCCTCCGATCCACCGCCTCCTGGCAACTATCTTTATCTTTCGCACTGAAACATCCAGAGGGACGAAGATAATTATCTAATCTTTCGCCTCTCATAACCATTATTTCCTTTACTTTGTCCTTTAAGGGTCGCGCTAATCCTTCATGCAACATTCATCATGCATTGGATTTAATGATCATGGATCTTCACACACATGCCCAAGCAACCCTCTTGGTTCTTGTCCCTGTTGTGAGATAGACTCTGGTTAGTTCTCCTTATCTCTTATCATGTTGTCTCGTCACATTACTTTTAAAATTATTTTTTTGTATACCTCACCATAACGATGTTAGATAGCACCCTATATGATCCAAGATGATACTTTTGAGTCCAACATGCTACCATGGTAGCAAGAATGAGTCGTTTTATCAAGAAATGTTGCCATGGTAGAATGTTTAACCGCTCATTCCTGGTACCACGACAACATATTTATTCCTAGATGAGACTTTTGGCCCCAAATTGCTACCAACCTATACCATGGCAGCAAGAATGAGCCGTTGGTTAAGAAATGTTGCCACGGAAGTATTTTTTAGCCGTTTGGGTTAAGAAAAATGATGATCTGGTAACATGTTTCAGCCAAACGGCTCAATCTGCTGCCACGCCAACTTATTTGACACAAAATGCTACCATGGCAGCAAGACTAAGCCTCGAGGTTACCAAATATTGCTATGGAAGCATTTTTTTAGCCAAATGGCTCATTTGAGATCTTATGGCGGCATTTTTGAGCTAAACAAGTTGTTTTTGCTGACATGGCAGTCATTATAATTATAGTTCACCATTTACTTTCAGTCAGACATAATTCTCCCCTGTCCCCACCCCCGATTTGTTGGATTTAGTTTCAGGTGTAGGATAGGGTAAATTTAGGGCTGCAATCTAGTATAATTTGTACGATTGTAGCCGAGTATATGCACAATTTGGTCGCACATGATAATTTGTACTATTGTAGCCGATTAATTTTGGATCATAGGAGCTAGAGTTTTGATCACAAAAAACATTTTTTTGCAATGTAAGACGATTTTTCTCATATTAGCATAGTATTTCACCATGACGGGTTTTAAGTGGAATTAGGGAGAACCTATTTTATGAGACTGCAAACACATTTGATGAGCTAGACAAGGGCAATTAATTTTGTTTGTTAATAGATAAAATGCTCACTAGTCTTGGATATACCATTTCTAATCCAAGGATCAAAGTGTACTAGTACAAGCCAGGTCACATAGTAGTAATTGGTCTAGTGGTAATATTTTTTACATGAATGCATATCCTATGAAGAAAGCTACAAAAGAAGAGAAGACCCTAAACATTTAAATTCGTCATTTTCTTGAACAACGGAATTTGGATGATGTTATTCAGCAGGCAGGGCAGTTGTCAGCATTTCTTAGTACTTCTAAAGCAAGTTCATACAAGTACAAAGGTAAAGATATCGAGTATAGCCGTGGCTATTGCAATATGTAGGTGAACAAGATGAAGTTGAGGCTGCTGGAGAAGAAGTTGGAGGTAAGAATTTTCTACAAGAAGATTTAGATGGGGATGGTGTCATATTCCAGTGCATAGACTGATCAGGTTGACAATTATTATGTAGACTCGGACAAGGAGCTGGGTGATGATCCTCGTAGATGAATGTGTTTAGGATGATCTAGTTACCGTCCACACCTAGATGTTTAAAGAAGCACAATTAGAACATCTTGAGTCGAATAAATCTCAGCTAATATACAAGTGGAAGCCATTTAAAAAGGAGACTCGCCTAGAAAATCCAAACTTTAAGTTGGCATCGTGTTCTCTAACGTGCGGGAAGTAAGAGAATCCATATCTATGAACTATGTGAGGAACATAGTACATATAAAGAATAACAGGAATAACAATATCACATTTGATGCAGTTTGCCAAGTAGGATGCCCTTGGATTTTTTTGCTACAAATGACTCGAGGACATGCTGTTTTGCTGTGTCCAAACTTGTTGATGAGTGCACTTGTGAAAGGGTTTGGAAACTAAGGGAACTAAGGACTCCTTTTCTTGCTAAAGATATATGGAAGAAATCATAAGTGATGAGATTAGGTTACTATGTGCCTTTGCTAGGAAGATGCGAAGGAAGTAAAACTTGCTGCCAAAATTGTTCAAACTTGGTAGAGCTCAGTTGGCAGCTCTAAATAAGATAAGGGGCGATTAAGCGGCACAATATAGGCAACTTTGAGACTATGCTCATTAGGTTAGGACACATTATCCAAGCAGTGAATCCGTTCTGAAGACAGTAGGGCCTGTTTTTATTGCTATGTACATGTGTATTAACGCATGTAAGATGGGTTGGTTGAATGGTTCGCGACCTCTAATTTGCGTGGATGAAACACCCACCAAGACAAAATTTGGTGTCCAATTACTTGATGAAGTGGGGATAGATGGAAATGATTGTACCTATCCAATTGCTTGCACAATAGGTGAGGTAAAATGCTACAACACCTAAATGTGGTTTTGAGATCACTAAAAAATGACCTCAATATAATTAACACATCTCCATTCATAATCATGAGTGATAAACATAGGTTGAACCATTGCAATTATGTTTTTTCTCCAATTAAGTTATACAAATATGTTAAAGTCATGGTAATTGTACAATAAGGGCCCAATCAAAATTGTTATGGAGTTATTTCTGACTCTGAACATAGGTTTATGGGAGTCATGTGTGCAAGAATATGAATAAGCTTCACACTGGAGAAGCTGAAAAGAACGATCTATGGGCTTTTAAAAGGGAAAGCAATGTTGCCGGATGGATTGAGGCCTTCAAGGTATATTGCTGTGCCCATGATTAACTTGAGAAAATGCAACCTAAAACATGGGAAAGGGCATCGTTTCACAATTCCCAAAGCGTGAAAATCTTGTAAATGGTTCTTGTGAAGTATTTAACATGTAAATATTTTAGAAGTGCTTGAGGAAAATGAAAGATTGTATGAACTTTATAAATGTTCTTAGCGAGTAAATTTTTGTTAATTTTAGATGTGTTCCTAGGTGGTAAATATTTTTAGTATGATTTCTCCAAGTGTTCCTAGCAAGTAAAAAAATGGTGTGAATTTTAGATGTGTTCCAGCTATTCAATATTTTCGTTTGATTTTTGCACGTTACTAGGAGGTAAATATTATTGTGTGAATTTTTAGAAGTGTTCCAAGCTATTAAATATATTTTTTCTCTTGTTTGAGATGTGTGCCTAGCTAGTAAATATTTTTTTTATAAATTTAAAGACTATTCCAAGCTAGTAAATAATTTTTTGTATGTTTTTGAATGTTTTCCAAGCTAGTAAATAATTTTGTGTTAAGTTTATATGTGTGCTTAGTTAGTCAATATTGTTAGGAGACTTTTGCAAGTGCTCCTAGCTAGTAATATATTGGTTCTTATGTTGAACAATTTAGGATGATGAGACGTGTCAAACGTATCTATGAATTTTGATCTATCCATGCTAATATTTTATTATCGTTACATATTTGTGGTATAATTTATATCAACTTAATCATTTTTCTGGACTAACCTATTCAATAGAGTAAGTTTTTGTTTTCTACTTGTGTTTAGTTTACAGATTAATACTATATCTAGAGCCCAAAAATAACCAAAAATATCATGTAAAATCTATTTCTTTGGGGAGAAGTCAAAAAACTGTGGAGCCAAGCAAGGAGGCCCATGACGGCTCACACACGGGCCCACCTCATGACCAGGGGCGTGGCTAGACCCTGCGTGTAAGCCCTTGGCCTCCGATCTACCGCCTTCCGGTGCCTATATTTATCTTCCTTCTAGTCACCATTATTTCCTCCACTGTGTCCTTTGGGGGTCGTGCTAACTATCTAATCCTTCATGCAACATACATCAGGCACTGTTGAATGATCCTCGAACTTCACACGCATGCCCAAGCAACCCTCTTGATTCTTTTCCGCCGTTATGACATAGATCATGGTTAGTTCTCGTTAACTCATATCATGTTGTCATCTCGTTGCTTCAAATTATTATTATTTTCTCGCTCGCCATAACGACGTTTGATAGCAACATATTTGAGCTAAAATAAGACTTTTGACTCCAAAATGCTACAACGCTAGGAAGACTGAGCTGTTTTATAAGGAATGTTGCCATGGTAGCATGCATTGTTTAGCCAAATATATGGCGCATTCTTGCTGCCACGACAATATATTTGTGCCAACATGAGCCTTTTGGCTCCAAAATGCTACCAAGCCTACCACGTCAGCAAGCATGAGCCCTTGGGTTAAGAAATGTTCCCATGGAAGTATTTTTTTAGACTTTTTGGGTTAAGAAATGTTGATATGGTAGCATGTTTAAGCCAAACGGCTCATTCTTACTGGCACAACAACATACTTAAAACAAAATGATCCTTTTGGCTATAAAATGCTACCATGCATGACAGCAAAAATATGCGTCCAGGTTACGAAATGTTGCCATGTCAGTATTGTTTTAGCCAAACGGCTCATTTAAGCTCTTATGGCGGCATTTCTAAGCCAAACAGGTCATTTTTGCTGACGTGGCATCACTACGGGAAAACCAAACATTCCCGACGGCCAGAAACCGTCGGCAAACATGCAATAACCGTCGGCATACCCTTTTGCCGACGGCCAGATGCCGGCATCTTCTCCGTCGGCATACATACAAAATACCGTCGGGATTTGAAAGCCGTCGGCTTATACGAGTGTGCCGTCGGTTTTATTTGTGCCGTCGGCAACAAAAGCCGTCGGCAACGAAAGTAACGGCCGGTTAGGTTTCACGGCGCTGAGACAGTTGCCGACGGCCGGAAAACGTCGGCATAGATTGCCACGTGGTACGTCCTGGTGCGTCTCTATCTGCTAGGTTCCCGACGGCCTGGCCGTCGGCAACTCAGGTGAACAAGGACAAAAAAAAAGTGTGCACAGCAGGGGCCAGCTCTGCATCCCGGACCACCGCGAGAAGCTCCACCACCGACGAGCCGGCGAGCTCTGTCAACGCTGAAATTTTCACAGAGACATGGCGTTGCCTAAGTAGCCCGGCTGGACGTCCGTGTCCGCGCCGTCGTGGCTGCATCGTCGTGGGCCGTGGTCGCGTCGTCATGGCCGTGCACTACGACGTGCTCAGCCCTGCCGAGCGCGGCTCGGCCGCCCTAGCACCCGCGCTCCGCCGAGATTCGGTGCTGCGCGCATGCCGTCGTGGTCTCGTCATCGTGGTCACGCCGACGTGGGTCGTGGGCGCGCCGTCGTGGTCGTGCTCCACTACGTGCTCAGCCATGTTGAGCGGCGGCTCGGCCGCCTAGCCCCTGCCCTCCGCCGAGATCCAGTGCTGCGAGGGCGCCGTCGTGTCTGCGTCGTTGGGGGCCGTGGTCGCGCCGTCGTGGTCGGGCAGTCGGGGCTGCGTCGTCGTAGGTCGTGGTCGCGCCGTCCTGGTCACTACCACGTGCTCCGCCCTGCCGAGCGGCGGCACGGCCGCCTGGCACCCGCCCTCCGTCGAGGTCATGGTGCTGCGACTCCCGCGCGACGAAGGGGCGGCAGCAGTGGAGCATGGGGCGGCTCCCTGGCGGCGCCTGGTCGCATCTCCTCCCGACGCGAGAGAGAGAGATGCGTGTGTGGTGCTGCCGTGCTGGTGGAAGACGTGGGAAGGGATAAGGAAGTGAGAGGAGAGAGAGATGCGTGTGTGGTGAGTGAAGAGATAAGGAAAAGGGATACGATGTAATGTGTGGTGCGGAGATGAGAGAGAGATGGGTGCGTGTGGTGCGGTGCTAGTTTAGATATTTTCTGTGTGGTGTGGACGGATGGATGTTTGCCACCTCACCAATCCATGACTCCAATCTCTCCACCAATAAGAACAAGCAAACATTGTGTGTTTTCTCCCCATCTATATTATGGCCATATTTATGACACAGTTTGTCAAAATGATTTCATATTGTGCAGAACTGTGCATCTTGTAATGCACAACAATATTGTAGAAGAGAGTTTTCATTTTCTATGCACAAAAAAAATCATTTTTTAATTTTTGGGTGTCAAAAATTGGTTTTCTATTAAGAACCTACCAAATATTAGTTTCAAATATGTACCAAGCCAATTTTTAAAAATATTAGATCACATTTGATGTCCAATTAACCAAACGGTTGTGTTTCAACTTATTTCCGTACACCTCTCGTCAAAAAGACAAAAGTCTGCCGATTCAGCTGAAAATGGGTCAAATTTGAACTACAGCTGCTTCATAGTTTACTTTTTATTTTCGCTAAAAATAACTTTTAGGTACAAAAGTATCTACTTCATCAGAGATCTGCCAAGAGTTTCGAAAGATTCAAACGCTAGCTAAGAACGGTAATGCCCGCCGTTTTGACCGAATTTTGAACTCGACATAAGAAATTCAAATAAAACCAAAAAATAGGAAAATCTTCACTTTGTGTCATATTATGTGACCTTGTTTGCATAAAAACTAATAAACTTGGAAAAAGACGAATATCTTACAAAAGTGTTCACAGAAATGAGCTACAGTGTACTAACATTAATGGCTTTCAGTTCAAATGAGCTATGTTGTGGGCATATTCATGACATAGTTTGTTAAAAACATATCACATTGTGCACAAGGGTGCATCATGGAATGGTGAACAATGTTGCCGAAAAAAGTTTTCATTTTCTCTGCACAAAAAAATCATTTTTCATTTTGCGAGTGCCAAATATGAGGTTTTTTGTGAAGAACCTACCAAATATTAGTTTCAAATTTGTACCAAGCCAATTTTTAAAAATATTAGATCACATTTGATGTTCAATTAACCAAACGGTTGTGTTTCAACTTATTTCCGTACACCTCTCGTCAAAAAGACAAATGTCTGCCGATTCAGCTGAAAACGGGTCAAATTTGAACTACAGCCGCTCCATAGTTTACTTTTTATTTTCGCTAAAAATAACTTTTAGGTACAAAAGTATCTACTTCATCAGAGATCTGCCAAGAGTTTCGAAAGATTCAAACGCTAGCTAAGAACGGTAATGCCCGCCGTTTTGACCGAATTTTGAACTCGACATAAGAAATTCAAATAAAATCAAAAAATAGGAAAATCTTCACTTTGTGTCATATTATGTGACCTTGTTTGCATAAAAACTAATAAACTTGGAAAAAGACGAATATCTTACAAAAGTGTTCACAGAAATGAGCTACGGTGTACTAACATTAATGGCTTTCAGGTCAAATGAGCTATGTTGTGGGCATATTCATGACATAGTTTGTTAAAAACATATCACATTGTGCACAAGGGTGCATCATGGAATGGTGAACAATGTTGCCGAAAAAAGTTTTCATTTTCTCTGCACAAAAAAATCATTTTTCATTTTGCGAGTGCCAAATATGAGGTTTTTTGTGAAGAACCTACCAAATATTAGTTCCAAATTTGTACCAAGCCAATTTTTAAAAATATTAGATCACATTTGATGTCCAATTAACCAAACGGTTGTGTTTCAACTTATTTCCGTACACCTCTCGTCAAAAAGACAAATGTCTGCCGATTCAGCTGAAAACGGGTCAAATTTGAACTACAGCTGCTCCATAGTTTACTTTTTATTTTCGCTAAAAATAACTTTTAGGTACAAAAGTATCTACTTCATCAGAGATCTGCCAAGAGTTTCGAAAGATTCAAACGCTAGCTAATAACGGTAATGCCCGCCGTTTTGACCGAATTTTGAACTCGACATAAGAAATTCAAATAAAATCAAAAAATAGGAAAATCTTCACTTTGTGTCATATTATGTGACCTTGTTTGCATAAAAACTAATAAACTTGGAAAAAGACGAATATCTTACAAAAGTGTTCACAGAAATGAGCTACGGTGTACTAACATTAATGGCTTTCAGGTCAAATGAGCTATGTTGTGGGCATATTCATGACATAGTTAGTTAAAAACATATCACATTGTGCACAAGGGTGCATCATGGAATGGTGAACAATGTTGCCGAAAAAAGTTTTCATTTTCTCTGCACAAAAAAATCATTTTTCATTTTGCGAGTGCCAAATATGAGGTTTTTTGTGAAGAACCTACCAAATATTAGTTTCAAATTTGTACCAAGCCAATTTTTAAAAATATTAGATCACATTTGATGTCCAATTAACCAAACGGTTGTGTTTCAACTTATTTCCGTACACCTCTCGTCAAAAAGACAAACGTCTGCCGATTCAGCTGAAAACGGGTCAAATTTGAACTACAGCTGCTCCATAGTTTACTTTTTATTTTCGCTAAAAATAACTTTTAGGTACAAAAGTATCTACTTCATCAGAGATCTGCCAAGAGTTTCGAAAGATTCAAACGCTAGCTAAGAACAGTAATGCCCGTCGTTTTGACCGAATTTTGAACTCGACATAAGAAATTCAAATAAAATCAAAAAATAGGAATATCTTCACTTTGTGTCATATTATGTGACCTTGTTTGCATAAAAACTAATAAACTTGGAAGAAGACGAATATCTTACAAAAGTGTTCACAGAAATGAGCTACGGTGTACTAACATTTATGGCTTTCAGGTCAAATGAGCTATGTTGTGGGCATATTCATGACATAGTTTGTTAAAAACATATCACATTGTGCACAATGGTGCATCATGGAATGGTGAACAATGTTGCCGAAAAAAGTTTTCATTTTCTCTGCACAAAAAAATCATTTTTCATTTTGCGAGTGCCAAATATGAGGTTTTTTGTGAAGAACCTACCAAATATTAGTTTCAAATTTGTACCAAGCCAATTTTTAAAAATATTAGATCACATTTGATGTCCAATTAACCAAACGGTTGTGTTTCAACTTATTTCCGTACACCTCTCGTCAAAAAGACAAATGTCTGCCGATTCAGCTGAAAACGAGTCAAATTTGAACTACAGCTGCTCCATAGTTTACTTTTTTATTTTCGCTAAAAATAAGTTTTAGGCATAAAAGTATCTACTTCATCAGAGATCTGCCAAGAGTTTCGAAAGATTCAAACGCTAGCTAAGAACGGTAATGCCCGCCGTTTTGACCGAATTTTGAACTCGACATAAGAAATTCAAAAAAAATAAAAAAAATGGAAAATCTTCCCTTTGTCATATTATGTGACCTAATTTGCAATAGAAATAATATTCTTGGAATATGTAAAATCTCTTTACAAAGTGTTCTCAGAAATGGTTGTGTCTTAGTATCAAGTAAAAATAATAAACTTGGAATGAAGTAATATATTTGCCGGAATAAATAAATAAATAATATGTACGCAATTTTTTAGACTTGCTTTGGCATAATTGAGATGATAGAGTAGTCAACAGATATATGTTTTGCCCAAAAAACATACATGTATATTAAAAAATAAGGAGCACATGTGAAAAAACACAAGAAACCACCGAGCCAAGAAGCTAACAGTACGTATGCATCTGGCATGCAGCGTGTTATTAGCTATCCTGTAGTTATAGTAAATTTTGCCAATGAGACGCTAGCTATCCTGTAGCGCACAGTATAATAAAATCATTTATGGTCTATAGACATGAAGTGATGACAGGAGTACTGGTTAACAAGTGGGCAGACGCAGAACACGTATAGATAGGCGGTTCGATCCCTGCTCTTCGCGTAAATATTTTTCCAACAAAATGCCGACGGCTGTTGCACGTACGTCGTCGGCATACTGCTAGCGGCGTTAAACAGATCCAAACGGCAGGCAATTATGCCGACGGTTATCTGCTTGCCGACGTAAAGCCGTCGGCAACAAACCTATATGCCGACGGCCGTGTATATCCCGACGGCTTGAAAAAGACGCTCGGCATATAGCCTCTATGCCGACGGCCCCGATAAAAGGCCGTCGGCATACAATAAACCGTCGGAAACTGCCAGTTTTCCCGTAGTGCATGTGTTGTCATTTGATGCCATTATCTTGAAATTAATCGTCCCTTTTAAACTTAAATTTATTGGTTTGTATCGTGGATGCTCTCGATGGTGGATATAGAAGTTGTCGGGGACACTTGTGATGGTTGATGTTGATACTCGTGAACTTAATTATATAGGAGGCTGTGATGGTGGATATTGGTTTATATTATAGAAGTTTCACATTCGGTTG
The DNA here is from genome assembly GCA_947311845.1 of Poa pratensis. Lineage (NCBI taxonomy): Eukaryota > Viridiplantae > Streptophyta > Magnoliopsida > Poales > Poaceae > Poa > Poa pratensis. The sequence continues at coordinate 13,850,675 of CAMZMU010000010.1, forward strand.
ATGTTAATTCGGTGAGCCTGCAGGGAAAGAATTACTAGATGCAAGTATACGGTGGAGGCAAGTTGACCTAGCTTGTGGATATAGGAGCTAGAGCTAGAGCTAGAGAAGAGTAAGAATAAAGAATTCATGAATGCCAGGATTGATTTCGAGCAACCTGCTCATAAGTGGCAAAGATTCTCTTCCTGGAAATGGAGTAGATGCATGCACACTCGAGTCACTCTCCAATGGCCAAAAGTAAGTAAAACCCTAGCTACCAACAAGTCCGCGCAGCAGCACTCTTTGCTTTCGCATACTTGCAAGTTGCAAGCACCACCTTCTCCGACTCGGAGCATCGTCGACCCATCCAGGAGTCTCTCTCTCTCTGCCTTTCTCATGCTGCTTGGTGGTCCCTCTAGCTCTAAGACGAGCGATGGATCGATTCCTCTGGGTTTCTCCGTCTGGGTTTTTCATTTTTGGTGCGCATACCATTACAGCGTGGTCACCACATTGGTAAAGCTTTGTGTGAACCTGCGAGCCCATGGTAGATTGACAGTTAGATAGAACTCGCCTTTCTAATGGAAAGAAGCACCTATAGCTAGCTACTTCTCTATACCTGTACGTGTGTACATGACTGTAGCTAGCCGGTGGATGGATCATCGATCTCTCTGCGTGTGCACGTCATTTGTTTTCTAGTGTGGTCCATGCATGGCAAACGCATGGATGTCTACAAATGCATTTTTCTTTACGCGCGTGGCACGAACAAAAGCTACACATGGCGTCGCTAGCTGCTTGCAGCTCAGCAGCTGGTGCAGTGCAGATGCTGATCCTTCTTTCCCAGGGTCGGCTGCAGCTGACTAGTACGCATTAACAGGCGTGTGAGAGGGGCATGCAATGCATCCTGGCAATCGGCATTAACAGGCGAGCGCGTGTGGTTGAGGCATCGCTGTTGCGTGCACGCCAATCAACATAAACCTACTATACTCCAGAGTCCATCGATCCACGCATGCATAGCTCTCGGCGACATATATGGAACCTGCAGAAATTAATTAATGGAACGCGTGCGCGGATGCCGTTGCCGTTGGCACAGATCCATCGATCTCGATGCATGCATCCACCATACCTGCACTGCATGCGCATGCACCAGCTAGGGTTAGTAGCTCTCTATAGCTAGCTATCGAGCCAGCTGCTGTAATGGCGGTCCTGCTCCATGCTTTAGGTAGGTAGATGGCTACTCTTCTCCTTGCTGTAGCTGCCTGCTCGATCCTGCTTTTGCAACTGGCAGCTGAAAGCGAGTGGAGTAGACAGGGATCGATCGATCGATCGAGCTCCGTCTAGGCTCTCGATCTCTGGACGATGGACTCTGCGCTCGCTGCATGTTCGGCTCAGAGAGATCGAGACAGAAATGGGAAATTTAATTTCTGCCTGGCGATGGGATGGAGGCACGCAGCTCGATCGCCGTCGCTGTCTCTGCAGTCTGCACCGCACGCAGCTCAGAGGTTTTATTTTTCTCGGAGAAAGAGGGGAGCTTGGCTTGGCTAAAGATGTGACCCTGCTGGCTGCTGGAGCCGCACGGCACTCGACGAAACATATCTGCCGCCGGCCCGTGGCCCACCAGCACCTGATTTCTTTCCCGCACGCTGCTTCATGGGCCGCGGTTAGTTAATTCTAGGATTAAGTATACATTTCACCCTAAAATGTCACCTCTGGGACACATTTCATCCTAAACTGTAAAACCGGATAATTTCAACCCTGAACTTTACAATACGGGGCAAATCAATCACCCCCTAAGGTGGTTTTTGTTTGATTTAGGCGGTTTTGGGCAAATTTGGCCTGTTTTGCTCGTTGAGGTGGCGGGATGACGTGGCGAAAATTTTGGCTGTTTTTGTTCAATTCATGGACCCCACCCGTCAGCCGGTGCCCGCCACCTGTTCGACGTCGAACCTGATCGGGGAGGATGGAAACGACCGAAACGTGCGGCTAGGTGGTGGTGCTCTGCCAGAGTTGTGGACGACGACGACTCCCGGCGATGTACTGCACTAATTCGATCAACAATTGTACTGTTGAGAAGAGGTTGAGAAGAGGGATGATAGTTGAAGCTCGAAGACATGCTGAAATGGACAGGTCCCCTGAAATGCAGTCACGACCTGCCTATGACACTGGAATCGTCGTTCGGTTCACGCCGCCGCCGGCATGCTTTGCATTCCCGCTGTTTTGGTCTTCTCGGAGCGCCCAAACCTTGCCAAATAGCTCCGCCACGTCTCTCTGGGTTCCTTCGTCAAAGGAATCGAGCCAAATCGCAGGCTGACGCGCGCGTTGCGAACGACGGCGCGGCGCGGTGCGGACGACGGCGCGGCGCGGAACGCCCGGAAGAGGACTCCTGCATGGCCCGGCGGGCCGAGGCGCGCGGTGCGGACGACGGCGCTGCACGGCACGCCCGGCATGCGGAGGTGGCGGCACGGCCGGCGGCGAGCTCGCGAGCGGAGGCGGGGGGCGGTGAGTGGCACTCGCCGGCATGGGCTCGTCTGCGGCGTCGCCCGTCGTCTTCATGGCTGTCTCCTGCGCAGACTAAATTAATTTCCGTTCCAAACGTATCTAGGGTGAGGAATTTTTCTTGGTGGGCTTCTTCTTGTACGGCCCAACCAGACCTCACTTTTGTTTCATTTTGATTGTTCCGGAAATCCAACTTGGGTCACAGGAGAATATGCTCTCACTGTTTAAAAAACACATTTTAAAATGTTAACAAAAATTTGTAATGTACATCCGTCATTCTATGCTCAAACAAAAAAAAAATCATGGAAAAACAATTTTTGGCATGTACTTAAAGATAAAAAAAATATCGGCAAATAGTTGATTTGGAGCACCAAAATTTGTCTTTTTTACGTGAATTTCCGGATGTACACCCTAATTTTTCTCTCGGAAGTTTTAACATATTGAAATGTCCTTCTCATTTTATTTCTCATTTCAACCTTTCCTCATTGTAGTTTTAATTCGTTCGAAGCGATTAGAGGGAGGACGCCCATTCGGTGTGTGGTGTGCAGGTGTAGTAACCATGTAAGCGATTAGAGGGAGGACGCGTACTTTTGTACGGACATGTGTAGTTTTTTCAAGATAACGTTACGGGAAACATCAATCAGAAAATAAATATTTGGCTTTGTTACCTATTCATAATAGTTATACACTTAAACTACGTGATTGCATGGTCACCAATATCTAAATACCGTTGGTTCGATGCCGTAGCTAGCTTGACGCGACTCCGTCCCGGCCTCTCCCATGCATCATACCAGGAAGACTCGTTGTCTCGTACGTTCGTTTCTGAAAACGACTATGTGATTAAGTTTGGGCGATCGTGGATGAAAATTCATTGAGGCGGAAGTTCTCAAATAAAACAAGGCACCGCTGCGTACCGCGCTTCATGGGCTGCGCATGCACGTACGCGCTAGCTACTAGCTCCCCAAGTTGAGCACCACAGATCGCCTGCTGGACCCGTTCCATGCACCGACGACGTGCCACGCCCGCGCGTACGTCGGGTTCACCCCGCTCCTCCTTCTAATTGGGCTTGACCTGGTCCGCCGTACATCCGACGGACCCATGCATGCCTGACCTGGTCACGTGTTTCCATTTGCCAGGTCAAGCACCGTACGTAGATCCTGGACTTATTAAGCACGGCTGGCTTCCATGCATCCATCTCGTCATGCATCGATTAATTGCACCGTAGCAGCCCTGTCTGTCTCACTCGCCCACTAAAATTCCGCATGCATGTCGTGTGGCGTGGGTGCGGATTAGCTTTGGATCGTATCAAAACTTAACAAACGTAGTAAAGCGCATGCATGCACTGTGGTACTCACTACGCGGGTGAAGTAGCGCCTATCGTACATACGTCAAAATTAATACTCCCTCCGTCCCAAAATAAGTGTCTCAAAGTTGTCCAAAAGTGAATGTATTTATACTTGTTTTATGTCTAGATACATCCACTTTTTGACAAATCTAAGACAGTTATTTTGGGACGGAGGGAGTACAACAGTGACCATGCATGATATACAATGGTTTTACGACAACATAGAGTAGTAATAATCCAGTAAAAGTCTCAGCAACGGCGGCTGACCACTCGCTCGGGACCATCAGTAACAGTGTCGGTCCATCGATTCACCGAGACCGTCTACGTACACCCCTGCACCCATTCGTCTTGGCATTCGAGCGCGGCGCGGGACGGCTGCTGCTAAGCGTCTCCGGCAGGCTTCCATGGTGGAAGCTGATGCAGGGGCCGCTCGGAGCTAGCTCCTACATCAAGCGCTGTCACCTCTTCATCGAGCATGGATTAAGGTGGTTTCTTCTTCCTCTGGCCGGCCGTGGCGGCGAGGGGTGGAAGAAGAGCAACTACTCCTTCCTTACTTTGGTGGAGGGGATCTTGCTGCATCTCCGAGCTCCTCACGCGGTGGCCTTGTTTGCCGTCGCGTATCATGGCCAAAAGGGTGGCCAATCTGCAACCTCCATGGCGGAGGCCTTTTCGACCAGACGCCAGAGCTCGGCGGTGCGACGCAACCAAGTGGTTCGTCCCCGGTTGTGTCATGCTTGTTGGCGGCTGCGTTCGCTCGCCGGAATGGAGAGACCGAGCGCTATGTGCTCTGATGATCTCGGTGGTTCTTCCTCCTGGAGACCGCCGGCGATTGGTGGCAGAGACACGCTAGGACTTGATTGCACTTTATCTTCTTCTTCTAGGGTGTTTTATGTAAATGCGAAGGTCCTTTCTTCGAATAGTAGGTCTTCCTGGGCAATAGATGAAAAGGACCTTTCTGTAATTTGTACATGCCACGTGTTTGAATGAAATTGCATCATCGGGGTCGTCTGACCCCACCCCTTGTACAAAATAAATAAATAAACTTGTCCATTTTGTCACCCGTCTGACATTTTACCTAGCGCGCGCGTGTATACACCAAGGTGTTCCCGTCCAGTGTCCATACAGCTATTCTGTTCCATGCTGCCTCCAAATAGACCTGACGATAATATTCTCGGTTTTTTGAGACAAAATATATGCGTGCATGCTGATTTTTATTTCGTCTTGTACAACCAAACAATGTTTTTGCTACATCACATTTTTTTACCAAATTTTATCGAAATATGATTTCGTCCCGCTTTACAAATAAAACCAAACGACCGAACCGATACAGCATGATGAGGGGATCAGACCCTCTTAAAACTCGGAGATGCCTTTGTCGAAGCGTAGACAACCCAAGGACCCCTCCCCCCGGTCGCCCGCTCATCGCCATCAAAACAGGCAAAGAGAAAGACAATCCCATCGCCACATCACTCGCCGTAGAGACACCCACGCATTCCACCTTCCAGGGCCGCCGGCCCGACATCTAAGAACTAGGGACCAGGGTTCGATAGGTAGCTCACCACAAGACCGATGGTGTAAGCCGACGGCATGCCAAACACGCGCGATTAACTGAAGCGCAGTAGGCAGGAAGCACCTGGCCACCCACCAGTCGCACTTCGTAGCCATCGACGGCCAAATCTGGCCCCGCAAGCCCGGATCCAGCTTCGAGCCACACCGCAGGCCAGTCGGAGGAGATCCGCCATCCTCCACCGTCACAGGCGATTGCCGGCCAGGTCGGGCAAATATTCTTAGATAAGTAGTATGCACATTTCACGTGTTTACAAAGTCGATTCGCTGGAAAACCGATATTTTTGTCGGCTATGTAAAAGGACGAAAAAAATATCACCTTAAAAGGCTTATTTTAGCACAGAATTTTATCTTTAAATAAATAGTGCTTATGTACCCGGCCGGAGGCAAAACGCCTCCCTCTAATATAGTAGTTTCTACGACTACTTCTCTCGCTTTTGACGGGCGTATGTACATCAACATGTGAAGTCCAGGGTACAATGTTTACGACAACATGGAGTGCTAGTTTGAATGAAAACTACGGCGGCTGACTACTCACTCGGATTCGCCGAGACCGCGTATCAAAAAAGGGAAAACTCTTTGCCACTCTTGTGACGTTTTAGCTAGCGCCGTAACGCGTGTATATGAAGTGTCGCCGTCCAGAGAAACTCGTAGTGCTATTCTATTCCCGTGCTACCTCCCAGACACAGGCCTAGCAATAGCATCCTCTGTTTTATTTCTACAACAAAGAAAATGTATGTCGATTTTCAGTTGGTGGTGTATAGCCAGAAAAGATTTAAAATCCCTGGGAATTATGGGTGTGCAAACGCACACGGTACTACCTACGTTTGGAACGGAAATTAATTATGTAGACTTGGAGAAAAAAAAAGTATAGTAGTGCTGTCTGAGCAACAGGATAGAGAGGTGGAGGATAACGAATCCTTGTTTGCTTCATTGTTGCAGTAGACCCGGCCGGAAGCTAGCTAAGCTAAGCTAAGCTAGCCGTCGACGACTAAGCTAGCCGTCGACGACCGCCCATCAAATGGACCTACGACGCGTCCTCCCAGATAAACAAAACCGCATCACGTACGGTACAGGCGATCTCCCGGCCACCTCCAATTTACTATAGTACATGACAAATCACGTATTCTAAATTTCAAAAAAGAATAAACATTTAAGGTTCGAAAATCCATTTTGCCTCACGGGACAGATACTCCTATTATGTTAAAACACACTTCATAATGTCAAAAAATTCCGGAAAAATCGGATGATAGTTGCACACAAAGTTTCGCCGAAAAAGACAAAAAAAAAATGCCCTGTGTAGAAAAGACAAAAATGTCTCGTAAAAAAGAAAAGTAAAAAATAATTTTGAAACACCAAAATTTTCTTTTTTACATAGAGCGGAAAAATAGTTTTTTCGTGAAACTTTGTGTGTCAACATAAAATGTCTAGTGCTACACCCAAAATTTCCTATAGTGAGACTAAATACTCATGTGAGCTAAAACACTGTGCTTTATTTTTTTCCTTTTTATTTTACATTTTTCTCTTTTCAAAACCTTCTTTCCATTTCCTGCCTGAATATTTTGCACTTTTCAAAAACTTTGTTCTTTTTTAAACAGTGGAGTTTTGCACTTTCGGACAAGCACGCATGCGTGCATCGATCTCTTTTGACTTGGCCAGCCAAGGCCAAGGGAAAGCGAAGACGGGGTTTGAATTATTGCGTGCGCGCGACAAGTCCACATTCCGCGTTCACATCCGACATGACCGTTCCTGTTTCCTCGCGACCTATATATTCCCCGACCTCCCTCACTTCAAAACCCATCCAAACCTCAGCTCACCTTCATCCTTGCCTCTCTAGCCACACACCGCTCCACCATCACCAGCATCTAGCTGCCACACCGATCAGCAACAACAATCAGAAGGTATAATGGCTGCAAGTACGGCGCCGGCGATGAGCTCGGAGCAGCTTCGCGAGTTCCGGGAGGCGTTCGCGTTCTTCGACAAGGACGGCGACGGCCGCATCACGGTGGAGGAGCTCTCGACGGTGGTGCGTTCCCTGGGCCAGTCGCCCACCCCCGAGGAGCTCCGCGACATGGTGCGGGGCGTCGACGCCGACGGCAACGGCACCATCGAGTTCGCCGAGTTCCTGGCGCTCATGTCCCGCCAGCGGGAGGCCGCCAACGCCGACGACAACGAGGAGCTCCGGGAGGCGTTCGGGGTGTTCGACAGGGACCACGACGGCCACATCTCCAAGGCCGAGCTGCGGCACGTCATGATCAGCCTCGGCGAGAAGCTCACCGACGAGGAGGTGGAGGGCATGATCGCGGAGGCGGACCTCGATGGAGATGGGCAGGTCAACTTCGACGAGTTCGTCAGGATGATGAGGCTCTCCGACCAGCAGCACCAGTGATGGGACGTCTGTTGGGTCCATCTAAGCTACTCCATTTCATCCATGGAGCGGATGGAATTACTGCACCGCACGTACACATCCAGGCGTGGAGTGGCAGAGCGATCGCAGGACAGACTTTTGTTTGACTACCTGAGAGAGATGCAGATCGATGGGGGTCCGTTCAAATGAGATTTGGTCCAACTCATTGCTATCTTGGTTTAGCATAATATAGTAGGAGATGTACATGATGCATGCACATACGTATCTGCGTAACGCTGTGTTTTTCTCTTGATTCATGGCTAAGCAAGTGATTCACCTACCTGGTGCTTATAAATACTGAATCTTAGTTTATACATGAAAACATGACTACATGACTACCAATATTCTGAGATGCCTTGACGGCGCCTCTCACGTCTTACAAGAGAAGACTTCTTTTGAACTTATGCTTTTTTTTCCGAATTGAGAAGCCTCGCTCCCGATTTCATTTCAAAAAATGAAACCGATAATACAAGAGTAGTTTTGTTTCTTACAACTCCACCTCCATCACCTCCGGAATTACGAACAAAACAGGCATCAGAAATGAAATCGATAATACAAGAGTAGTTTTGTTTCTTACAACTCCACCTCCATTCACCTCCGGAATTACGAACAAAACAGACATCATCCAACCAACAAGCACCAGAAACTCCGAAACTCCTTACATATTACAGAACTTAACCAAGCTGTGTAACAGAGCAAACTAGACCAGAAACTAAACTTATGCTTAAAACCTAATCTATGTCTACGTCCACTCCGGGTGCACTGGGTCTAGTCTCGACGTCTTCCGCCACTGGGCTGCCGACACGAGAGGGGCTAACATCATGGTCGCTCCGCGCACGCCTCCCGCCCTAGCTTCGAACGCTAACGCTCCAACGCCGATGTGCGCCTAGCTTGTCGGGCCGCACTCTTCACCACCCGGAGCTCTCTCTCCTCCTCCGCTTCCCAGCGCTATCTCTCTTCCTCCGTTGTTTCGCGCCTCGCGGTGAGTCCACCATGTCATAGCGACCAACCTTGCAAGCGGTGGCGTCTGCCTCCCTCTGGGTTTACAACGCAATCATGGCCTGCCACTTGGCATGAGCCGGCAGCCAACATCCTCCTCTCCACGTTGTCGTGGGGGATCTCGGTCGGGCGTTCGTCTCCTCGAGGATCACCGCCATTAGTTCCCGGTCTCTATTCTCGCAGCGAACGGTTTGTAGCAGGCGAGGATGGCATCCTGCTCCAGATTTGCCGACTCCTCCTCGCCCTCCTCCATCTCCTCCTCCTCTGTGAGGAGGAAGAAGGCAGAGAAATTGGGTCCGGCGGTGGGTAAGCCAAGCCCACGGTCTAATCCTACGTGGTAGGTGTCCAGGCTTGTCCGGTGACCCCAGCTGCCCCAGAAACTCTAGGGCAAACATAGGAATGCCGAACAGATTTTAAGGCGACCCGTAGTATTAGCCAGAGATAAAACTGCTAAGATGCCCTATTCTATAGGAAACTCATCAAAAGGAAAGCCCACAAAGACCAAGGAATCGACATACACATTCATAGGATAAGAAAAGGAATTGTAAAAAGAGGTTGGAGTGAATGGTAGAATTCCTACGGGATGTAGTGCAATGATTTTATGGGAAAAATTCCTATAGGAATCAATCATATAAATCAAATGACCAATGTAGGAAAAATTCCTATAGAATAAAATCTTTCAAAAATCCTATGAAGTTGCTCTAAATCAAAGAGCCCACAGGAGTTGTCGAAACCACATCTTGAAACAATAGCAACAAAAGGAGCTACGAAGATGGATATGATGACCGCTTGTTCGTACGGGTGTATACTATTGTTGACGGTATTCAAATGATTCTCAGTTTTTTTGCTTTCTCCACAAGCATCGGCATACTCTCAAGCAACTGAGTAGGAGAAGGGGTCTATAAATTTATGAAATATTGATGAATTAGTGTGAATCATATGATATAATTTACCATCATCAGTAATTACAATGGTGACCTTATTTTGACAACCTCTGCTAATCATCAACAAGAGATAATTGCAAACATGAGAAAAAACAGAAATGAAGCAAGACGGGAACAAGACAGAGCACGACGAAATAGCTTAACAGCCGCAAAAAGAGCGGAGATGAATGCCCGAAGAAGAGTAGCCAGGCAAAAGAAAACAATAGATGAGAGGAATGCCCGCCAGAGGCAGGCAAGGAAAAATGTAACAGCTATGGAGAGACAAGAGACGAACGCGCGTCGAAGAGAACATTGGCAAAACATACCACCCGAGGAAAAGCAGGCCCTGCTAGCTCAGCGCAATGCAAGACTCGCGGATAGCGGAACACACCTTGCGCTGAATCCATCGCAATGCCATGTCCATACGGTGCTACTATGCCATCCTGTTCTTGGAATTGAATTGTTTACTTATTTCATGATATCGTCCACATAAAGCTAGATATAAGGAAAATATGGAGGTTAGGCTAGAACCATATCAACAAGTACACTGACAAGGTTCTATCGCCACAACGTCAGGCTTATCTCGATGTAAGATGTGTGTAGATAGATGATATCGGCTTGTGATGTACTGTTGTGTAGCTTGTATGTGCGAGATTAATATTTAGGAAATAATCGTTTCTTCAATATACATATCACCCATCATGCAATTTTCCGAGTCACGCTATTTCTTTGTATGACGGGACATATATTTATTAGCTTGCACTGTAGTATGGTAGTTAAATATTATATTTTGACACGTGAACAATTATGAAATGCTAAAAAGTTAAGTTTACATGTACGATGAAAAGACAAACTTCAAAGCAATTCGGTGACCAAATTATAAGGGAAGCAAGCCTGGCCTATCGCAATCATAAGCCACATGCATGAATACACTCACATAATTATTGGACGTTTTGATCAATGTTTATATCATCTTAGATCTAATAAGTTTGATATTCTGTGGCAACGCACGGGCACTCTGCTATATGTGATATTATCCCGTTGCAACGCACAGACATTATATATATTATAGGTAATAAAAGAAAGATGGCTTCTTGTGGTAGTCATTAAAATTATCTCTAAAGTTGATAAAAATTACCCACGCCACCGGCAAGTCACATAACGCTTCGATCTATCTTTTGTAGTGGGCCTGGGTTTCCGCACGCGCACGTATCTCCGCTAAGGGGGGAAGGGGAAGCGGGCGTGCGAGTGGTCGGTTTGCGCGGTGAGGGCGACTCGCGAGAAGAAACGAGGGTTCGATTTCGAGAGGATCTAGGGTTTGCCGAAGGCGGCGGCGACTCGCAACTTATATTGCGGCCACGCCGCTCTCAGCCGTCGGATCAAATCGGACGGTTGTAGTGCCTCAGCACCTGTCCAACGGGATTAAACCGGTCAGAGACCTGGACCAGTTTCCGCCCTGTTCGGCAGAATAATAATAATGAAAATAACTAAAAAAAATTAGCAGAAATAAGCAAGTTTTAGAACTTAATTTTCGTTAAAGTTGGAAAACACCAATTTTCAAAAGTATAAGAGCATATTGTATTTATGATTAACCAAATGGTTGTGTGTTGAAAGCTTGATAGTTTGCTCGTTATAAGACAATTTCACAGAAAAAGAAAAACACGAGCTATCACGAGCGAACATTCATAACTTTCAAGACAAAGATGCAATGTTTGGCCACATTCATGACATAGTTTGTCCAAATGTGCCCAAATTTGGCACATGCGTGCATTGTGCGATGGCAAACAATGTTGCCGAACAAAGATTTCGACATGTTTCACAAAAAAAACACTTTCCATTTTTCAAGGGCTAAAACCAGCGTTTTTTGTGAAGCGGCTACTGACAAAATCATCCAAAATAGCACCACTACATTTTTATCACAGAGTAGACATCATTTGCCTATTTGCGGCCATTTAGACGGCTTCCTGCCGATTCAGTTGAAAACATCTAGATTTTGAACTACAAGTGTCACATAGCTTGCCCATTATTTTTCCGAAATTTCATTTTTAGATTCACAAGTATCCATTTCATCATAGATACACCAAAATCTCCGCATGATTTTGGTGGTGACGGACCAAATTTAGGAGCCGCCGGTGGAGATGCTAGCTGAAACCAGTTCTACCCAATCCAAACACATAACGGAACCGTTCTATCCTAACCAACCACAAAAATGGAACCGTTTTATTCGGGTGGAATGAAACCATTCCACTTCATTCCAAAACCGAACGCACCCTAGGATATAGCAGCTTCGAGTATCACCGGATGTGCTTTTGTAGTTCAAAAGTGAATGTTTTGCCAAACTAGAAGATATCAGGGTATATGCATACATGCCCCAGCAGGGTAATTGTATTGTAACTTATCTGCAGTAGTGTGGATGATGGTCATGCTCTGTCAACGATTGCAGATATCTGGGATAATAAAATGGATATTGTACATATTTTCTGAATTTTCAATAAGGGGGCTTCATGTATAAGGTGTGCAGAAGTTCATACTTGGGCAGTGATTCATTCTCCACTTGCAGGAACTTGAAAAGATGTTGGTAGTGGATTCTATCCGTAAGGTGAGTGCCCTGATCCTTGATTAATCCTGTTATTACTTTATATGGCCGTGAAGTGTTTGTCCTAGATTAATGGGTGATTTATGTGTATATATATGCTAGAGTAGAAGACATGCATGCAGTTGCTTGTTGTCGATAAAGCAACATAAGCAAGGCCGGGTAGTTGAGCTAGGCATACTAGATTTGTTATTACTTGCAGTACAAAATTCTTAAGTGATTTGATCTATGGACGTTCCAAATTTCACTGCTGATGCATGCAATTATGGTGCCAACTCTACGTTATGAGATGTGCAAAATGTGGAATTCTAACTCTTGCCGTGTAATTATTAAATCAAAGTGGTCTATGGACCTTCCAAACTGCAGTCAAGTTTGGCTGCAGGCATTCAGTATGATTGTATTCCAACTTTTCTGTCTAGTTCTCCATTGATAAGCTGAACATGTGTCTTCCTTATGGCCACAATTTTATTTCACTTCAAAATATCTGTACACATTAAGTGGGAGAAGCTATCTCTTCTGAACCTACAGTTCAGAAAGCTGTAGTTCCACTTGAACCACCTAAAGATACAGGAAGATAAATTTCCAAGGAGTTGCTAAAGAAAGAGTGGGAAGAGCTTAATGTTGTAATGGTTGAACTGGGAATTTCATATGATTCAATGCTACTTAAGATGAAACAAAGGTAAGTTTGAAAATCTTTGATACTCCAATATTTTTTTCCATAAAAATTCAACATATTTTTATATTAGAAGTTGCGAGTTCTTTTACAAGTCCTAAAGATGTTAATAAGTTTAAATATTGTGTATATGTGTTGTGCTTATTTTCAACGATGTTGCTGGTGCAGAACCTGATGAAGATGCTACTCCGTTGGATGTCAAGGAGAGCATAAAGAAGGTTGCAATGAGCAAAAGATGGACGTTTTCCAATATGCGTTTTGAATCCTGGAAAGTATATATGTACTTGTCCGTGGTGACTTTGGATTTTCCCAAGCAGGTGTTCTCTTATCATGCATTCATCTCCATTGCAATTTCAACATGATTTAAAGTTCAAAGAAAAAGGTGTAACTTACGAAAATTTACAGCCATACTATCTTGCACTATAGTCTGTATTAAGTGAGACGTGTGTGCACGTGCATGTTAACTAGTATTGGTAAAAGCTTCAGTGTCAATCAAGCAAGCAACCGAAACTAAAGGCGATATAAGATAATTTCTTTAGGTACCAAAGGTCAAGCGGCTACTACATAAGAAAATTCATAAGCAACAAAATGATCTGATTACATTGCACATAAGTTCTGTCACTGCCTATCACTGATCTCTTTTTCCCTTCTATTTTGTTTTCATTGCCTTATTGCCCATCAAAATTCTGCTTGAGTGCCTATATAAAGAACTTGGCAACACTGACACATGATACATAACCATCTCACATAATTTCAAATCCAAATTCGAAATACAATAGCAATGCATGGATCAAATTAGGATTTGCAATTTCGGATATGGGTGCATCTTGTGTAATGTTGCGAAATAATTTCATGACTTACTGGTGGTGGTAGTACTGAATATAGCACCACAAGACATGATGAGCTGGGAAACGCATCACCATAGATTACATCCAGTATGCTTGAGCTTCAAAATCTTCATCATAGCTGGGCAGTTCATAAGAGCGGGCAGGCCGTTGAGCCAAGGTCATGAGTTCCCCATCCTTACCATAGGTGACTCGGAACATGGTTAGACGGAGCACATAATTATTGACAAGCCGCAGATGTTCAGCAAGGCAATACTCGTTGCGCTTACCAATGTACAAGAGCTGGACATTCACACGGCAGCGGTCCGGGTCCTGCGAGAAAAACTTGTCGATGCTGACCTTCCGCTGCAAAGACTGGCTACTAGCATTGGCAGACGTGACACGGGATGCACACAGGTAACCACTAGTTTTATGACCAACATCGTTGTCGCAAGTGAGGTTGAGCCCAAGCCATGCATTCAACTCAGGGTCATAGTGTGCAGGGCCCTTGAACGGCAGCACCCAGTCACCACGGCGTGTCCACTTCCCACTCCGTATGCCATAGGAGAATGTACCCTGACTCACTCGCCACCCTTCGGTGGCGGACACAAAGATTGTGCCGCCTCGTGGGTGGACCGCGTGGGCAATGATTCTGTGGGCATCAAATGGGAGTTGAGGAGGGAAGGTATTCCAACTCCAAGAGAAGCGTGAGGAATTGGGTAAAGACTTCCATTTCCAGTGTTTGTTGTCTTCTTTGCATTCTGCCTGCAGCTTGACATCATCACCAGGACCTGCCATCTTCAGGCAGTGCAAGCCTCCTTCGAAGCAAATAACATCTGGCTTGAAGCGCCTAGAATGAGATTCCAAGAAATACAGCTTGTTCCGGACGGCCACAGCTGAGTCGTAGCCGAAGCTAAGGTTTGTTGGAAGAAGGTCTGAAATGGTCAGCTGTGCTGTCTGGGTGTCGTAGATAACGGTCACACCGGCACAGAAAGTTGAGTCTTTTACGGGACAGATACCTGTGGCGACGATGCTGCTGCCCAGGGCAGCGAACTGCATCTTCTGTCGGATTATTGGGCGCCCTACGCGGACGACCGGAGGCTCAAGGACGCGCCGCCTAGATCCGGAGTGGGCATCCAGGTCGTCATCAATGTCCAGCTTATGTATTGCGAATCCCGTCTCATGGTGGTCCTCTAGCACGAGGTACAGATGCTGCTTCATCGCCGGCTGATGCGGCTTTGCTGCCGGCCGCTGCCGCTGCCGCCGGTAGGCTGTGCGGCCTGAGAGAATATCTACACCCGACTCAGGCCGGTTGGATCTGGCCGACCCCGCCAGCGAAAGAAAACGAGTTATCCAAAATGAGCACGGCTGGTACCAACCTACAAACGGAGATCCGGAAGCGGCGCCGGACAACTGACGGAGGCGGAGGATATGGCGATGAAACGCCGGTCCTGACGAAAGTAGATGTTTTGCAGCCGCCTGCATCTTTGCTGGCAGCGACGGAGATCTGGAGGGGAGCAAGTCGGAGATCTCACGACGGCACCACATACCAGAAGTTGGAGATGCAAGCCGATGCCACGGCCACCGCCATGCCGCCATCGCCTTCTGTGATTCTATCCCTTCCTAGATCTGATGGTGCAAAGCGGCGTGGTTTTTTCTTTTTTGCAGCAGCAGCAGCAGAGAAAAGAGCCGTGTTTATGAGGGTTAGGTTAGACTATTGAAGCGGTCGGTGGTACCAATCCCATCAAAAACCTAATCTCCGGGGATTGGAGGGTGCTTTCTCGTTTGCTGACTACCGTTAGCGTGCACGTGCATGCACGTACCATAATAATCTATAATAAAAAGATTTATCTTTTAATATTATTTCTCTTTTAGTTAGTTTTTTACCGAATCATTCAAATGTGTCTCATGGCAGCTAGTTTTGCTAAAAATAATGATACCAAATAGAATAAGTATCATGTACGATGCAAAATATACTTGTTCAACTGTGTCGGTCAAAATACATCCCGTAAATACTCCATAAAATTTAACATTTAGAGCCCACAAGATGATCTGCATGATTACGGAATTTTGATATGTTCAATAACAAATATAAAAAATCTTAATAGTTTGATTAAAATTTTAAAATGATGATGGATGAATTTTTCTAACCTTTGTTACCGTATAAAAAGATCGCACCCACCCGGTCAAACAGGACACGGCTGACCAAAAAATAATTGGCCAACGCCCTACGCTAATCTATATCTATACTACTATTAAAAGAACAAACTTGTGTTGATACATTGAATCTGAGCCCTTCAATATTTGGTCAACGGTCCAGATCGCTCCAATGTTTGACAACTCAATACAAATCCACTTTTACCCGTTTTACCCTCCCACCAAATCACATAATACTGCTAATGCCATCGTACCGGTTCGTTTTATTTCGTTTCGTGATAATTACATGAATTACCACCGCTAAAATATATCCTCCTGTCTATCGTCGCCGCAACCCTCCACCGTGCGAATCTGCCGCCGCCGCAACCCTCCTTCGTGCCAGTCCACCGCCGCTGCGCGAGTTCGCCGCGTGAACCCATCCCCGATGCACCTTGTGCCACCAGCGAACTAAGATTGACGTCTTCCCTGCGGCTGGACGCCAGCTCGATGACAGATAGAGCTCGAGGACAGCGCGAGGTCGGAGACGCGGCCATGGCGGGCAGTGGAAGGTCCGGTCGCAGCTATGACGAAGTCACGAGCTCGAAAATTTGTGACATGGCCCGCGGCGGAGGCGGTAGCTCAGGGTCACAAGCATGGCGGCCAAAATCCTGCCAGAGAGTAATAACCCCCAAGAGCAAGGGATCACTGTAGCACCTCTCAATCTGGAAATAATGTATCGATCCACAGGAGTAAGAAGGAAAAGTTATCTATTCCCTAGAACTAAAGTGTCACAATTTTTAGTTGATTATGCACTAAACAAGTTTAGAGAACAAGATGGTTGGTTTGATGGATGTAAAAGTGTCCCAATCCTCTTCTTTGCAAGAGGACAAGACAAAGTTAGTAGCAAGTGAAAGTTCTCAAAGAGAGAAAGCCCAATCCTCTATGTAGCAAGAGGACAAGCTCAAGTGTACGGTGTTTCAATGCTTGGAAATAAGGCCTAGGGATCATACTTTCACTAGTGGACACTCTCAACAATAATAATATAATTGAACACATAGATATTTCCTCACTGTGCTACTCTGAACTATTCTTATGTTGGATAAAAATACCAATCTACTGCGTAGGGCTACAAGAGCACACCTTAAAGTCTGAGTGAACAAACACCACAATATCATAGAACACCAGGACCATCGTGTAGGGCTACAAAAGCACACCTTAAAGTCTGAGTGAACAAACACCACAATTTTATAGTGACATCCAACACAAGAATAACTCATGGTAAGTATTTCTGTAACCTTTACCCTAAGAGTCACACACGGTGCGCACACTGTCAACTTCACACCATGGGACAAAGGTGACTCCGGAAATTACATTAATAAAACCACTTGAGTAGCATAAACAATGAAGGAGAAACATCCATGAATTCAATTAGATTACAAAGCTCATGATCACATAAAGATCACATCATGGGAGAGAGAGATAAACCACATAGCTACCGGTAGAGCCCTCAGCCCCGAGGGAAACTACTCACACATGATCATGGTGATGAGGAGCTTGACGAAGAGGTGCAGCCCGGAGTGGAGGCGGCGGCCCGCAGCAGCCCTTGGCGGCCGCGGGGGCGGCGGCCCTCGGCCCCCTTCTTCTTCCTTGGTGATGGTGCAGCAATGGAGGAGATCCTCCCTCTCCTTGGCGGCTGCCAAGAGGAGGAAAATTCGTGGTATGGGGGCCTCCCACGAGTTAGGTTTCCTCTCTTTATAAAGTTTCACGGATTCCCGTCATCCCACCTAGGGTTACAGTGCAGCGGCGATATCTGGAGCGTCCGGACTCCGATTGGGCCGAATTTTAAGTCTAGAACGTTCGCCAGAAAATTCCCTGCAATTTTTGCGACTAGACTTTTTCCATTTGACGTCATCTTCGGGCCGAAACGGGTTCATCTTCAAAAATAGTTTTCAGACAGATTTCAGGAAAGTCCCAATTCGACTTCAATAAGGTTTCCTTTGCCTTATTTGATAATTTCTACACATTAAAGTGTAAAACAAGAATATTATGCACTTTGGCAACTATTAGTAGGTTAGTCCAATAAATATCATAATATGATATAAAGTGCATATAAAACATGTGATAATTGACATAAAACAAGCATGAAACATCAGAAATTATAGATACGTTTGAGACGTATCAAGCATCCCCAAGCTTAGTTCTACTCGTCCTCGAGTAGGTAAAGCGATAAAACAAAATAATTTCTGAGGTGACATGCTACCATCATGAACTTGATCAAATATTGTAAGGCACATGTTATGAATAAAGTGATAAACTTATTGCTACATAGAGTCAAATGATTCATTCTTCAAAGGAGTAGCAATATGCGAGATAGATTATGAAGTGATATCAAATATTCAATGCAAGGATGTTCATTGATAATTCACAAAGTGTAACATAGTAGCAAGTAATATGGAACACATGTATGCATAATGATAAGTAGAACATCCTACAATGGTCATAGAGTGTAGATGAAAATCTGAATATGATAGGTGTACACTTTGGAAAGATGTATATGTGAGTAGAGGTAAAGCATGCATAAGTTTCATCCAACTTCTAAACTCTTCTACTTAAGTTAATGATTGCAATAAGGTATTCATCGGTGTCAAGCTCTCATTGCCCCTATCATATCATCTTGAATGATTAAGATTAAAGTGAAATCAAATATGAGTAGTGTGCTTGATAAAGAATGGGTTGAATGTCTCATGCCCCTTGAATACAAGTAATTACACCATGTGTTACTCAACTTGGGAAACAAAGCAAGTTTAATTAAATATCATTGTAAGCATAATAGTATCATCAAGAGCGTCAACTGGGGTACCTCTTGTCCCAAGATATGGAACAAGCCCATATCAAAATGACAAGACAAACAAACAAAATGAACAATCTCAACACCCTTTTTATTTACCATTTGGAATAGTTTTTTATTGCAAGGTGTATCACAGAAGGTTCACCATAGTATGTAAGTAAATTTCCACCATGAATGATGCATGGCTTAGATTAGCGGCCCAGGCGTCTCTCTAACCATTTACACAAACTCATTTAAACTCACTCTATTTCCACATTTATTTCAAACATGATAAGCATCCATAGACAAAAGCACATGATATCAACTAAATGAAGAAGAACGTGTTGAAAACTTGCCATGTGACAGCACATATGGGCTAACTTTCAACCCAAAACATTCATCAAGCCACAAACATCATAATCTTAATCACAATGGGTCAAGTTTTATTATGCAAATAAAAGAACATTGTGCATCAAGTTCGTGAGAGCTATATAACCAACTTTTTTTCCTTTGCAATCAGTAACATAAACATTTTCATTCAGAGGTAAGATAACACAAACAACATGTTAAACTTACTCGGAGTAGCATAAAGCCAATAGGTAGATATGGTGGACTCACTGGAATAACTTTGGTTGAAGGTGTTGGAAACAAGTTTTTGCTTGTTGGAGTTTTTGGGCTAGCAAAAGGGAGAAAGTTGACCATCTAGATGCATGTATGAGTGTCCATAGAACTAACTAATCCATGTCAAACCAAGTGAAATAACAATCAGCACCAAAATATGAATAAGTGATAGCTCTTCAAAAAGAATTTGCAAACTATTACTCATAAACAAGCTCATGAATCATGCAACTATATGTATCATTAAAAATCAAGTCAAACATCCCTTTTCCCAATCTTATAAAAGCATCCAACATATTTCAACCCATATTTCCAGTAGCTCTCTCATATATAATTGATAGTGTGGTGGTCTCTCAAAACTCAAACAAAAACAAAAACGACGCTCCAAGTTTATGCGATAAAGTGCTTTGATCGAAAAACAGAAGTTGGACGTGTGCAAACCGAGAGTGTGTAGGTCCAGCGGGGTTGTCTTCACATCCCCAAGCTTATGGTCTTCACCATCCTTGGATAGCTCTTGGTGCATCTCCTCCAATCCCTGTGAAAAAACTTCAAAACACCGTTTCTCCCATCTCTTTTCTGTGGGGTGCATTAATAGTGATAAACAAATAGGTTCCTTGCTGCATATAATCCTTGAACAAAAATTCATATGACATGTCCATAAAGTGTATAATGTTGTATGCCTACTCATAAACTCAATTGGATAAAAAAGATTCAACTTAAAAGCTCAAAGCATGCATCAAACAAAATGGGACAGAATCTGTCCAGAAAAACAGCAGCAGCAAAACGTATTTTTCTACCCTACCAAACTTTCTGGAAAAATTTCGAAAAATTCATGCATACAGAGGATGAAAAGTTGCAACTACAGTTCAAATATGAGCTCATTCGGAGTTATAGAATAAGAATTAAAAATCATACCGTGCACTGACTTGTGCAGGAATAAAATCTCCGAACGCTATAAGCAACTTTTTCAAACCAAAAAGGGTAAAACTTGGCACTTTATTCAAAACTCCAGAACCTAAACTATAAACAAAGTCTCTTGGTACAGCAAGAGGACACAAAGAAAATCACACAAAAATAACCGGGTTGCCTCCCGCAAAGCGCTTTCTTTATAGCCATATAGCTAGGCTTGATAGTTTTAATGATGCTCACATAGGAATGAGAATTGAAATGCAAAAGAGAGCATCAAGGGAAAAATATGAAACACATTTAAGTCTAACCCACTTCCTATGCATTGGGATCTTGTAAGAAAATAAATCAATAAAGCACAAAGTGACTAGCATAGGAAGGCAAAGCAAGTGCAACTTCAAAATTTTCAACAAAAAGAGAGGAGA
Source organism: Poa pratensis (assembly GCA_947311845.1). NCBI lineage: Eukaryota > Viridiplantae > Streptophyta > Magnoliopsida > Poales > Poaceae > Poa > Poa pratensis. The sequence goes on from CAMZMU010000010.1 coordinate 13,871,386, forward strand.
CTTAATATTATTGTGGTAAATGAAATCATGTCTCCCTCTCTCATAAAAACTTTCAGTAGCATCATTGATAAACTCAACAATATAGGTATCACATGAAACATTCTTATCATGATCCATATGCATAAAAGTATCATTACTCTCCACGTAAGCATAAACAGTTTCATTAGGAATAGTGGGAGTAAAACATTCATAATAATCATTGTAATCATCATATATAGGAGGCATATCATAATCACAATAAACTTTATACTCAATAGTGGGTGGACTGAAAATATCATATTCATCATCATAAATGGGAGACATAGTATCATCAAACAAGTCAAAGAACCTCCCCAAGCTTAGATGATTGCAAGATATAAAATAAGTTAAAGAAACCTCCCCAAGCTTAGTCTAGTGCACACAAGAATAGAAACTTAAGCGCTACGCTCCCCGGCAACGGCGCCAGAAAAGTACTTGATAACCCCCAAGAGCAAGGGATCACTGTAGCACCTCTCAATGTGGAAATAAGGTATCGATCCGCAGGAGCAAGAAGGAAAAGTTATCTATTCCCTACAACTAAAGTGTCACAATTTTTAGTTGATTATGGACTAAACAAGTTCAGAGAACAAGATGGTTGGTTTGATGGATGTAAAAGTGTCCCAATCCTCTTCTTTGCAAGAGGACAAGACAAAGGTAGTAGCAAGTGAAGCTCTCAAAGAGAGAAAGCCCAATCCTCTATGTAGCAAGAGGACAAGCTCAAGTGTACGGTGTTTCAATGCTTGGAAGTAAGGCATAGGGATCATACTTTCACTAGTGGACACTCTCAACAATAATAATATAATTGAACACATAGATATTTCCTCACTATGCTACTCTGAACTATTCTTATGTTGGATAAAAATACCAATCTACTGCGTAGGGCTACAAGAGCACACCTTAAAGTCTGAGTGAACAAACATCACAATATCATAGAACACCAGGAGCATCGTGTAGGGCTATAAAAGCACACCTTAAAGTCTGAGTGAACAAACACCATAATTTTATAGTGACATCCAACACAAGAATAACTCATGGTAAGTATTTCTGTAACCTTAAGCCTAAGAGTCACACACGGTGCGCACACTGTCAACTTCACACCATGGGACAAAGGTGACTCCGGAAATTACATTAATAAAACCACTTGAGTTTATCTTCGGGCCGAAACGGGTTCATCTTCAAAAATAGTTTTCAGACAGATTTCAGGAAAGTCCCAATTCGACTCCAATAAGGTTTCCTTTGCCTTATTTGATAATTTCTACACATTAAAGTGTAAAACAAAAATATTGTGCACTTTGGCAACTATTAGTAGGTTAGTCCAATAAATATCATAATATGATATAAAGTGCATATAAAACATGTGGTAATTGACATAAAACAAGCATGAAACATCAGAAATTATAGATACGTTTGAGACGTATCAGAGAGCTATTTGTTGCGGCCATGGCAAGCGCCGCGAGCTCGAAAAATATGGCCATGGGCGGCTGTGGGTCTGTGGTAGCTCGAGGTCGTGGCCGCCAAAATTTGGCCGAGCGTGAGCTCGCTGCTGCGACCATGGTGAGCGCCGCGATCTCGGGATGACGAGCGGAAGAAGCAGCTGAACTGATTTTTGTCAATTTGAGCATCTTGAATTCTTGATGCGTGGATGAGCAATTTTTTCGATTAAAATAAATGAGAGATTTGAACAGCTATAATCGTCCGTGTTCTTCGTGAATCCCATATGAACGAGGAAGATGGGAAAGTGAAATAGATGGGGAAAGTATGAGAGAGATGGCATGTGGGTCCCATGGGAGACTGCTTCCGTTGACTGCAAACCAGACGAGAGACGAGACAATAGCTTCAGCGTTACGAGCCTAGGTGGAGGGCGTGAGACCACCGTTTGCCCATGCCTCCACTCCATTGCTCGTAGTCGTAGCTGCAGCTAGCGTTCTCTATCTCTCATGCGCTGCTGGCCTGCTGCCGCTTCTCTTTATCTCTCACGCGCAGTTGTTGTTGTCCCGCTCTCACGATCTCCTCCTGCTGTGTAGTTGTTCTATCTCTTCCGTATTATTTTCTTTTTCGAGAAACCGTATCTGAATAATGGTTTGATTCCAAACTCCACTTGTATATATCTCTATCATTATTGTGTACAGCGTTATCATCCATTAACTTGAGATGATTGTTTAGTTTTTTTTTTTTTGAGGAAAGGATCCGACGCATATATTAAAGTAGCTCAAACACTTTACAAAAAGGTCTAAAAGAAACCAGAAATTACAAAAGGACCCCGAAAAGTGCAGAAACCACCCCAAGCTACCAGAAGGAAACACAATCGGATCCACCACCGCCGCACCCCAAGCTCCTAGAAGACGCCGGAGCCGCCGTACCACCAGCCGCCGGGAAGAAGGCGCAACAACCAGATGTAGAAGACCGCAAGATGTATACAGTGGGAAGAAAAGTATATCATCACGAGCACAGGCACAGGGTGTGAATCAATGATATAGTACTTGGTATCGATGTACTTGATGAGCAATATTAAAAACAGCAGCCATTTTGCGTACGAATTTAACTAAATCGTTTGGGTTGGTGTCAAATTGGAGAGCAATTGGATGCACTTTTTTTTTATAAAGAGAATATATAATACCAAGCAGATATCAATTACACCCAGTTTCTGCAACAACATAACGTCAAGAGCTAATCAAGACATTAAGAATGCACACAGCCAAAAGAAAATAAAAAACCGCGCCTGACAATCAGCAAAGCAGCAGGAACTATCACCACCATAAGGCACACCCGGACTGTCAAAAAGGTTCTTCAAGAACGACGCCTTTAAGAAGGGAACCGTGCACAAACACTGTCGTCGTCTGATCATAGATCATGGGTTTTCACCCCGAAGAAAGTCTGACTGAACTCCAGACAATGCCTTCAACAAGGAGACGAATAGAGATCCGCAATTGACAGGTACAACCAGTGAAGATCAGACCTAGGGTTTTACACCCCGGAAGTCAAAACTTTGTGCTCATAGAGCACCACCAAGAAGAAGTCCACCTGTGTTGCCGCCCCCGCTTACCGAGACTGCTGCAAAACACTGATCATCCGGTTCACAGTCTTCACCGCATCCAAACATGTCTTCGTCATCACTTGAAATCGAAGTCGCCATGAGCCATGGAAACCACTAGTCATCCGGCACAACCATCTTGACATTCCCCGTCATTATCAGCACCAAGGTAATCGCAGCTAAATATGGCATGTCGTACCTCTTGGTGCTGACAAATCGGAGTGTGACAATACCACATGTCGATTTTCAACGCGGAGATCTGGTCGAGGAGCTTTGCCGCACCAATCCTGCAAAGCAATTTCTTTTACATGTTGTCCCTGTTGTTGCCACAAGGGCCTGGCTAGCTCTCCCCTCCCTCTCAATCGCTCGAACGGAGGTGGAAGAAGATGAAACACTGGACACAAGATTTTTCGGCCGGCGACGAACGCCGCCACGGGCGCACCAACGCCCTAATCTTCTTGTATTTTTACAGTGGCTACATTGCTCACTCCTGTTGATTACAACGAGTAGTACATGGGGGGTTTTAGACAGAGCATAGGCGCACGCACGCACGTTCTCCACCTCGCTCACGACTCGCACACACGATGCCCAGCTCGCACGATCTGCTCACTTTGCCGCACGCACAGCGCGCTCCGCGCAAGACTCGGCCAAAGTCCAACAGAACACAACGGCCCCTGCTGCACTAACCTATGCATGCAACTAACAACTAGTCTAATCAAGATTACTGCTAACAGTCCCTCCCGATCCATTGATGGGGATGATCACAGTTGGCGCCCGCGGTCTGCACCCATGAACTCGATCCGGTCGCGACTTAACGCCGCATGGACCAAATCCGTATCCATGGGCGGCTACCGGTACTCAGATAATCTGACTGCCGCGACCGTATGTCGTTGGCCTCAAGAACTGTACCGCCATCCTTCCTCGCAGCTTGCCGATCTCGCCGGCCCTCCAATTCGGAGTTGTAGCTAGCCACCAAGGATTTCCACGCGGGATGGATTTCCATGCGGGATGCATCATGCGCCATGCACACGGGATGGCGGCTGGCCGGAACGCCAGTACGGATCATGTGCATGCACATGTACAGCACACGCACGCAAGACGCTGGCTGGACGGAACTTCAGAATGTATCAGATCGAAGACAGTACAGATCAGATCAGATCGAACTGCCCAGGCTTTATTGGAAGGGAAAAAATGGCAGGGCGCCTCGCCGCCGCCGTCCGTCGTCGGATGACCTCCTCCGGCAGCGGCGGGGGAAGGTAGGAAGGGGAGCGGTGGCCGGCGGCTGGGAGGTAGGGTTTCCCCCCAGGAGCATTTCGTGATTGCTAGGAATCTCTACTATCTAAAAAGAGAATTTGGTTCCTTAGCCTGCCGTCTGATTTTTCGTCCAACTTCCTCGTTTCTCACCCACGCCGACAGGTGGGCCAATGAATTGACGCGCCGATCTGCTCCGTCGCCCGGATCTCGCGACACCACTTCTGCCGTTGACTGCGCGGTTGCCAGCGCAGCTCTGAGCCCCGCCGCGGTTTTCCTCAACCTCGCGTGCTGTTCGTCGTGGTGTACACCGCATAACTCCCGGAGCTCGCCCTTGTCACCGCCGTGCAACGAAGGAAACGAGGACGGAGAAAAGGCGGCAGCGTCTCCCCAGGTGCTATCCGCCGCGTGCCGCCCCCGCCGCCGAACCGGCTCTGCTGCGCACCCCGCGCTCGCATCGGACTTCCGCTGGCCAGCGCCGACGAGGGCGGCCTCCACCCCCGCGTCCGGCCTCCCCATCTTCCCGTTCGACGGCGAGCGTGGCCTCACCCCCTCCGTCCTCCTCTCGCCTCTCTGACCCGGCCTCCCGTCGCGGTCCCCGTTCCGTTCCCCTCTTCGTCTCCCAGGAGTTGGGAAATAAACCCGCAGTACCACGCATCGACCTGATCCACTCGCTTCTTCGTCTCCTCTGAGCGGCGGCGACCAATGGGAGACGGAACGACCACCGGCGGGAAGCCCCGAGGCAACCACCCAGCTCCAGATCGGCTCCGGCGACTACTTCCACTGACCGCGACCCCTGCTGCGCTCCGTCGCTCCCCATCTGCCCGGCCTCAACTCCCCCATAGTACCCATGGAGAGAGGAGAAAAGGCGGGCGGCGGCGCTACGGTTTGGTCCGACTGCCATTCCGACCTTCCTGCGGCGACGCCTCGAACATCGTGCTCGCCGACCCGCTACCGAGCCATAGCTCCGCTCTCCCGACCTGCTGCATCACCAGGACCAGCGGCCGCGGGAGACATGGTCCGACTCAACGGCGACCTGTGACCCTCGGCATGTTCCACCTCTGAGCCGTAGCTCCGATGTCCCGACCTGCTGCACCAATGGAGCTAGGCCGCCGCGGGAGACTTGGTCCTGCTCGTCGCCGGCTCCTGACCCTTGACCTGGTCGTCTCTTATCTCCACTAGCAGTCGTCCAGGGATATACTCCCGTGGGATAAACCAGCAGAGGCCACCGTCGAGCTACACCATCTGCCCCGTGGAGCTTCAGCTGTACCAGCAGGCTGCAGTCGGCTGCATCTACTGGATGTTGCTTGGCTTCTTATCTTTTGATTAATCAGTGCAAATGGTCAGGCAACATCTAATTATGCATATGCATGCGCTTATTCATTGGTGATGCATTGTGAAAACTGCAAAGTGAACTTAAGTATGTATGTTCAAATTCCTAAGTTACGGTGATGAATCGGTGTTCTTGCTGGTGATCTGGAGTGTCGATGCTTGTTAGTTGTTGATACTGTTGCATATCTTCAATCCATTAGCACTATGTTGCAGTCTCAGTTTTGTGCTTGTATTCTCAAAGATATACTGAAATTAATCATCCCCATGCCTTGATGCTAAGTGTCTAATTGAACAAATAATATCGTCATACTCAAGGGTACAAAAGTGCTGTTTCAGAAAGTGTATTTGACCAGAGTAGACACCATACCATATTATTGCAGCTTTCGGTCCAGAAGTGTGTATGTCTAAAAAAAGCTCACTTAACCTTCAGTTTAAATGTTGGCAAATGGAAACATTGTGTGTGGCTCTTCTGCTAGATATTTCTCGTGCTTCTTACATCTTGATTAAATCTGTTATTTACTGATTTTCTTTCTTATGTATTCTGAACTTACTGTATTGATAGAGGTAGCTGTGGCCGCCAGTCTAAAAAATAACTAATGGGCGAAAACAATTAGTTTAAGGAAGATTAGTGAGAGCTTCGTCAAATGTTCAAGGTTTAAACAAGAAAAGACAAACTTATAGCTAGCACAAGTTAGATGACAGGCACTATTGTTGTATCTGACTAGATGCTGCGGTAGGACCGTAGGAGAGGTGTGTGTATATTTTTAATGTGTCTACCAGATACATTTTCAGTGTTATTTGGCTTCCAAATTGTTTGATTCTTTAAGCAACAACAGGTAGTAATTCTGCACTACAAACCTCCAACTAGCTCTGCATCATATGGAGAAGATACCGCTTTAAGTTTAAAACATCATATGGATGAGCTACCTTGGAGTTGAACATGCCAACTAGCTCTGCATCAAGATATCGTTGCACTTGCCAAACTAAAATCGTACACTTGTTTAACCATAACAGTTTTGAATAAAATCGATACACGGCTTATCAGCTAGCTCATCTGAAAGAATGCTCAAGACTTAAGTACAGGGATCTGAAAGAATGCTCAAGAGTCAAGTACAGGGCACATGAGAGATATTAAATTTGTAAATCATTCACTATTGTTGTAGATGCATTGCTAAAGCTTTCAGTGTTACATCTGGCTATAAGGTAGCTTAGTATATTAACTTTTGTACAAGACATTTTCATTCTGTTTGACATTTCTTTGTTCTCTGGTCGTGCTCTAGGTTGCAAAAAATTAAACTTGTCAAAGGTATCCGGAAGGCTTGGGCATCCTTCCGTCAGGACCTTGAGTCCAGTTGAAGCATGTGTGTGCATAGTAATCACGCAGTGTCCACAGTTTGTAAACTAATGACAATTTGGAACTGGATACTTCTACTCTGATGATCTGATTCTTGCAAACAAGCTTATGGTTGCTCGCACTCAAAATTGCATGTTCACTATTAGTTTTCTTTTGTTATTAAAACACAACGGAGGTGATGAATTTGTCCTGCTAATTTTCTGTGCTGTCGTAAAAGTCATTGTGTGTCGCTTCTGGTCGGTTAAAATCGAACTGAATCATTCGGTCGTGGGAATTGTTTGTTCTCGCTCCTTATAGGAACCGACCAGTCAATGTTAGAAAAGCAAGACTTGTCAAACACCAAAGAACTGAAACTAATTAGTTCAGTTACACTGAAGAGGGAAACACGCACACGTATAGAAAGTGGGCCAAGTGTTTTACATGCTGCAAATGTTACGTGAGAATGTGCCATGTTTTATCTAAAAAAATGTGCCATGTCAAAAACCGTGTGCGACTAACGCTATGAAAGAATATGATTTCTTTACAATGGGATGATATCCACAGTCACAAATGAACTGCCATTCCTGAAAAAGTAAATCTTAACTGGGCTAAAAATCTTTTCCTATTTAACAGCTAGCTGTTTTGAAATTCAGAAACAGACACTTTTTTTCCAACCGTCCGATTCGTCTCTCACGAATCTCCGCGCGTCCCCCCCGTATCTGATTTCTTTTTCTTTTTTCCTACCCGAGTCGGTTTTTTTGAGTCTTTTCTTTTTGAATTTTCTTCCCGTTCCCAATCTGACTCATTCGAGAAGAGTCGTCGCTCCTCACGTGTCGAGAGAGCAAGAGGGACAGAGAGGCGGAGGCGATGGCGCTGTCGCCAGATGCAGCTTCGCCGGCGCCGGTCGGGGCGGTTCTTCGCGAGCCTGGGACGGCGGAGCGAGCGGCTTCCGCGGATCTCCGCGCCGGTGTGGGCGCAACTTCATTGGAGAGAGGTGCGGCTCGCGACCGTCGTCCTCAGTCGTTTATGGCGGTGTCGCCGGGCGCAGCTTCGCCGGCGCCGGTCGGGGCGGTCCTTCGCGACCCTGGGACGGCGGAGAGAGCGGCTTCCGCGGATCTCCGCGCCGGTGTGGGCGCAGCTTCGTTGGAGAGAGGTGCAGCTCGTGACCATCGTCCTCAATCGTTGAAGAGGCCGGCGAATCACGCGAGGGAAAGGGTTGTTCGCCGCCGTCGAGATGGGTATTACTCCTCGTCCCCTCTATCCCCGTTCCTTGTTTGATTTGATTTTGTTTCCTGATTTTCGTCTCATCGGGTGCTGGTCGGCCCCTGGATCTGAATTTTGTCATGTGCTGTCCCATTAGGTCATGCTATGTCTTGATAGTTGCTGGAGTTCATCTCCGATGCTTGGAAGTCTGTGGTCGGGTGGCGATTTCATGACCTGTGTGTGCTTGTTGTCCCTCACGTGTTCATGTTGGTAGTATACTTGGTGTTCGTAGTTCAGAAAACAGTTACGGTGCAGTTTCGGTGTTGCTGTCCAGGCTCATTGGTCTGGTCATATATGATGGTGTGCTTGTACTATTCCCATTGTTCAGTTTTGGTTTACCCCTTTATTTCCCATGTGTTTTGCAGTGTATGCTATTCATGTACCTCAAATTGATATGAATCATTTCACATACAGTTTACATGGGGAGGATGTTCGTGTGCAGTGCTGTTTATTCACTGTGTGCAGCGCTGTTTATTCAATCTGGGAATGATGTTGTGTCAGTCCCTACTTTAACTTTAGGTTAGGCTGATGATGTGCTTATAGCAATATACCATGGTTTAGTTTGTGTTTTAGTCTTGTCTCCAATGGTGTTGGTCATCTTGTTTCAGTGTTTTGAGCTTGTTGGTTTAGAACCATGTCAAAGAAAATTTGTTCAAACACTGCCAAGTTTTTAAACCATGACATATGTTGCATTGCGCTACTTGTGCATGTGTTTGATAGCTGCATGAGTCTGTCCCTTCACGGAGCTTTTGTCACAAGCCATGCCAATGATTTTTCTGTAATTTTTTGCTTGTCATTAGCTTCAGGTTTTCAATCTAGTGGTGTTGTTCTGTGTTAGGCTCTATATGAGCTGATGTTGTGCTCTATCTCTTGGTGTAATTAGTGTTCATTCCTTTTGTTTCATGCCTTCAGTGTATGAACCTTTGTGTGGTTGAATGGTAGACGTTGGGTAAACCCACTGATTATGTTTCTCTTCTTTTTTTCAGCGATCAAACACTGAGAAGATTTGGTGATAACTTGTCAGTACTGAATTCTGTACTTCGACGTGTACCAGATTATGAAACTGATAATGAGATGTCATATGTTGATAGCTTTTCGTCGAGTGACAAAGTATGATTTTCTTAGCCATTTTTTTGTGTTTTGTTTCTGATGTGTTGTATCTTTATATTTTTCTTCGCGAAACTTTATTGTTTTTCACCTATTCTTCATATACAGGAGAATGTGAATCCCACGAGGAAAAGATTTCTGGATGATGCGCTTTTTGAATTTTTTCAAAAAGAGGTTGGATTGCAAAACCACTTTTGGAATTTATTTGTTGATTTTTTATTATGATATTTGTGGTAATCTGTTCCTTAATTTGTCCTGCTGTTAATAGGCTATCAAATCTATGAAAAGTGGGCTCTCCAAATTCTGGAATGAATCTGATGTTTGCTTCAAGGTTTTCATCTCAACTTTAGCTGTGGCCTATATGCATTGTTCGCTATTTCCTGTGTTGTGTCGCTTTTCTGTTAGGTTGCCCTTTTGTTCTTACGGTGTTTTATTTTTGTTTTCTTTCAGACCAGAGTGGAGAATGAATTGGTTCTCAACAGATGTGATTTTTCTTCATATTCTATCAAGTATTTTTGGGAGGTCTTGAAATCTATGTCTGACCGTCGTAAGGAGGTTATTAGGAACTTTGGATTCAGTTGTCTTTTGTTGTTCCAGAAATGTGACATTCCTTCAGCCTTTGTCCGGTGGATTGCTAGTTGTGTAGACACCGTGTCTTCTCAAATATTGGTTGATGATTGCAAGATCATCCCAATATCGAAAGAATCGGTTTATTATGTTACTGGATTGCCAAAGAGCGGAAGTGTTCCTATGCCAGATAGTGAACGTGGTGCTAAGTTCATTTTGTCATTCTTCGGGTTGACTGAGTTGCCACATATTACCTTTTTTGGGAATAAGTTGAAGTCCAACGAAGTTATGACTGACAAGGAAATTCTTGTATGTTTCATTGTTGTTGCTTTCAAGTGTTTTCTGTTCCCTTCATCAGATGAGTATCCGAACACTGATTTCTTGCACATACTTGAAGAACCTGAGACTGCTAGCTCTGTCGACATATGCTCGCTTGTGTATGAACACTTTATGTCTGGAGTTTCTAAATTCTCAAGAATTTGTAGGTTGAATGGTAGGAAACCAAAGGAGTTTGAATTCTGTCACTACATGCTTGCAGTGAGTTTCTTGTTCCAATAAATTTTGTTTGGTTGGATAATTATTTATTTTTTTCAACTAATTTGCATCAACCAAATTTGTTTTTCAGGTTTACTATCTTGATTCCTTAGATTTTGGTGCTAGAATGGTTGATCAGAGTGTCCCAAGGATCTCGGTTTGGCATGGAAACATGATAAAATTCTTCTCTGACTTAGACCACAAGAAGAAAAATATTTTTGGGAAGAGGCAGCTCAAGAAAAACCTTGCACGCTGCTATAGAGAGGTGTTTCTTTTGTGTTGTTAGTTTTTATTTTTTGGTTTTAGTTCTCTACATATGCATGATTCAAAAGTAAGGTGTGGCACTAATTTGCTTGCTTTTTCTTTGAACTAGTTTGGATCACAGGAAGAAACTGTAAACAGCGTTTCAGGTGGAACATTTGTTCCTCGAGGATTTTCGACGGGGTTTAAGGAGTCCTTGCACATCAGATTTGGCAGTACACTAGAAGCTAAGGTAATAATATGTTTTTCATTATTTTTTGTTGTCATGCATCAAGTGTTTTCTTATTTTTTTTGATTTATCTTTTGTGTTGTTCTTTTTGTATCATAGATTATCGATGGAATTATTGAGTCAGTTCAGGCAGCTGGTCTTTCGAATGTTGACAAGTATTCAAAGTGTGAATTGTGTGTTGCTAATGTGTTGGAATTCTTGACGATTTCAAAATCTTCTGAGGTTAAAGTATCATCACGACAAACTGATGTACTAGGTATATTTCTACAGTCTCCCGTTTTTCCTGTGACGTGTACTGTTCCTTTCTAGAGCTCCTGTATGTTCTTCATTTTCTTACCTTTTGTATTTGCTATATTATTTTTTGTAGCGGGTGAGATAACTAAGCTTGCAAAAACTGGATGTACTGCAAGCGAATGTATCCCTATCGTCAACAGTACCAAATCAAATGTATATTGCTGTGTCATTTTTCTTCCCCTATGATATACCTATTTTATAGATTTTAGAACTATGTTTTTTAAATTCTTGTCTTTTCCGTTGATGTCAGCTCGATGTTGGAAGTAATTTGGGGGCTGTAAACCCAAATGTTGTGTCACGAGCTTTAGGCAGCAGCAGTGCTGCGCCTTTGATTTTTGGTAATCATCTTGAGTCAACTTTTTTTTTCGATTGGTGTTTTGTTCGCACCCATTTTCCAAAACGATGTTTGTTGAACAGTATACTTTTTTCATTTCCACAGATAGCCCAAGCTGTGTCATCCCCAAGCCTGTTGAGGCTTGTACATTCAATACAGGTACATTATTTTGTTTCTTCTCATGTTACCGTTTGTGCTTCTTCCACTATTATCATCAAACTCCATTATGTTGATGCTTTCTTATTTTTGAACTTTTTTCTTTCAGCTCCTGCGGTGCAACCATTGAGGAAGGTCATGTCAAAATTTGGTCAAAATCTGCCTGCAGCCAATACTTTCCCTGCCGGTGTGAAACTTAATCCGTCGTTCTTATATCCTGATTTCACCAAGGACAAAGGCCATGTCAGTCATTCAAATTCTGTTGGAGGTTTTGTTCTGCCAAACAGTAACACTTCACCAATATCTCGTCTTAGGTTCCCAGAAACTCCAAATGTGAAGGTATTTTTATTAGTCATGTTGTTTTGTCCTTATTTTCCGTGGATACATGCAATGCAGCAGAGATATCAAGACGTGTAGTCATCTTTTTTTCTGCTACTACCTGCTACAGGTTTTGAGCTCATCTAAAAATGGCGGCAGCTTGAATGCCAGTGGAAACAAGTTGACCACAACAGTTGTTCCTTCTCCGAGACCACTGCCTGTAAGTATCATTTCTCTCTTTTTCGTGTTCCCTTTGTCATATTTGTTCATTTTGTTCACTCCATTAATACATTTTTTTTGCTTGATTTCATCTTTTTTCAGGCTATGAAATCCCCTGAACTTAAGATTACTGGTTTCAAGAGTTCCAGCTTACCGCATGTTGAGGCGGCTACAAACATAGATGATCTGTACAACAGAATGGCAAGGACCTCTGGAACCATGGGCATTGAGCCCTCTTCTAAAGATCAGGCTGTCGATATAGGAGATGACTACATTGATTTGTCGCAAGAAGCTGTCGAGGAGCGTGTCCAAAAAGATGATTTGATCATCCTCCAACCTAAAAACAGCTTGATTCTTCCTTTGCTTCCGAATCGGCGTTTCCCTGTCTCAGACTTGGATATCAAGCATTTCAGCGCTATTGTAGACTTGGCGTATACTCGCGGTGTTCAAAAGTATTACCTCTTTGTTCCTCCTTTTGTCCTTAGTTTGTTCATATGTTCTAGCTTTTATACCTCAATTATGTCTTTTTTTCATCTAGTTTTAATCATATTCATCATCCAACAGGTCTTATGCTGTCCAGTTCAGTAAAGTTCATTGCAGCTATATATCTTTAGGCCAATCTTTACAGAGAGAAGGTCATGTTGATAACTTTCTTATCCCATTGTTTTGCCGAAAATTGTTTGAGGATAATCATCCATCAAAATCTCTGAGACACCACTTTTTCCCCAACATTGGTGTTAGTGACTTGTCTCTCTTATTTTTATTTTCCTTTCTTTTCAGCGTCTTAAAATGTCTATTTCACCTAATAGTTATTTTTCCTCACCACTTTTGTTTCGTGAAGGAAGCCATATTGGATTACAATACCAAAGGTCAACTGGAGTTAATTTCCAAGGCTTTTCTGGGAGCTGCAACAGCAAGCAAGGGAAAGCGTTTGGAGCGTTCCGACCAGGTAACCATGTGAACTAGACATTCTGTATGTTTATGTATTTTAATATACACCATTTTCGTTTGTAAATTTACGTTTGCACTTATGTTTTTTCAGCTGTTGTTTCCGATATGTCGTGGTCGTCATTGGTTTACTTTCGGTGTTGATTTCAAGTTTAAGTTTTGGATATTCCTTGATTCACTCTACAGCAAAGACGATGATTTTCACACCTCCATAAAGAAAGTTATTGTAAGTTTTTGATAGCAGCCTCTTTTTTGAAAATATATTTTCTGTAATGTCTTTTCTTGAATATACTCATCTGTGTCTCTTTGTGTTTCTGTTTTGTAGATACAGAACTTTGTTAAAGTTTGGAAGATCATCTTCAGAACCGAGGAGGATATTTTTAGGAACTTTGGAGTTACTTACCCTCCTGTTCCGAATCAAGGCAATGGGTGAGTGTTTTTACTGTTTATTTCTTTTGAATCGACATAATTCCCTATCCCGAATCATCTTTTTTTCATTTTGATGAGTTTTTTAAAACATAATTTTTGTTTGAGCCAGAGATGATTGCGGTGTTTACACTATGAAGTGCATGGAAATATACAAACCTGGGATGGACCTGCGTAACCATTTTTGCAGGGAGGATATTTTGAATATCCGAATTCAGTTCGCAAACCAGCTATACTTCTGTTCAAGGAATGTTGCTGACAAATCATTGGTTCTTGATTTCCCGCATTCAGGTATCCATGTATCCTCTTTGGTTTTAGCAAGTTTGTAAATCATTTTGTTGTTTATTTCCCCCATTTTTCTGATAATTTTTGTTTCATGTGCACTGTAGGATGAGGTGTTGATGCTTGGGCGTGCTGGTGCTTTTGTTTTTCTGATGTATACAGTGGCTGTTTTGCGGCTTTATTGTTAGCGAGTATAGTTTCAGGTTGGGCATAGGTTTAAGAAGTGATGATATAGTGTGTGATGGTGTTACTTTTAGTCAGGCGGGTGAGTGTGTGTCTCTTCTGGTCTTGTATTTGTAGAGAGTCATGCTTGTTTGAAGTTAGAACTGAAGGGAGTTCCTCGTTGGCTCGTTTAAATTCTGAAGAACAAATGTTTAAGATTTGTTTCATTCCTAAGTCATTTATTCATTTGTATGTTGTTTAGTCTTATCATTTCATTCCTAAGTCTCTTTAATTCAGTATCTTGTACTTTATTTCATTGTTAGTTTTAGTCTTCAGTTTTTAATTATTCAGTCTTGTCATCAGTACTGATTTTCTCAGTCTCTCAGTTTACTTTGCTCAGTCTCTCGTTATACTGATTTTCTCAGTCTCTCAGTTTACTTTGCTCAGTCTGTCATTAAAATTTTATTCAGTCTACTTCTCTTTGTTTTGTCTTGAGTCTCTCAGTGTACTCTTTTTATATTTCCTTCAGTTCTTCATTACCTCAGTCACTCATATTTTGTTTAGTCTTGAGTCTCTCAGTGTACTCTTTTTATATTTCCTTCAGTTCTTCATTACCTCAGTCACTCATATTTTGTGTTTCACTTGCCTAAGTCCTTCAGATCATTTTGCTAAATATCTCTTTATATTTTATTCAGTTCTTCATTACTAAGTCTCTCTTTATATTTCATTCAGTCTTCAGTCACTCATATTTTTCAGTCTTGCTCTCATATTTCATTCATTAAGTTCCTCAGTTCTGTTCCTTAATTCCTTAATTCCCTTAGTTCTTCGTCACTCATTTATCGACATTTTTAAATTCAGTATTGTCTTTGAGTTTTTATTCATTCAGTGTAATCTTCTTAGTTCTGTATTTTGATTCCTTAATTTACTTAGTTTTTCGTCTCTCATTTCTCGACATTTTTAAATTCAGTATTGTCTTTGAGTTTCTATTAATTCAGTCTATGAGTCTTTCATTTTCATTTGGTTTCTCATCTTCTTAGTTCTTTATTTGTTGAGTTTATCATTCATTTGCTTTAAACATTGTTTTTCATTTTGTCATCCCTTCTTTTTTCTTGGGGTATTTGGGTGGGGTAACTCCGCCTACCATCTGTTTTAGTCGGTAGCCGGTTCCAAGCCCGGATAAAGGAGGAGGATCCATATTCTTTTTGCATGAGCCAAATCCGTTTGGAGCTGTTTTTGCATCTTTCATACAATAAGTTTCTTTTTCTAAAGTTGAATAGCTGTTTTTTTTCCAAGCCTCAGTAAAAATGACCACACGTCTTGATAACAAAGCTTCATCGAAAGAGTACATTCTTCCTAAATATTACAATAATTTAGCAATAGCATAAAGAGTCTCTTCTGATCTAATTCTATCATCAGTTTGCATTGTTCGATGTAGTTGCTTCTCCAATGTTTGGTATGTCTGGGTTTTCAACTTCAGTGACTTGATCTGCTTGAGCTGCGTCCTTGTTCTTCTTTCCCCTTTTTGCTGGTTTCTTGGCTGGAGAATCAGTTCCTGCAAGATAGTACGAAAGTATGACAAAATGAAGTTCAGTTTTTGCATGCACATCACGATTCATTTCACCAATTGAAGTTTTTAAATTTTGTTTAGTTTGTTACCTGCTCCCTTAGCCTTTGACTTTCTAGTTCTTTTAGGCTTTGGTAAGTCGACGACCAAATGTTTGTTAGTACATTTTCTCTTTGTATGTCCGTACTCCTTACAAATGCTGCATTTGTAAAAGATTCCCAACTTGATCCTCTCTTTGATGGTGAGCATCCTTGGACGTCCTTTCGTATTAGCTTTATCAGGGTCGAGAATTTCAATTGTTGGGCTTGTCCCCTCTTGCACTGACGCATTAAACAGGTTCGAAACTGTCCTTGTTGAAGTAGGCTCAGTTGGAGGTTGTGTTTCACCAGTGCTTTCTGGAAATTTGTCCATTGCATCCATGTGTTCCTCCACTCTTTCTATTTCTGTGAGCAAGTACCTCAGTTTCTCCTTGCTTTTTGAAGCTTTCGAGGCTGTGTGAACCAATCTCCTTGATGCTAAGTTATACCTCAGTGAATCACTGTCAATTTGCTCTGGCATTGGGTTGCTGTAGTTCAGTCTCTGTGACTTTTTTCTCCATCTATCAATGAAGTATTTTTCTGGTATTTTTTCTACTTCAAGATGTAGCATCACTTTCAGTATGTGAGAACACAGCACGCCATTTTTGTCAAACTTGCAACATATACATGAGTATTCTTCATTTTGCAAGTTGACTTGTACTATGTAGTTTCGCTGCCTATGCTCTTTGATTGCATAGTTTCCTGCTTGAAAAAGCACATATATCTTGTTTTTCTCTTGCTCTCTGATATGTAACCTTGTTACATCAGTCAGGTTGTGTTGGAACTTTCTGAATATTGCCAGGTTGTAGAGTTCATGAGCTTGCCTCTCTATATAGTATTTAGTACAGAACTTGATTGGTGGTACTGTCTTATTTGCTGCATTGTGATCAAGCTCGTCTTCATTTGCATGAATTACATCAACGATCCGCTGATATTCTCTTAGGAAGCTAGTCATGCTGAACTGTGCACCCACACCTTTTTTGAACAAGGCATTTGTTCCCTCGCTTCTCGCCGTTGTTTGTAGGAATGGGAAGAATTTTCTTTTGTAGTATACTGGAACATACTTTTCCCGGTTTTTCCACATGTCAGCGAAGAATTTCACGTGTCCAACGTTGTATTCTTCTATCATAGCTGTCCAAAGTGTTTCAAACTCTTGTTCAGTCAAGGAGTTGTCTATTATGTCTTGCATTTCTTCGTACAGACCCTCATTTGAAGCAAATGTTGTTCCATTTTTGTCGTCGCACTTCTTTTTCACATGAAATAAGCATGTCATGTGGGTTGCAGCAGGGAACACTTCATCAATTGCATTTTCCATTGCTTTGTCTTGATCGGTTATGATTGATTGTGGAGGCCTGCCTCCCATTGCTAATAGGAACTGTCTGAAGAGCCATTCAAATGTGAGTGCTTGCTCATTCACGACAAATGCGCAAGCAAACAGATATGTCTTTCCATGCGGCGAGATTCCAACAAACGGTGCAAATGGTAAGTTATACTTGTTAGTCAAAAATGTAGTATCAAAACTTATGCAGTCGCCAAATAGATCATAACTTTGTCTTGATCTAGCATCTGACCAGAACACACTTCTGACTTTACTGTTGCTGTCTAACTCCATTGAGTAGTAAAATCCAGGGTTTTCAGCTTGTTTCTTGTTAAACCAAGCTTGAACTTCCATGAGATCACTGTTCTTCAGTTCTCTGTTTATGCTTGTTCCATAGTTGCACACTTTCCTTTTGTTGTAAGATAGCTGTTCCATTCCCCCCCTCATGTGTGCTAGGACTGAGACTATGTTCCTAGTCGGGATGTTGCATTGCTTCATTGTTCTTATAATTGCTTTTTCTTCTGCAGTCATATAGACATGTGACCTGAAAAACCTGCTCCCTGGATCAAGAGGGTGGTTGTGGTCAAGCTTGAGGTTAGTGATGCGCCATGCACCATTTTTCTCACTAATGACCATCTCCGCTTTGCAATCCGTCCTAACAAGCACTGTCCCTTGTCTCTGTCCTGGTATCTGCTCTTCATTTGCAACAACTGTGTTCTGTCCATGCTTATTGCACTTGATAGTTGCCCTTGTAACTTCATTATTTCTTTTCTTGCTTGTTGTGCGATACACTGACACAACCGCAATAGAAAAACCAGCAGCAAAAGAGTAATTGTTCAAAAACTGCTGAGCTTCATCTCTTGATTTGAATTGCATTCCAATCTCCGGCATTAGTTCAGCGCTTACTCCTGTGTTAGCTTGCTCGGACTCTTCTTTCTCGTTTGCTAGAAAGTTATCCACATCTTCTTCATCTATCTCATCAGTTGCTTTTTCTTCATTGGCAGTCAGTCTTTCAGAATGATCCCCATTTGCTTCCATGTTACCATTGTGAGCATCTAGATTCCATGTATGGTCAGTCTCATGGCGATATGCATCATCTCCTGCGCAGTCTTCTTCAACCTAACAACGCAAACACATGCCCACATAAATTATTTTCATTCCTTATTTCATTGTTTGTATTTTCTTTCATAATATATGGATTAAGAGCAAACCTCATCAAGATGCATGTCATGTAACAGATTAGCATCCCATGGATTATCATCGACATCTTGATTCCCATTGTTACTTTCCTGCTAAGAGAAAAAGCACATGTTGTAAGACTGTTTCTTTGCATCTCATAGTAAAAGGGTCTGCTATATTCCATTTTTTGTTTGCTTTTGTTATACCTGAAATAGATCATAGCTGTGTCCTGTTATTGTCCTACTAGATGAACCTCCTCCATTGCTGTTGCTAGCATCCTGCTGTAAAATGAGAATTAGTTTTGTCAGGTTTTTTAGTTTGTCAGGTAAAGCAACATATCATAACAATTTTCAGGAAATATTGTTTTTTCATACCTGGAGGTGGTGTGCTGTATCAGTCAAGCAGGAAATGTCAATTTCACCTCGTAGCAGTGCTAAGTAGGAGAAGTTCCCCTGAACATAATCATTTTTTAAATGAATTTTTACACGAGATGTATAATATGAAAATCTAAACCATTTCAAGAAATTCATCAACTAGTACCTGCAAAAGCTGTTGCTCATTCATCTCTGATTCTGTAGTGCTCATCTCTGACTCTTTAGTGTTCATTTTTTGCTTGACCTTCTCAGTATCCGTTGTTTTTACCTGTGCACAAGCAAGTAACTGATATATAGTTGCTGTTTGGAATATAAAGTCTAAATGTTGCATTTTTTGTATCAAATCATCTGAGGATTTGATTGTCACTTATTTTCTTGCGCAGGCACATTGATTTTTTTTCCTTCATTTTGTGAGCTCAGTGCTAAAAGTAACAGAGCATCTAGCTGACAGGTTCATGGTTTGCATTCAAAGCTATTTAACATTTTGCATGCTTTTCTTCTGTAATGATGCATGCCTGACTGTAGCAGTGTTTTGATTTAGCGACCAGCCGAGAGTTTGACTGGATCGACGCACAGCCAAGGGAATTGGGACTGCCTTCATTTGTTTGTGCAAGGTGAAGTTCATGAAACATGACTTTATTTCTCTAAGGATACAAGTTTGACAGTACTTCCTTTCTGATATTCTGTTCATGTTTGTGTGTTTGGATGCTTGCACAAAAGATAACAAGGATGGACCTCATCACTAGAAGCTACTGCTATGGTCAGAATTCACAACTGATCATGTAAGAATTCACAACTGATCATATAAGAATTTTTTGTTATGTTTCTGTTGGGGACACATCTTAGTAGATCACTGATGCAACCTGTTGATGCAAAACTCTGGTCGTTTTCTCAGTGTATGCAGTTCAGTTCTATTCTAGGATTCAATTTTTACAGAGCACCAAAAAAAGTTCAGAGAAACGCACCTGGGATTCCTGAGATTTCTGAGACAGAGGTATGCCATCTAGCAGACCTTGCACTGATCTCCCTCCTATCTGCAGTTCTTCCATCCCCTTTGCTCTGATCTCCCTCCTATCTGTTTTCCTTGCTTTTCATGTGGATCTCGATCTGGGAGAAGCGTAGCGTAGGCTGGTATGCGACACTGAAGATCGGGAAGGGGGCGAAGGGGGTGAGCACGTGCCTCTCTTTCTTGGGGGAGAAGAAGATCAGTTCTGGGCCTGGGTCTTCAGGATCTTTTTAGCCTGTACTATGGGCTGTAGTAGCCATTAGTTCAACTTGTTTATGGGCTTGTTTTTCCAGCCCATATTGTGCATCGACTCAAAACTGAAAAACTCAGAGAAATAGTGTCTGTTTGGGTGTTACTGTCAAACAGACAGAAAACTGAGACGTATCAGTTCTTGAGTCATTTTGTTGTTGTACAGCTGTCAGTATCTCATTGGTCTCGAAATCTGTCTGTTCCTGAAAATGAAAACAGCTAGCTGTGGGCTAGACAGTCCCAACAAAAATCAACCCGTAGCATCGCACGGGCATTTAGCTAGTACTATTAAATGGGAAGTTCGTACCTACGTTTCTGCCATTTTCTGCCGATTGTTTTCGTCCATTGCTACGATGGACTATCGACCCACCTGGGCCTAAGCCCACCAGAGGCCGCAAAACTTTTTTTTTCTTGACTTCCATGACTCGCTCTCCTTTCCTCTCGTTCTCATCCTTCCCCTGACGCATGTGGCGGCTGGAGGCGCTGAACCTCGGCGGCGGCGGCGTATGCAACCGGTACCTCTCTCCTCTACCATTGCGCGTATCTCTCTGCTCTCTCTACGCCGCTGCCATAGCCCGTCCTCCCCTGCTGTGTCGTTGCTGGTGCCAGGGCTGCACCGTAACTGCCGCTAGGTTTAGCCACCGCGCCACTTCTTGGTCTCGCGTGCCGACAACGTCCTGTCCTTTCCTCCCTCCCGTGTGGCTGCTGGTTGGGAGGAGGAGCGCCACAGGGACGGGAAGAGAGAAAGAGATAGACACGGGCGACATCGTCAAAGAAGAAAATCAGAGGAAGAGAGAAAGAGATACGGGACTCGTCATCGACCACGGGAGTGAACCGGGACAGAGGGAAATCGGGGAGAGCTTCTGCTACTTGCTGTTGAGAGAGAGGGAGAGAGCTGCTGCTTGTTGTCTGAGGGAGAGACCGAGAGAGCAAAGTAAAGAGGAAGATGCACACCATCGGTTCAATCCCCTGTCTATTTTACATCACTCCATTCAGTTTTTTCTGCCTTCTGATTTGATTCTGCTTTTATATATTCCTGGTTTGGTTTGTGGATTTCACCTCAATGCAGCCATTGATCACTTAGTATAATTACGAAACCTGTTTTCTGATGGAAGAGGAGCAAACAGCATGTACATATTATTCAGTATGATTCCTTGTATAATTTTTTTAGCTGTATTCAACGGTTGGTGCAAGGTTGGATATTTTTCCATTCAGTTTAATTGGATTTCGCATGGTTCTTAACTCTTAAGCGAAACAATTGATCATCATTATATGACTGTGTACTGAAAATTCAGTAACAAAAATTGCATATATGTGTCCAGGGCACCTACATGGCTACATCCACGACCGGTGATGAGAGATCGAGCCCTAGCC
Organism: Poa pratensis; assembly: GCA_947311845.1. NCBI lineage: Eukaryota > Viridiplantae > Streptophyta > Magnoliopsida > Poales > Poaceae > Poa > Poa pratensis. The sequence goes on from CAMZMU010000010.1 coordinate 13,892,592, forward strand.
ACACCGGGTGTGTTACAGCAAGGAAGAACAAAGCCTACAGGCATCAGGTTCGTCCACACCATATCGTGAGATTTGTCTCATATATCTGAAATCTGATTTCCGTAACTGAAATAAAAATGCTCCTAGATTGAGGTTTTGTATATAATGAACTATTAATTCATGAGTGGTCTCTTACATATCTGAAATCTGCAGTATGCAAGTCGTGCCTTGGCCAGGTGGCGAAGCCCAACTAAATACAACGATGTACATGAAGAATGACCTCATGATGAGCTTCAGGAAGAGGGAGCACTAAAACATCCTGATTTGGAGAAATGTAGGTAAACGTTCGAACCATTCCGAGTTTTATAAAATCATTCATAGTTTATGAGGAAAGATGAGAATAAATCACTTTTCCAAATGAGGGAAAGCAAAATGGATCACACCATTTTTTCATCCCAAACGTCATCACCTCTTGACTCCTCAGGTAGGAAATTGACGCTGCCTCCTCCATGTCTTCCGCAATGGCACATCAAGTGCACAGTGCCGCCACCAGCTCATCGACGACACAATAGATGCATGTCCACTGCCTCCAGGATCTTCTCAACGCCAAAGGTATCCGGCCCTTCACCATTTTTTTTTCATTCTCTAGCCTACGCTAAAATTGATCTACTTCGTTAGTGCATGCATTTCTGTGTTCTTTTGTCCACTTCGTAAAATAGGAGATGCATTGCTTGGTTATATAAATCCATTTTTTGCTGACATTGTCTCATGACGATTGTCATGTAGAATCAAGATTGTATTGATTTGACAACATACTCACTATTTTACTACCATGAGAGCACTTAACTACAATTCAATAGAGATGTAATATGTATAATGTGTTATCTGTGTAAGAACCTGGACCAAATAAATTGTTTTGCTAGCCAGCTACTACTTTGGAAGGTCAAGGCGTGAACTATTTTGCTTGGAAGATGCTACTGATATTTTAGCGCAACGTCCCCATTCTTAACTGGACAACCATGATGATAAGCGTTTAGTGCTTATTGCTTACATTTTGATGCATCATTAGCTTAATGTTATTTCACTAAAAACAACGTACATGTATTAACTTCAGTCCTAAAATGCCTCTTGTATTCTTACTCTGTCGTAGCATATGTGGACTGGACCCGAGACCTTTGTTTCTTTACTTCCTGAGTTACTATTTATTGATTACTGGCAACAATAATGTAAGAGTTTCACACCCGAGCCATAAGAATGTACCGATTGATTTGACCATACATTCATCTTGATCCTGAGTGGCCAGTGGGGTGAGGACGAGAAGAACGGTGGCCAAATAATGCAGCAAAAAAAAAAACAAATATGACGCATTAGAAAGGCATATCCTAGCATTACTGTGTCATGGTTCCTATGTAGCCCAGTGCTTGGCTGCATCATGCTCTACCAGATTGTCCAACTCGGTGCCTGCCATCCTCGAGCCTCCTTCTAAGTTGCTCCGCTGCTAGGTATTTTTGTGCCAACCACGCCATTCCCATCTTTGTGCCAACTACTAGCTTTGTGCGTGGAAATTGTTTAGGCATGTGCGCATGCTCCTATGTGAAGATCAAGTTTTGTGTTAGCTTAATTAAATTTGATGTTTTAATTCACTAGGTCACCAATCAGTGGAGAAATTAAATTATGTAGTTTTGTACGAGTTGTCAGGACAGTTTCATTTTGGCCGTAAAAACTTGGATTATCGGTTGTTGAATCAATGCATCATGTCATTTCTTTCCTAATACTCTGTTCATATCTTTGTTGTTCATTGGAAAGGAACTAAGGGGAGCTGACCAACAAGAAGTTGGGGAAGAAAATAGATATATTAGAGATTGTAATATTGGGTCATCTTTGAGCTTTGGAAATGAATTTTAGCTTTCTACTCCCTCTATTCCTAAATGTAAGCTATACACGTTTAATCATGTAGGTTGACTTATTTTGCTTCGTTTATAGTCCAAAACATTTATAATTTGTAATGAAGGGAGTAACACTTACAATATACAATATACCTCCAAGACTTGTATGTTGTTGGAAGGTGCTCACTGAACGCACATATTCTAGGTTCCTCATTTGCATCGAATTTCAATGATGACTCGATATAGAAGAAGCTATCAAGTGTGTGGTATATTAGCTATTCATTTGAATGGAATTCAATGGATCATGTGACTTTGTGTGGACACTGAAAATTGATAGATGATCGAGGGTTATTTGTACATATACATTTCTTCACACATTCATGAAATAAGACAAAAATATTATATTTATATGTCCGTAGCAGCGCACGGGCATTCAACTAGTTGGATGCACTTATCTACGTACAAGGGTCCGACTGCAGGCACTTTGTCATCGCTAGCTACGTGGACACAACATGTGCTACTTTTTCATCAGTAGTGTCTACATTGTGACTGCGCCGATGTAAAACTATAATTCCCAGCACCTTCCATTCGAAATATCTAGTATAATTTCACGACTCTCCGCGACACTGGAAAAGACACCCCTCTCGGATGTCGCTGCTGAATCGTCGGCCATCCCTAATCCTACATTACATTTCTGTCAGAAAAGGCGGAGCAAAGCACATATATATAGGGTAGTGAGCTTCCGGCTGGGGCAATAGCCAGTTAACTCCATATTAATAGTTCATCAACCAGTCGACGTTTATTCAAGCCTAGTGTACGAATAGTACTGGTTGTATGAAATGGACGCACATGGACCATTTCGCTATCCTCGTGCTTATGGCAGTTTTTGCAGCCAGCAATCCTACATAGACCACCACCTAAAATTCATGAATGTATAGAGAGCCAAAAATCTTTATTCTACTCAGGTTGGCATATTTAAAAGGGTTGTTGAGGTTTATATCGTCCATATGACTGAGTCGAACCAATGATAAGGTGTTAGGTGTTACTCTCCTCAAGTACTCAGTACACGAATTCGAATCTGGATACAGTGGTTTCAGCAAGCAAGGGAAGGGAATCGAGAGCCGGTGTGAGGGAGAGAATACAGCAAGGGATACAAGGTGGAGAGGAGTTCATGTGTCTGTTCTTCGATACCGATCCCGAGGCTCCTTCTTCTCCTTAAGTAGCCGCTACCTGGTCCATGCCGTAGGAGGATAACGAGTGTTTGGTTGTCGAGTGCGTTGCGGGAGTTGGGCTGGCCCAACTCGTGGCCCAATAGCTGGTGGGCTCATGACATTCTCCCCCCCTTCAACAGCGGCTTGACCCCAAGCCGGAGCTCGTGGAAATCGCGCCTTCAGATCCGTCGTGTTCTCCCAGGTAGCCCGCGACGCCGGCATGCCGGACCACTGCACGAGCGACTGCTCCAGCTCCTTGTGGCGACGACGAACTTGACGGGTACGCAGCACAGCTTCAGGCACTTGATGTGGCGTCACGGCGTCGTCGATCACGGGCAGCTCCTTGTGCACTTCGGTCGGCGGCGCGCCTTCCGCAGCTGCGAGACATGGAACACGGGATACAGCTTGCAACCTGCAGGTAGACGAAGTCGATAGAGCACAGTACCCACGCGCTGCTCCACTAGAAAGGGGCCGAAGAACCTGAATGCCAGCTTGGCGTTGGCGCGAGTGGCGAGTGTTGTCTGAATATATGGCTGCAGCTTCAGATACACCCAGTCGCCCACCGCAAAGGCACGCTCCGATCGTTTCCCATCAGCGAAGAATTTCATACGATTGTTAGCGCGATGAAGATGCTATCGAAGAAGAGCTGTCATCAATTTGCGCTCTTCCAGCCACTCCTGCAAATCAGTGATGGGCACCACATCCGCCGTGACCCCAAAGTAACGAGGTGGATGTCCATACAGCGCCTGGAAAGGGGATGTCTTGATCGCAGTGTGATAAGAGGTATTGTACCAGAACTCGGTCAATCCTAGCCATTTGCTCCACTTGGTTGGATTCGAGCTGATGAAACACCTCAAATAGGTTTCCATGCACTGATTCACTCGCTCGGTTTGCCAATCGGTCTGTGGGTGATATGCCGTGCTCATGCGCAGCTCTGTCTGTGTGAGTTTGAACAGATGCTGCCAGAATTTGCTCCTGAAGATCTTGTCTCGATCAGACACAATTGCTTCTGGCATGCTGTGCAACCTGAAGACCTGATCAAAGAAAGCTTGTGCCACTTGTGCTGCAGTGAAAGGATGCGCCATGATACGGATCAACGTGATCCAAACGGTTTTTAGGCCCGATCTTTCACGGCGAACCAAGAACAGCAACGTTGGATCAATGGAATCAATCCCACGTGATGCGCAAACAACAGATCGAAACGATCAGCAATCAAAAACAAGCAACACCTCGATACGGCGACCCATCTTGGGACGAACCTCACGATAACTCTTAATCTCCAATTCTAGTCTCGGGATACATGGCGGCTGCCGAACCCATTATATGGGTGACTCAAACCTAACTCGGTTGGACAGGCCCAAACCGAACCTAACACAAACTCAAACCGACTGAACCCAAACATGGTTCAAACCAACTAAATTAAACACTCGAAAATAAAAGAGCATACTACGTGGAACGCCTCAACCTCCATGGCATGTCTCTAGCTTGGCGGAGTCCTGAACGTGCGCTTCACCTCATCTTCTGGAGGGACGGCAAAACTGAAAGTTCCAACAATGAGAATAAATGGAGGCGGTGGTGAAGTGGCAGAAATAGGCATTCTCCCCTCATCATCCCCCCAACTTGAGAGGAAACCGTCCTCGGTTTCAGCTTGACACTTGGAACCTTCTTCTTCACAGCGACGACATTCACTTTGATATCCTTGTCACACATCGGCTGCAGCACATGACGCTTCCCTTTATGCCACAAGGAATAAACATTGGTACGGCCAGTATGAGTAGAATGTCGATCAAACTGCCACGTCCGGCCTAATAGCACGTGACATGCATCCATATGCAGCACATCACAGACCACCATGTCCTCATAATCACCTACAGAAAATTTCAGGCGCGCCTTATGTGTTACCTTCAGCTTGCCTGAATTATACAACCACTCAACGCAATGTGGCTGCGGATGCTTCCACGTAGGTAAAGACAACGAATCAACCAAGTTCTTGCTGACAATATTGGTGTAGCTGCCACCATCCACAATCAGCTTGCAACTGGTATCTTTGACAGTGCATTGGGTTTGAAAAATATTCCAGCGCTGCCCTTGTCCCTCTATGCGGTCTTCTGGCACACGCTGCACCATCAAACTTTTGCAATTAGGAGCAGCGTCCTCAGGATACACATCAATCTTGTTGTCATCAGATTTCTCGCTAGAAGCCTCATCAATCTTCTCCTCATCGCTAGCAGAAATATAGCCATCCTGTGTGAGCATCACCCTCTTAGCATAGGGCACTCACGCCTCATGTGTCCTCGGCCTCCACAAGTAAAACACTCAATGTGTGCTGTGGACTGAGTAGACGCAGCCTTAGACATACCAGATTTGGATGCCTCAAGAGAAATATTATTGGAGCGTGTAGAAGGTGGTTTAGCACTATAACCAGCAGCCTCGCCATTGGAACGACGCCATGTAGGAGCAGGGGCTGTAGCTTGACGTCGTTTGAGTTGTTGCTCCGCACGCTCAGCTTGGTGCACAAGGTCCTGAATATCATAATAGAGAACCATCTCCACACGATCTTGCACCTCAATATTCAGCCCATAAAAGAACCGAGACATAGTGGCCTCCGGGTCCTCATGTGTTCCTGTACGTATCATGAGCAACTCCATCTCCTTATAATATTCATCCACTGATTTATTACCTTGAGTGAGCCGCTGCAATTTATTGTGCATATCTCTCTTATAGTGCTCAGGAACAAAACGACGTCGCATGATCTCTTTCATACCTGTCCACGTCGTTGGCCGTGTACGCATACGCAGAATTTGACTCCACCAAATTAGCACATAACCGGTGAATTCAACTGCAGCAAGTTGGAGTCTCTTCTCCTCAGGATAATGGTGGGAAGCAAAAATCTGATCCATACGCATCTCCCACTCCAAATAATCCTCAGGTCCGCGGTCAACGGAGAACGGAGGGATGGACAATTTGATACGTCCAAGACCACCATCATCAACGGGAACACGAGCAGCATGACCAACACGATCACGAACTGGTGGCTGAACTTGACGAGCACCTGCAGGACGAGCATCAAACGCACGTTGTGGTGGTGCATAATTAGCGTCATCCGCGAGTTCGACATTATTGGGTGCCACTAGTCGACGATCTTGATTTTCAGCAGCGCGGCGTTGCATCACGTCGTCGGGCTGTGCAGCAGGAGGGGGCTGCAGGGGTGCATGGGCAGGAGCATCGCCCAAGGCATCAATCCGGGTAGCCAACCGCGCAATTTGCGCCGTCAGTGCAGCATGACTCTGGCGAATATAGTCGCACGTGCTATCAAACCCAGCCCGAACATTGGGAGCCAAATCTTCAGCAAAGGTGGGTGGCACAAGCTCCTCCGATTTCTCCACGGTTGCGTCTGAATTTTCTCGTTGTCCGAGTTCACTATCTTCGTCAAAATCAACAGATCACAGGCGCTGGCAGTAGGAAGAGCCGACAGCAGCGAGGTCGAACACAGAAACACAGGCAGACGGAAGCGGCGATCAGCTTGATATAGAACTAGACACCAATCAAAGAACATACTCGGACGAGGACTCCCAAAGCAAATTCCAAAACGAACTGAAATAGACCACGTAGTGCATGGAGTACTAGTACAACACGGAAACCAATCCAATCTCTAGACTTTTCTTCTCCTGGTTCACGTAACAACCACAACACAGAACCGATCTCCGATCTAACTCAAGATCGAGACAGCGAGCAGAATATCGCAAGATCTAGCAGATCAGTATGGCGGTAACGATCCAGCAGATCAAACTCAGCAGATAAATCTCAGAACAAATCGCCGTGAGAAACCTGACGAATCTGATACCAAGATGATACGGATCAACGTGATCCAAAGGGTTTTTAGGCCCGATCTTTCACGGCGAACCAAGAACAGCAACGTTGGATCAATGGAATCAATCCCACGTGATGCGCAAACAACAGATCGAAACGATCAGCAATCAAAAACAAGCAACACCTTGATACGGCGACCCATCTTGGGACGAACCTCACGATAACTCTTAATCTCCAATTCTAGTCTCGGGATACATGGCGGCTGCCGAACCCATTATATGGGTGACTCAAACCTAACTCGGTTGGACAGGCCCAAACCGAACCTAACACAAACTCAAACCGACTGAACCCAAACATGGTTCAAACCAACTAAATTAAACACACGAAAATAAAAAAGCATACTACGTGGAACGCCTCAACCTCCATGGCATGTCTCTAGCTTGGCGGGGTCCTGAACGTGGGCTTCACCTCATCTTCTGGAGGGACGGCAAAACTGAAAGTTCCAACAATGAGAATAAATGGAGGCGGTGGTGAAGTGGCAGAAATAGGCATTCTCCCCTCATCACGCCAGAGGAATGAAATGTGCATACTTGGTGAGTTTATCGACCACTACCAGCACTGAATTGTACCCAGCTGAGCGAGGAAGGCCTTCCACGAAATTCATAGTTACTACCTGCCAAGCTGCATCGGGCACTGAATGTGGTTTCAGTAATCCTGGGTATTTTACTCGTTCTGCTTTGGCTTGCTTGCAGATAGTACAGGCGCCAATGACTTGCTGCACTGATGCTCGCATTTTGGGCCAAGCGAAGAGCTGACGGATGCGCTGCAGAGTCGCCTGAACGCCAGAGTGCCCACCAATTGCTCCTGCGTGCAATTCCTGTAGAATTTTTCGCTGCATCTCTGTATTGCCACCCACCCAGATTCGCCGTTTGTATCACAGCAGTTTGCCTTCCCAAACCAGATGTTGCGCCTTGTGTGCCGGGTCCTGTAGTTGTCGCAGCATGTTCCGCGTGATTGTGTCCTGGTCATAACCAGCACAAATTTCCTGCGGCCACTCAGGTGTTCCCATTGTCATAGCCACGACTTCACCGACCTCGAAGGCGGGGTGGTGGGAGAGAGCATCAGCGACTTGATTGGAGCTGCCCTTCTTGTACTCGATGCTGTACTGCAAGCCGAGCAGCTTGGTTAGCGCCTTCTGTTGCCAAGGAGTGGTAAGCCGCTGCTCGTCCAGATGCGCCAGTGCTCGCTGATCACTACGAATCACGAATGGCGACTGGCGGAGATACGGGCGCCAGCGATCGACGGCCAGAAGAATGGCCAAGCTCTCCTTCTCATACGTGGACAGTCCACGCAGACGCGGCCCCAGTGCACAGCTCAAATACGCCGACGGGTGCTGATCTTGCATGAGTACGGCACCAATACCGCGATCACTTGCGTCTGTCTCCACCACGAACGGCCGCTTGAAATTTGGTAAGGCCAACACGGGCTCCATGAGCAGAGCTTGCTTAAGAGCATCGAAAGCTGACTGATGGTCTTGCATCCATACAAACAGCTCGTTCTTCTTGAGCAAGTCCGTGAGAATTCTACTGATCAGGCCGTAATTGGGGATGAACTTGCGATAGTACCCTGCCATGCCCAGAAATTTCCGCAGCTCGCGTATGTTGAGGGGAACCGACCAAGCACGAATGGCCTCCACACTCTTGGGGTCCGTGGCGACGCCCGCAGCCGATATGATGTGCCCCAAATACTTGAGTTGTTGCTGAGCAAAGGCGCACTTCGATTTCTTCACCTTTAGCTGGTGCTCTGCAAGCAATTTGAACACAGCGCGCAGGTGTTCCTCGTGTTCCTCCAACGTCTTGCTGTAGATCAAGATATCGTCGATGAACACCAACACACAGCGACGCAGCAAGGGCGCCAGAATAGTGTTCATAGCGTTCTGGAACGTAGCTGGTGCTCCCGTGAGCCCATACGGCATCACCTTGAATTCGTAGTGGCCTTGGTGTGTTTGAAAGGCGGTCTTGTGTTCCTCGCCTTCCGCCAAACGTATCTGGTGGTAGCCTGCCTCAGATCCAAGCTGGTGAACCATGCCGCCCCCGCCAATTCATCAGGCAGCTCATCAATTACTGGCAGTGGAAAGCGATTCTTGATGGTGAGGGCATTCAAGTAACGAAAATCGATGCAAAAGCGCCAGGTGAAATCCTTTTTCAGCACAAGCAGTACAGGTGAAGCAAAAGGACTAGTGCTAAACTGAATAATTCCTTGCTTGAGCATGTCAGCAATTTGCTTCTCGGTCTCGTCTTTCTGCTCAGGATTGTATCAGTAAGGCCGTTGATTCACAGGCCTTGCTCCAGAAATCAGGGGAATTCGATGATCAAATGAGCGCCGTGGTGGCAGCCCCTGTGGTTCATCAAACAAGGCAGAGAATTCCTGTAGCATGTCTTGTATTGGCTCGGGACATGGCTCTGGAGCTTCAGGTTCCTTGACTTCTCTGAGCTGCACCAAGTGACAAATAGCTTGTGCTTGAACCAGTGCCTCGAGCTGGTGTACTGAAATTGGCTCACAATTGGTGGTATCTGGCGTAATCCCTTGCAGCCGTACTGTGTATTGGAACGTGAGCTGTTTCAGTCCCGAATGCACCACCATAGATCCAATTCCTTGCAGCCAATCCATTCCCAAGATGATATCATAGCAACCCAGCGGAAATAGCCGAAGCGTGGTCGTGAAATCTTCTCCTTGCGCCTGCCAGAGACATGCCGGCACCTCCAGATCACACCTCAGTGTGCCACCATCTGCTATCGTGACGTTCATGGGTCGATGCTTGCGAACGTCTGCCCACTGAGCAGCCACATTGGCACTGACGAAACTGTGTGTGCTGCCCGAGTCCACTAACATCAACACTTCAAGGCCACGCATCACTCCTTTGAGCCGAACAGTCTGCGGTGGTTCTGCACCTTGTAGAGCGGCATGAGATATAACACAGAGATCAGCAGTAGCATCGCCTTGCGAGGAATCTGGTTCCATCTCGCACGAGAATAGCTCCATCATTTCTGCAACAACATGCAGTTGCACAGTTGGGCCGCACACATGATCGCGTCCATACTTCTCACCGCAGGTGAAGCAGAGTCCGCGTGCGCGCCGGTACGCCGGCAGCGCAGCCACCTTCTCGTCCATGCTCGGTGTATGAGCACCGGCGGCTCCTCGACGATCATCCGCCCTCGTGGCAGCTGGTGCTCCAGGTGGCCGCCCCACGAGTGTGGGCGGTGCCGGAAGCGGCATCGCCGTGCGCGGCACGGTCTTGTGGTACGGCGCCGCGCCCGCTCCAGGCCGCCAGGATTCCCGTGGCAACTCCATCGCCTCTTCCTGCAGCGTAGTAAGAGAAACAGCAGTATCCACATCTTTTGGTTGCTGAATCATGACCACAGCTCGTATGTCATGTCGCAAGCCATCAACGAAGTGAGTAACAAAGTACAGAGGATCCCACGATCTGTGGTGAGCGAGCAAACAGTTCATGGAATTATTGAACTGAACTGCATATTCCGCCACCGTTCCATACTGACGGAGTCGAGAAAATTGCCGCAGCAATTGCTCGAATTCGCGCCGCCCGAACTTCTCGCACACCTTTACCACAAACTCCTCCCACGACCTCGCCACCAGATGGATACTAGTCCACTGTAACCACAACGCCGCATCCCCGGTGAAGTGCACCATGGTGGTGTCAATCCACATCTCCTTGTCCACACGACACACTCGAAAATAAGACTCACACTTCAATTTCCACTCCAGAGCTCCCTCCCCACTGAAATTGGGACAGTCCATGCGTGGAGTTTTCCGTCCCCTCTCATCTCTCTCACGAGGTGACTGAATTGGGGAAGAGGACGGGAAGCCGAACGTACCCTTGTTCGGGGTCATGAGGGGAGGAGGCCCCATCACCGATCCCCGATTTTGGTGTTCGACGCGGTGGCCACCTGGCCCGTGACGCCCCTCGTCACTTGCGCGCGCATCTGGCCGCAGATCGACCGGTGCCGCAGGTGTCGCAGGTGTCGCAGACGCCATCGTCGACGGTGATGAAGATGGAGGAGCGCTCGGTGCAGCGGTCGTGAGGTGCTCGACACGCCGATTCAGATCGCCCAGATCTGCTTGAAGCGCTTCCACCACCTTGTCCATCGCTGGCTTCCACTGCGCAAGATCCAGCAGCGCTGGCTTGAGCTCCTCGAGGCCATCGACCTTGGTGGTGAGGCCATCGATCTTCCCGATCTGCTCGCGCATCATCTGCGCCAGCGACTCGATCTGCTCCTTGAGATCTAATTCTACCATGATGTCCTGAACCGAACGCGTGCGGGGCGCCAGATCGGAACGGCTCTGATACCAGAATTGTTAGGTGTTACTCTCCTCAAGTACTCAGTACACGAATTCGAGTCTGGATACAGTGGTTTCAGCAAGCAAGGCAAGGGAATCGAGAGCCGGGGTGAGGGAGAGAATACAGCAAGGGATACAAGGTGGAGACGAGTTCATGTGTCTGTTCTTCGATACTGATCCTGAGGCTCCTTCTTCTCCTTAAGTAGCCGCTACCTGGTCCATGCCGTAGGAGGATAACGAGTGTTTGGTTGTCGAGTGCGTTGCGGGAGTTGGGCTGGCCCAACTCGTGGCCCAGTAGCTGGTGGGCTCATGACATAAGGACTTCATATTCTTTGTCACATATTTGTTCATTTTTTTAGTCTCTTGCGTAACATCAATTCACCTATAACTAATAAAAAGTACACATTTGGATCAATCATTGGATTATCATAATCCATCTCACTTAAGGATGGTGATGCATATTATTTTTATTCTTATCTTAGTAAAAAGGCAGAATTTAGACATATAAGCAAACTTGTTAACATGTGACCGATTATTTTATTCATATAAGCTACATTTATGTTTAATAATACTCCCCTGCCAAGATTTCGCGGACGGCCACCATATTTTTCTTTTCAAATTGCCGAGGCCAGTATGTGTGGCTATAGCCTATAGGGACATGCTCCCAACAGAGTAGACGGTCACTCTGGTCGAGCGGAAGTCCTCGCTAGACTTTCTAACCGAAGCCCGGATCCTACGCCTGGAGCTATCCCCTGCAGCGGCGGAGGCGTGAGGTACATTACGAGGTGACTCAACGACCTGCTTCTGGAAGACACCATGAAGAACCATAGAGCCAATATTTTGCAACTAGGTTGGAACGCACCTCATTTTCGGGTGTCCTATTTTCGAGTTTTCAGAAAATACGAAATAAATCATGGACAATGGTTATGGACGTAATTTCTCCTGCATCCACAAATTTTGATCCCAAAATATGACCAGATGTGTCATGTGCAAAAAAGAGAAGACACAAGTGAATAGTATCATGTACTATTACTATTCACACATCATTTTTCTGTATAGGTCACATGTTGTTAAATTTTTGGATGCACGAGAAACAACATATCTGAATATCCATGATTTATGTTATATATTATATATTTTAGAAACTTAAAATTGCAACATGCGGAATACGGTGCGGGTACAACTTAAAATTGAAAGGCATTCCTGTGATTGTTTTTTAGATAAACCATTCCTGTGATTGTTTCCTGCAGGGAGAGCGGTTGCAGCGACGGATGTCAGAGAAAGATTGTTGATGCAGCATTTCACAAGTAAATCTGCTGTGGTTTTGAATACTGATATTCCTCGTGTTGTGAGAAGGAATTTGACATATATATCTTGTTGGTCTAGGTCAAACAACTTCGAGCATCTCCAACCGGGGTTGCTAAATCCTGCCTAAACGCCGAACGGACAGTTCGGGCAGTGTCCGGACGGAAAATGGGTAAAATAGCTACCCAATCGGGGTGAGCAAATCCTCCCAACGTCCGGGCTGTCCGGCAGTTGCCAAAGTCACCCCATATGTGGGAGGGTTTGGGGCTGTCCGGGCACGCCCGGACAGCCCGTCACGTAGGATATGGACAACATTGGACCACTTTATCTACTTCTTTTCTCTTTCTTTTTACTTTCTCTCTCAATCTCCACCAATCACATGCAAATGATCGGACAATTTGGGGTGATTTTTGGGTACATGGTTGGAGGAGGCCACTTTTGGGACTATCCGGTCAGTGGGGCCAATTTTGGCCATTCCAGTTGGAGATGCTTAGAATAACTCTAACGGGACGACCCAAACAGACACCGATTTTGTCCCGATTTTGTCCGTTTGGGTCGCGGTCCGTCCAGTGCGGACACGAGCGGACAGGCCTGTCCAGCCAATGCCCCCAACGGTGGCGACGCATCTCATTTGGAGCAGACAGCAGGAAGGAAAAAAAATGAAGAACAACACGAATTGGCCAGCAGCAAGAGAAGGCAGGCAAGACCTGATCTGAAGCTCAGGGATACGAACTAGCTTACTGAAGCTGCTGTGACCCGATTCCAGCAGCAGCGACACAGTCCAATAGAGGATGCTGCTGGCGAAGGACGAGGCGCCGACGCTGCTCGTGAGCTTGCAACTAGCACCCGGAGGAAGAATTCTTCCGCCCGACGCTCTCCGCCGCCGGCGACGCGGACGCTCTCCACCGCCGGCGACTCTGCACCTCGCACCCGGAGGACGACGCCGAGCTGGTGGTCGCGCGCTCAGAGATGGTGTGCACCCTCGCTCACCGCCAACTGCTTCCACCCGACGCTCTCCGCCGCCGGCGACGCGGACGAGGTGCGGGAGCTCCTGGAGCAAAGCAGTTGAGGACTGCAAGCGCACGCATCCGCGGCCAGCTAGCTTGGGTCGCATCGAGCTAGCAAGCGTGCGTGCACGCGTTGCACTGGCTGCTCGCTTCCTGGGCGAGCGTCTGCCGGCCGGCCGGCAACGGACGTCGTGGCTTGGAATCGACTAGTAACTAGCTATCCATGGCGGTGGCGTCACGAGCACCATGCGCCAGTCCACTGCCGGCGGCATCCGTCGTCCTGGCCTAGGCCGACGCCGTCCTCCGCCCTGGATTTGTGGCTGGCGGCGAGGTGGGGAATTTTCGGGAGAGAGGAGAGAGAAGAAGTGGAGGACGTGGGGTGTTTCTTTGACTGGTAGGTGGGCCAGGCCAGTGGTGGAGCGGACAGAGCAGGACACGGTCGGAGTGGTGGCAACGGGGACGGGTATGGCCAGGTATGACTCCACCGTCCCCGCCCCGATCCCCGCCAGTCCCCGTACCCGTCAATCCCCACGAAGCTATCGGGGGAGAAACGGCCCCATCCCCGTCACTGTCGGGTACCCGGCACCGACCGGGTCTCCATAGGGACCTTGAAGCCGACGCCGGCGAGCTAGGTCATGGCGGCGACCATAGCCGAGAAGAGGTGGTGCTGGGCGGAGAGGACTTCTTCGGTAGCTCGCGGGAGCACCTGTGCACGGCGGCGGTCGAGAAGGTGAGGAACATGAGGAACAGGAAGAAGACGGTGGTTGCTCGCACGCGGAGCCCCTGCGCACGGCGGCGCTCGACGAACTGGGTGCTGTTGGGAGTTGAGAGAGAGAAGAGAGCAGAAGAGATGGAGGCGAGCGAGCTGGGAGGCTGGAGGCGAGCAAGACGAATACGAGGGGAGGCGGGAGGCGGCGGCACGTCGCATTGAGCGCAGGGGAAACGATCCGTCGTGTGCGTCCGTGTGCTAGAGTTTAGGTCAGGTAGGTGGGCCGTGGGCCTTTGCGTTGAGTTTTAAGGTGAATAAATATCGTCCTGGCCCACATGTCAGTAGTTAGCAGCTATCCACGGAGTATCCACGGGGCGATTTTGGGCCCCATCCCCGCCCCGTTAAGCTATCGGGTACCCGCCAGGCTCTCCCCGTGGGGGCAATTTGCCCCCCGTACCCGGTTCTTAGCGGGTATACACCCGCGGGTACCCGTCCCCACGGGGAAAACTGCCATCTTGAGGTCGGACGCGCGGACGCGTCCGTCCCGACGCATTTGCTACCCAAATTTTGTCAGGAAATGCGTCGGTACGGACAGAAACGGACAACTTTTTAGATTGGGTCTGCCCGTTGGGGGCTGGTTTTTACCCATACGGACACGGTCGGACATGAGCGGACTCAATGCGTCGCCCCGTTGGAGTCATTCTTAGAGCATCTCCAACAGCGGCGCTTAATAAACCGTGCGCCGAATAAACCGCCAGTATAGCGCGCGCGGCCGAATCCAGTCCTCCGCGGCATTAACCCGCGCAAGCGAAAAACCGTAGCGCGCGCTGGACGAAGCGGGATTTTTTGCACCATATTTGGGGCATCAAGTCCAGCGCGCGGGAGGAAAAGGAAAACGCGCGCAGAGAGCAACCGCCAGATCTGAAATCTCCCTCCGCTCGCCGCCGCCCGCCTCTCTCCCCCATCTCCTCGGCAACCCCGCGCTCGATTTACTTGTCGACGGCGCTTCCTCCGCTACTCCCCAGCGCGCCGCCGCTTTCGACGCCGCCGGCGCTGAGAGTCGGGCCTCCTCGTCGCCGCCGCTACTCCCCCAGCCTTCACCGACACCGCCGGCGCTTCCGCTGCATCTCCAACGCGCCGACGCTGCTTGCTCGGCCCCCTCATCGCCGCCACCCCTCCAGCGCGCAGGAGCTCCGCGCTCGACCTCTATCGCCACCGTTCGCACCTCCGCGCGCACAAGGTGTTTGACAAAACACTTGCAAGGTATATTCCAACTATGAACTTTAATTTCTTAGATGGTTTTGGTGCATTAATTTGTAGATTTGATCTTCCGATGACGTAGTGTAAATTAAAGTATGTAGATGAGTTCGTCGTATGATTCTTCGATAAAGAATTTGATCTTCAAGAGGAGGAGGACGTCGCACTGATTCTAGCTATCCGCGCCAACAAAAGGTCGAAGCACGGTGGTTCAGTTTTCGGTCGGCAGAAGTTGTGGAGGGAAAGGATTGGTGCTCACGAAAGATTGATGAGGAACTATTTTGTGGAGCATCGCACATACCCCGAGTCATATTTCCGGCGCTGTTTTAGGATGAGTATCGACTTGTTCAAGCGGATTGCGATGAAGTTGGCGAGGCATGACCGGTTTTTTCAGCAGAGGAGGAATGCCGCCAGAGAGCTAGGGCATAGCACCTTTCAGAAGGTGACTGCCGCTCTGCGTATGTTGGCATACGGGATTCCGGCGGATCTAGTTGATGACCACTTGGCCATGGGTGAGAGCCAAGCCATCATGTGTGTCAAGCGGTTTGCTGTTGGAGTTGTGCAAGTATTTTGTAAGGAATATTTGCGAGCTCCCAATGCTGCAGACACGGCTAGGCTTTTGGAGTTCAACGCCGCTCGGGGGTTCCCAGGTATGCTTGGCTCTATTGATTGCATACACTGTAGTTGGAAGAACTGTGCTGCGGCATGGCATGGACAATTCCAAGGCCACAAAAAGGATTCTACTATAATCCTTGAAGCGGTGGCCGATCATGAGACTTGGATTTGGCATGCTATTTTTGGCATGCCCGGATCTCTCAATGACATCAATGTTCTTCAACGGTCACCACTCACGAATAAGATTGCAAAAGGTCAAACTCACCTGGTGGAGTTTGTAGCAAACGGCCATACATACAACTATGGCTACTATCTTGCGGATGGCATCTACCCAATGTGGCAAACATTTGTGAAACCGGTTCACAAACCGTAAGGTAAGAAAATGCTTGATTTCAACAATGCTCAAGCGGAAGCTAGGAAAGATGTGGAGAGAGCATTTGGGATTTTGCAAACCCAGTTTGCTATTGTGAGAGGACCAGCTAGAATTTAGGATCAAGACATGCTTTGGTACATCAAGACGCTTGTGTGATCTGATACGTCTCAAACGTATCTATAATTTTTTATGTTCCATGTTGATATTATACCAATTGTTACATGTTTTACATACACTTCATATCATTTTTATACATTTTCTGAGACTAACCTATTAACAAGATGCCATAGTGCTAGTTCCTGTTTTCTGCTGTTTTTCCGTTTCAGAAAAGCTAGTCAGGAAATATTCTCGGAATTGGACGAAAATCAACGGAGGTCCCTATTTCACCGACACGTCCACGGAGTCCAAAGGAGAGAAGGAGAAGCGCCAGGAGGTGGCCATACCATGCCTGGGCGCGGGCCCACCCCCTGCCGCGCCCTAGGGTGGTGTGGGCCCCTCGTGTGGCCTCCGACGCCGCCCTTTCGCTATTTATTCCTCCCGTCTGGAGAACCCTAAATAACGGAGTCATATTCCACAAAAAGTTCTAGAGCTCCGCCGCCATCGAAACCAAGTTTCGGGGGTCAGAAGGTCCTGTTCCGGCACCCTGCCGGGACAGGGATTGACCCCCGGAGCCTTCTCCATTGACCTCCACCGCCTCCATCATGCTCCGTGAGTAGTTCCCCATGGACTACGGGTTCTAGCTATAGCTAGTTGGTACTCTCTCCCATTTACTTCAATACAATGATCTCATGAGCTGACTTACATGATTGAGATCCATATGATGTAATCGGTGTTGTGTTTGTTGGGATCCGATGAATTGTTACATTATGATCAGTCTATCTATTAAAGTTTGTGAGTTATTGTTGCTGCAATCTTGTTGTGTTTAATGCTTGTCACTAGTGCACGAGTCGCATGATCTTAGATTTAAGCTCTATAATTGCTGCTTAGATTGTATCTACAAGTTGTTTGCACATGTCTTTGTCCGGAACCCGAGGCCCCGGAGTGACAGCAACTGGGATAACCGGAAGGGATGGTTTTGATATGAGGATCACATGTTTTCACCAAGTGTTAATGCTTTGCTCCGGTGCTCTATTAAAAGGAGTACCTTAATTACGAGTAGTTTCCCTTGAGGCCCCGCTGCAAACGGGCCGGTAGGACAAAAAATGTTATGCAAGTTTCTCATTGCGAGCACGTATGACTATATATGGAAAACATGCCTACATGATTAATAGACTGGATGTTCTGTCTTAATGCTATTTCAGTTCTGTCAATTGCCCAACTGTAATTTGTTCACCCAACACTTGTTTTGGAGAGTTACCTCTAGTGTAGATAGCTGGGAACCCCGGTCCATCTGTAATCATCATTGCTTTCCCGTCAACTCCACGCAAG
This sequence comes from Poa pratensis, assembly GCA_947311845.1. Lineage (NCBI taxonomy): Eukaryota > Viridiplantae > Streptophyta > Magnoliopsida > Poales > Poaceae > Poa > Poa pratensis. Next base: position 13,910,528 of record CAMZMU010000010.1, read on the forward strand.
CAACTATTTTCTAGTGCCATTGTCTCTGTGCTACTGTTACTATCGCTCACATATTACTGCTGCTTTGACATCACCCTGTTACTAGTGCTTTTCCAAGTGCAGCTGAATTGACAACTCCGTGATACGTCTCCAACGTATCTATAATTTTTATGTTCCATGCTTGTTTTATACCCATTGCTACATGTTTTATTCACACTTCATGGCATTTTTATGCATTTTCTGTGACTAACCTATTAACAAGATGCCCTAGTGCCAGTTCCTGTTTTCTGCTGTTTTTGGTTTCAGAAAAGCTGTTCTGCAGATATTCTCGGAATTGGACGAAACAAAAAGCCACGTTCCTATTTTCCCGACACGTACACGGAGCCAGAAGGGGAAGCCCGCGGGAGGCACACGGCCTCCTCCCCATACCATGGCGCGGCTCCCCTCTGACCGCGCCGCCATATGGGGAGGGGCCCACGGAGCCCAACTGACCATCGTCCTTTCGCCTATTTATTCCCCCCGAGGCGAAAACCCAAAGGAAATCGATCATATTCCAGAAGAACTCCCGGAGCACCGCCGCCATCGAAACCTAGTTTCGGGGGTCAGAAGGTCCTGTTCCGGCACCCTGCCGGACGGGGATTGACCCCGGAGCCTTCTCCATCGACGCCACCACCTCCATCATGCTCCGTGAGTAGTTCCCCCATGGACTATGGGTTCTAGCTGTAGCTAGTTGGTACTCTCTCTCCCATGTACTTCAATACAATGATCTCATGAGCTGCCTTACATGATTGAGATCCATCTGATGTAATCGGTGTTGTATTTGTTGGGATCCGATGAATTGTTACATTATGATCAGTCTATCTATAAAGTTTGTGAAGTTATTGTTGCTGCAATCTTGTTGTGTTTAATGCTTGTCACTAGTGCACGAGTGGCATGATCTTAGATTTAAGCTCTATAATTATTGCTTAGATTGTATCTACAAGTTGTTTGCACATGTCTATGTCCGGAACCCGAGGCCCCAGAGTGACAGCAACTGGGATAACTGGAGGGGATGGTTTAGATATGAGGATCACATGTTTTCACTAAGTGCTAATGCTTTGCTCCGGTGCTCTATTAAAAGGAGTACCTTAATTACAGTAGATTCCCTTGAGGCCCCGCTGCAAACGGGCTGGTAGGACAAAAGATGTTGTGCAAGTTTCTCATTGCGAGCACGTATGACTATATTGGAAAATATGTCTACGTATGATTAATAGACTAGATGTTCTGTCTTAATGCTATTTCAATTCTATCAATTGCCCAACTGTAATTTGTTCACCCAACACTTGTTATTGGAGAGTTACCACTAGTGTAGATAGCTGGGAACCCCGGTCCATCTTTCATCATCAAATACTCACTCGGTCCTACATGCCACTAGAAGTAGTATCAACTATTTTCTGGTGCCATTGCCTCTGTGTTACTGCTACTACTGCTGTGTTACTGTTACTATTACTCTCATATTACTGCTGCTTTCACATCACCCCTGTTACTAGTGCTTTTCCAGGTGCAGCTGAATTGACAACTCCGCTGTTAAGACTTATAAGTATTCTTTGTCTCCCCTTGTGTCGAATCAATAAATTTGGGTTTTACTTCCCTCGAAGACTGTTGCGATCCCCTATACTTGTGGGTTATCAAGACTATTTTCTGGCGCCGTTGCCGGGGACTACAGATCTTCATCCTCAAGCAAGCTCCCGTCAAGACGCTAACGAAAATAGCATCAACTATTTTCTGGCGCCGTTGCCGGGGAGCATAGCTCTACTCATAAGTTCACCTGGGGAGTACACTCTACCTCTCCCTCTATTTTTATTTTATTTTGTCTTGTCTAGTTTACTTTTGTCTAGTTTATTTGTGCTTAGTTTATTTTTGTCTAGTATTATTTTGCTTAGTTTATTTTTGTCTTATTTTATTTTTCTTATATACCCGAAAATCCATAAAAATTTGAAAAACCGAAAATTAAAAAACTATTGTTATGGAAGAACATGCTAGAACCTCTATGGAACTTAAAGAATTATATATGAAGTATAGAGAATCAAGAAAGGGTCAAGTCATGAGAGGCGTGTTACAAAAGTTGAATCAAATTGCTAAAATTTGCTTAAACGCCATGATATAAATTGTTGCTCTAAACAGGATACTAAACATCTTAAATTTCAATGTGGCTTTAGTAAAGAAGATATAATTATGAGCTATCATTGTTATAACTATGCTTATCTGGGAGCTGAACAAGTAGAACAATTTGTTTATTTATGGGAGCCTCTGAAATAGAATCCTTCATGGCTAAAAATTATGAAACTTGTATTGCTTGTAAGGACCTTAAAGATTATGTCTCTTCTATCCTTGATTATTGTCTAGAAAATTTCAGCAATAATTCTTATATCATTGATTATAAAGAGAGACTCATTCATGCACAAGAATGTACTCACCAATTGCAGGAACCTGAAGAAGAAGAAATACTGCTGAAGCTGAAAGCTCATTAGATGAAAAAGAGGAGGAGAGTGATGAACAAAGGAGGAAGAATGGATTAGCTACCCATGCCTACCTTCTAATGAGAGTAACTCTTCATCTCTTACATTATTTGATTGCCCTCCATGCTTACCAAAGGAGGATGAATGTTATGTTCCTGTGGATTCTCTTGAAATATTTCCTATGAGTAAAACTTGTGAAAATGATTATGCTACTGTTATTTATGATAATCCATGCTATTTCGAAAAATCTTATGATAATCCTTTATTTGTGGCTGATATCGAAATGCATGGTACTAAAGAGTTTTGCTTAGAAAATGTTTATGATAAAGCTCTAGATGATGGTCCTATGTTACTTGATAATATTAATTGTACTACTAATGAAAATGGGATTGGAGAGGTCTTGACTTTATCTAGGAGTCCCATACCTTTTGAGATGATCAATCATCTTGTTATAAAATGGTTAAAAGTGGGTTTGAAAGTTTTAATCCCACTATTTTTGAGCTTGATAAAAATTATATGTTTGTAGATCATGAAAAGCATGCTTTATGTGATGTTATATTGTTGAGTTTATTCATGATGCTACTGAAAATTATTATGAGAGAGGAAAATATGGTTGTAGAAATTTTCATGGTACTAAAACACCTCTCTATATGCTGAAAGTTTTGAAGTTACTCTTGTTTTATCTTCCTATGCTTGTCACTTTGTTCTTTTGAATTTATTTGTGTACAAGATTCCTATGCATAGGAAGTGGGTTAGACTTAAATGTGTTTTGAATTTGCTTCTTGATGCTCCTTTTGCTTCATTTTCTATTTTCATGAGAGCATCATTAAAACTATCAAGCCTAGCTAAAAGGCATTAAAGAAAAGCGCTCTTGGGAGACAACCCATGTTTTATTTCTGAAATTTTTCTTTGCTTTTTGAGTCAAGGAGCTGCTTACTTCTGTAACAACTCCTTTGTATCTTTACTTTTTCAATTGTTGTGCCAAGAAGAGTCTCTAATGATTAGATGATGCTAGATTTGGATTTCTGCGCAGGACAGATTTTTGCTGTCCACGTTTTGAGCTGTATCACTCCAGAAAAATTGAAAAATTCTGAAAAATTCACGCGCGATCCTCATATATGTACGCATCTTTCATTAGTTTCGAGTTTTCGATTTGAGCAACGGAAGTGCCTCGAAAAAATTCATCTTTACTGGCTGTTCTGTTTTGACAGATTCTGTCTCTGTTTTTTGCATTGTCTCTTGTGGACTTTAAGTAAGGCTTTCTAGACGTGGAGGGCTGTAGCTAATGTTTTATTGAGTTCTTGCAATGTGTCACAACAGAACCAAGTGGATTAATGTTTTTGAGTACTAACCCCTCTAATGAAGTTTATGAGAAGTTTGGTGTGGCAGAAGTTTTCAAGGGTCAAGAGAGAAGGATGATATAATGTGATCAAGAAGAGTGAAGAGCCTAAGCTTGGGGATGCCCCCGTTCACCCAAGCATATTTCAAGAAGACTCAAGCGTCTAAGCTTGGGGATGCCCAAGGCATCCCCTTCTTCATCATCAACTTATCAGGTCATCTCTAGTGAAACTATATTTTAATTCTTTCACATCATATGTGCTGTTCTTGGAGCGTCTGTGTGCTTTTATTTTTAGTTTGTTATTTTTATTCTCTGATCATATCAATATTGGATCCTATCTATCTTGTTTGGGAGAGAGACACGCTCCGCTTTTTCATTTGAATACTCCTATTCTTCACTTATATTTGTTGAGTATTCAGTTTTCGCACTGTTTAGCTTCTAGCTCTTGGTTTTCATGTATCTCTTGTTCAGAGCTATTAGTTCTTTTATAGAAAGTACTCTCTCACTTCACTTATATTTGTTTGGAGAGTTGCTTGGTTGATGTGTTGGTTCAGAAAATGTTGCATGTGGTAGTGGTATAATGAAAAACTTGCATAATCTTGTAGATCATTGAACTTTGATAACCTGATTCTTTGCAAACGTTTTGAGGTATAAGTAATAGATGGTAAAGCTTGCTGGTTAATTAAGTTAAAATCATTAGTGGATTGTTGTCTTTAAGCTTGTACCGTACTACAAACTCTACTAAAATTGTTGAAGGTGTAGTTGGACTTGATAGCTTTCCATGTCTAAAGTTCATCGTAATAACTGAGTTGTGCTGAAGGTCGAGGGATCTAGCGGGGTACTTGTGCCGCCGTGAACGGCCCTTCTTGGAGTGAATTTTAATCATGCTCTTAATGTTGAACCTGCTAGTTGTTTGCAATAAACTTGTGAGTTCTTTTTGACTAATGTTAAGCTACGGTTTTTGGCACTTCCACCATCCAAATTTGCTAGCCTCTTCGGTGCTGTGCATTGCCTTCTGCTCACATTGAGAGTTGTGCATACTTCGCCAGTACATCCAAACCCGTGGGAGGACTTTCTCTTGTTCTCCTACACATAAGCATATACATCTTCCTCAAAACAGCCACCATACCTACCTACCACAGCATTTCCATAGCTGTTCCGAGATATATTGCCATGCAACTTCCATCTTACATTACATGACTTGTTGTCATTTATCATTTATATATTGCTTTGCATGATTCTATACAGCTGATGTGCGGTTTACCCATGTTACGCTAGATCATTGCACATCCTGCTACACTGGCAGAGGCATACAGTTTCATACATCATGTTTTGTTCATTATGAGTTATTTGTACCAAAAAGTGTGTTGTCATATTAGATGTTGCCCCTAAAAGTGAAAAGAGCCATGGAGGCCATCGAAAAGAGAAACAGAAAAAGAAAAAAAAAGAAAAAAAGGAAAAAAGAAAAAAAAAGAATAAAGAAAAAGGGGGCAACATTACTATCCTTTATCCACACTTGTGCTCATGTTTCAGCACCTGCAGTATTCATAGTCATCATTTGTGCTCATGTTTAGCACCTATACTCCATGTGAGAGAGTTTTCATGTTTTACTAGTATAACTATGTGGGGAATTTACACTATAGAACTTGGGTTGTATATTCCAATGATGAGCTTCCTCAAAAGTGCTCTAGGTCTTCATGAGCAACCAAGTTGGATGCACCCCCACTAGTTCCATTGGAGAGCTTTCATACACATATAGCTCTATGTGCATCCGTTGCATGGCAATCACTACTCCTTACATAGCTTCGATTATAAGACTTCCTCTTGTCTAATGATCACTTATAGCTTTGTGAGACTTCTTCCATTGGCCTTCCAAACCCCCATTAATGTTCTCTTTGCCATAACATCCTGGTGCCAATACCAAATGCTTGCGCTCACCGGTTGAGTAGGCTTCGAAACAGTTGATTCATGACGTTCATGTTTATTTTTACTTGACTGAATCCTTCTATGTTATGAAAATTTACTTGATGCTTGGAATTGAAGGATAGAACTCCTACACTGGATACTTAAAACATCTTTAATGAACCTTGTACGGTTTCATGTCTTTAAAGCAATAGTTCATGAAAACTTTTAGCTTGTTTAACTAACTTGCTTTATTATCTCTTATTTAATATCAATTATAGACATTTGCTTTGAATGATTTGATCTCAGCTCACATGCCTTACATCACTATTAGATCAAGATTGTGTGGTAGCATGTCACTTCAGAAATTATTGGTTGTTATCGTTTACCTACTCAAGGACGAGTAGAACTAAGCTTGGGGATGCTTGATACGTCTCCAACGTATCTATAATTTCTTATGTTCCATGCTTGTTTTATACCCATTGCTACATGTTTTATTCACACTTCATGGCATTTTTATGCATTTTCTAGGACTAACCTATTAACAAGATGCCCAGTGCCAGTTCCTGTTTTCTGCTGTTTTTGCTTTCAGAAAAGCTGTTCTGCAGATATTCTCGGAATTGGACGAAACAAAAAGCCACGTTCCTATTTTCCCGACACGTACACGGAGCCAGAAGGGGAAGCCCGGGGGAGGCACACGGCCTCCTCCCCATACCATGGCGCGGCTCCCCTCTGACCGCGCCGCCATATGGGGAGGGGCCCACGGAGCCCAACTGACCATCGTCCTTTCGCCTATTTATTCCCCCCGAGGCAAAAACCCAAAGGAAATCGATCATATTCCAGAAGAACTCCCGGAGCACCGCCGCCATCGAAATCTAGTTTGGGGGTCAGAAGGTACTGTTCCGGCACCCTGCCGGGACGGGGATTGACCCCCAGAGCCTTCTCCATCGACGCCACCACCTCCATCATGCTCCGTGAGTAGTTCCCCCATGGACTACGGGTTCTAGCTTTAGCTAGTTGGTACTCTCTCTCCCATGTACTTCAATACAATGATCTCATGAGCTGCCTTACATGATTGAGATCCATCTGATGTAATCGGTGTTGTATTTGTTGGGATCCGATGAATTGTTACATTATGATCAGTCTATCTATAAAGTTTGTGAAGTTATTGTTGCTGCAATCTTATTGTGTTTAATGCTTGTCACTAGTGCACGAGTGGCATGATCTTAGATTTAAGGTCTATAATTATTGCTTAGATTGTATCTACAAGTTGTTTGCACATGTCTATGTCCGGAACCCGAGGCCCCAGAGTGACAGCAACTGGGATAACTGGAGGGGATGGTTTAGATATGAGGATCACATGTTTTCACTAAGTGCTAATGCTTTGCTCCGGTGCTCTATTAAAAGGAGTACCTTAATTACCAGTAGATTCCCTTGAGGCCCCGCTGCAAACGGGCTGGTAGGACAAAAGATGTTGTGCAAGTTTCTCATTGCGAGCACGTATGACTATATATGGAAAACATGCCTACGTATGATTAATAGACTAGATGTTCTGTCTTAATGCTATTTCAATTCTATCAATTGCCCAACTGTAATTTGTTCACCCAACACTTGTTATTGGAGAGTTACCACTAGTGTAGATAGCTGGGAACCCCGGTCCATCTTTCATCATCAAATACTCACTCGGTCCTACATGCCATTAGAAGTAGTATCAACTATTTTCTGGTGCCATTGCCTCTGTGTTACTGCTACTACTGCTCTGTTACTGTTACTATTGCTCTCATATTACTGCTGCTTTCACATCACCCCTGTTACTAGTGCTTTTCCAGGTGCAGCTGAATTGACAACTCCGCTGTTAAGACTTATAAGTATTCTTTGTCTCCCCTTGTGTCGAATCAATAAATTTGGGTTTTACTTCCCTCGAAGACTGTTGCGATCCCCTATACTTGTGGGTTATCAAGACTATTTTCTGGCGCCGTTGCCGGGGACTACAGATCTTCATCCTCAAGCAAGCTCCCGTCAAGACGCTAACGAAAATAGCATCACTCCGCTGTTAAGGCTTATAAGTATTCTTTGTCTCCCCTTGTGTCGAATCAATAAATTTGGGTTTTACTTCCCTCGAAAACTGTTGCGATCCCCTATACTTGTGCGTCATCAAGACTATTTTCTGGCGCCGTTGCCGGGGAGCATAGCTCTACTCATAAGTTCACCTGGGGAGTACACTCTACTTCTCTCTCTGTTTTTATTTTATTTTGTTTTGTCTAGTTTACTTTTGTCTAGTATTATTTTGCTTAGTTTACTTTTGTTTAGTTTATTTTATCCTAGTTTACTTTTGTCTAGTTTATTTTTGTTTGGTTTTGTTTTTCTTATATACCCAAAAATCCATAAAAATTTAAAAACCGAAAATCTAAAAAAAAAACTGTTGCTACGGAAGAACATGCTAGAACCTCTATGTTTATGGAAGCCTAAAGAATTATATATAAAGTATAGAGAATCAAGAGAGGGTAAAATCATGAGAGGCATGTTAAAAAGTTAAATCAAATTGCTGAAATTTTGCTTGAACGCCATGATATAAATTGTTGTTGAACAGGATACTAAAAATCTTAAATTCCAATGTGGCTTTAGTGAAGAAGTTTTAATTATGAACTATCATTGGAATAACTATATTCATTTGGGAGTTGAAGAAGTAGAACAAATTGTTTTACTTATGGGAGCTTCTGAAATAGATTCCTTCATGGCTAAATTTTTTGAAACGTGTGTTGCTTGTAATAAACTTAAAGATACGGTCTCTTTTATCCTTGATTATTGCCTAGAAAATTTCAGCAATAATTCTTATATCATTGATTATAAAGAGAGACTCATTCATGCACAAGAATGTACTCACAATTTGCAGGAACCTGTAGAAGAAGATACTGCTGAAGCTGAAAGTTCATTAGATGAAAAAGAGGAGGAGAGTGATGAACAAAAGGAGGAAGAATGGATTAGCTACCCATGCCTACCTTCTAATGAGAGTAACTCTTTAACTCTTACACTATTTGATTGCCCTCCATGCTTACCAAAGGAGAATGAATGTTATGTTCCTGTGGATTCTCTTTAAATATTCCCTATGAATGAAACTTGTGGAAATGATTATGCTACTGTTATTTATGATAATCCATGCTATTTTGATAAATCTTATGATAATCCTTTATTTGTGCCTATTTTCGAAATGCATGTTAATGAGAAAGTTTGTTTAGAAAATGTTTATGATAAAGCTCTAGATGATGGTCCTATATTGCTTGATAATATTATGTATTCTACTATTGAAAATGGGATTGGAGAGGTCTTGACTTTATCTAGATGGAGTCCCATACCTCTTGAGAATGATCAATTATCTTGTTATAAAATTGTTAAAAGTGGGTTTGAAAGTTTTAATCCCACTATTTTGGAGCTTGATAAAAATTATGTGTTTGTAGATCATGAAAAGCATGCTTTATGTGATAATTATGTTGTTGAGTTTGTTCGTGATGCTACTGAAAATTATTATGAGAGAGGAAAACATGGTTGTAGAAATTTTCATGGTACTAAAACACCTCTCATGTTGAAAGTTGTGAAGTTACTCTTGTTTTATCTTCCTATGCTTGTCACTTTGTTCTTTATGAATTTATCTGTGTACAAGAGTCCTATGCATAGGAAGTGGGTTAGAATTAAATGTGTTTCGAAATTGCTTCTTGATGCTCCTTTTGCTTCATTTTCTATTTTTACGTGAGCAACATTAAAACTATCAAGCCTAGCTAAAAGGCATTAAAGAAAAGCGCTTATGGGAGGCAACCCATTTTATTTTTCTGCAATTGTTTTTTGAGTCAAGGAGTTTTGTTTACTTCTGTAGCAACTCCTTTGTATCTTTACTTTATCGTATTGTTGTGCCAAGAAAAGTCTCTAATGATAAGATGATGCTAAATTGGGATTACTGCGCAGGAACATATTTCTGTTGTTCACTGTACGAAATTCCTAAAATCATAAAAACGTGATTTTAATCTGCAAATTTTAGTTCATACTCCTGATATATGTACCCATCTTTCGTTAGTTCAATGTTTTTCGATCCGAGTACCGTAAGTGCCTCGAAGAAATTCATCTTTACTGGTTGTTCTGTTTTGACAGATTCTGTCTCTGTTTTTGGCATTGTCTCTTGTGGGCTTTAAGCAAGGCTCTCCAGACATGGAGGGCTGTAGCTAATGTTTTATTGAGTTCTTGCAATGTGTCACTACATAACCAAAGTGGATTAAAAAAATTGAGTACTAACCCCTCTAATGAGAATTACTTTGAGTTTGGTGTGGCGGAAGTTTTCAAGGGTCAAGAGAAAGAGTGATATAATAGGATCAAGAAGAGTGAAGAGTTTAAGCTTGGGGAGGCTCCCATGGATCTCCCCAGCATATTTCAAGAAGACTCAAGCGTCTAAGCTTGGAGATGCCCAAGGCATCCCCTTCTTCATCGGCAAAATTATCAGATCATCTCTAGTGAAACTATATTTTAATTCTTTCACATCATATGTGCTGTCCTTGGAGCGTCTGTGTGCTTTTATTTTCAGTATGTTATTTTTATTTTCTGATCATATCAATGTCGGATGCTAGCATTCTTGATTGGGAGAGACACACTCTCCGCTTTTTCATTAGAATACTCATATTCTTCACTTATACTTGTTGAGTATTCATATCTAGCGCTGTTAAGCTTTTAGCTCTTATTTTCATGTATCTCTTGTCAGAGCTATTAGTTCTTTTAAAGAAAGTACTCTCTTTTCACTTATACTTGTTTGGAGAGTTATTGAAATAAATTGATTGGTGTTTGGTTGGAACAGAAAATGTTGCATGTGGTAAATGGTATAATGGAAAGAACTTGCATACTCTTGTAGATCACTAATTTGGATAATTTGATACTTGTCAATTGTTTTGAGTTAACAAGTAGGTCATGATTAAACTTTTGCATCATGTAAGTTAAGCCCATTAGTGAAGAACTACCGTAAAACTTGTTGAAATTTGGTCTGCATGAGTGGTATCTCTTAGGTCTAGATATTTTTAATAAAAGGGTTTGGTTAACAAGGAAGACAGTGCGGAGTCCTATAATTTTTGCAATATGTTGGTCATATAAAACTTGGTGTACCGGTTGACAATCTTGTTTGCTTAAATAACCTTGCTAGCCTAAACTCTGTACTGAGAGGGAATGCTTCTCGTGCATCCAAATCCTTGAGCCAAAATCCATGCCATCTGTGTCCACCATAACTACCTATATGTGATATTTCCTTGCCACTCCAAGTAAAATTTTCATGTGCTACCTTCAAATTATTCAAAATTGTTACTACTCCTTTTTGTGTCAGTGTTTACCAAGCTCATGAGGACGTGGTGGATGTCTTTATGTCACTTGTCAAGCAGACTTTACCTTCAGACTAGCGGCATATACATCCGCTTATCTATTAATTTTGCAAAAAGAGCTGGCAACGGGGTGCCCAGTCCCAATTAATTACAACTTTAACCGCTTAATCTCTTCACATTTTGTCAGCTGAATACTCAGTGAAACATCTGCATGTGTAAACCAAAGAGAAAAAGAGGGATGATCTGACTTGCTAGAAATAACGTCCTTCATGGGAGCCGCTCTTAAAAGTCTGTTTGGCCGGGGTCATATTGTACTTTCCACTACTGATTCGTTGACCAATTAACATACACCTCTCAAAACTTAATTTTTACTCTCTATATGTTTTCCAAAACTAAAAAGCTCTAGCACATGATTTAATCCCAGCTTCCCTCTGCGAAGGGCCTTTCTTTTACTTTTATGTTGAGTCAGTTTTCCTACTTCTTTCTATCTTCCACAAGCAAACACTAGTGTCAACTTTGGTACAACAATTGTTATATGCTACATATTGGATTTATTATATTGCTTTGTGTTGACAATATCCATGAGATAAATTTGTTGAAAGTTGAAGCAAATGCTGAAACTTAAATCTTCCTTTGTGTTGGTTAAATACCTTTTACTAGAATCTATAGCTTTTTGAGTTAACTCTCATGTAAACCTGTGGATGCAATGTCGCCAAAGTACTATTCATGAAAAGTTTAGCTTGTATGATTCAGTTGTTTACTCATTATTTATTTGATAGCAAACTATAGACCATTAACTTGGATCACTTCATTCATTTACATGTGCTTTATAATACTATTTGATCAAGATTATGATGGTAGCATGTCAATTCAAAAATTATTTTGTTTTATCGTTTACCTACTCGAGGACGAGTAGGAACTAAGCTTGGGGATGCTGATACGTCTCAAACGTATCTATAATTTTTGATGTTCCATGTTGATATTATACCAATTGTTACATGTTTTACATACACTTCATATCATTTTTATACATTTTCTGGGACTAACCTATTAACAAGATGCCACAGTGCCAGTTCCTGTTTTCTGCTGTTTTTCCGTTTCAGAAAAGCTAGTCAGGAAATATTCTCGGAATTGGACGAAAATAACCGGAGGTCCCTATTTCACCGACACGTCCACGGAGTCCAAAGGAGAGACGGAGAAGCGCCAGGAGGTGGCCACACCATGCCTGGGCGCGGGCCCACCCCCTACCGCGCCCTAGGGTGGTGTGGGCCCCTCGTGTGGCCTCCGACGCCGCCCTTTCCCCTATTTATTCCTCCGTCTAGAGAACCCTATATAACGGAGTCATATTCCACGAAAAGTTCTAGAGCTCCGCCGCCATCGAAACCAAGTTTCGGGGGTGAGAAGGTCTATTTCGGCACCCTGCCGGGACAGGGATTGACCCCCGGAGCCTTCTCCATCGACGCCACCGCCTCCATCATGCTCCGTGTGTAGTTCCCCCATGGACTACGGGTTCTAGCTGTAGCTAGTTGGTACTCTCTCTCCCATGTACTTCAATACAATGATCTCATGAGCCGACATACATGATTGAGATCCATATGATGTAATCGGTGTTGTGTTTGTTGGGATCCGATGAATTGTTACATTATGATCAATCTATCTATTAAAGTTTGTGAGTTATTGTTGCTGCAATCTTGTTGTGTTTAATGCTTGTCACTAGTGCACGAGTGGCATGATCTTAGATTTAAGCTCTATAATTGCTGCTTAGATTGTATCTACAAGTTGTTTGCACATGTCTTTGTCCGGAACCCGAGACCCCGGAGTGATAGCAACTGGGATAACCGGAGGGGATGGTTTTGATATGAGGATCACATGTTTTCACCAAGTGTTAATGCTTTGCTCCGGTGCTCTATTAAAAGGAGTACCTTAGTTACCGGTAGTTTCCCTTGAGGCCGCGCTGCAAACGGGCTGGTAGGACAAAAGATGTTACGCAAATTTCTCATTGCGAGCACGTATGACTATATATGGAAAACATGCCTACATGATTAATAGACTGGATGTTCTGTCTTAATGCTATTCAGTTCTGTCAATTGCCCAACTGTAATTTGTTCACCCAACACTTGTTCTTGGAGAGTTACACATCCCGTGCAAGTGCGGAGGAGGGCTGAGAGGGTGGCCCTGTTTGTGATGCCATTCGACGTAATGAAAAGTATGATGAGTTTCAAAAGGATCTAATAGAGGAGTGGTGGACATGGAATGGGCAACAATGAGTTGAAGGTGTATGTTTGTTGTACGATTGTTGTATTGTTGATGAACTACTAGAAGGATTTGGCGTGCTTTGCTGCGCCCCTTAAACCGCTACATGATGACATCTCACGTGCTACTGGACCCATCATTCGCACTCTTTGCGTATTAAATATTGGCATTATATATGAACTGGGCGCTATTTATATCACTTGCTCTTGTGATAGAACTACAATTGAGTCGAAAGCAAGCATGTGATTTTGAAAACATACTGTATGAAAACCATATGTGAATATATTAGAAATTAATATCTCAACCTCACTCCCCAAGCAACAGCGAGACCATTTTCCAGCAAATGCACTTGAATTAAAGTTCAAAAACAAACAGACAAACATACAGTAGAAGAAATTTGAGCCCTACATGGTTCACTCATAACATAAGGGAGCTATTACAAATCTGAGCATTAAGCATCTATTGTTATTGTGTAGTGGACTTGCATGGCAACAAAGAGAGGCATGCTACGCGGTGTCATTACTACATCGTGCACATCTGAGTTGCAGGTCGCATGCATGGATGCAGGTGATGCCGTTTATGAAAGGTCATAACAACAACCTGCACGAGATAAACAAGATAAAACAGTTAAACCTTCTTGACTGTAATCTGAAATGACAACATTTGGCTCGACCAGAATCAAACATCCTGCACACAAACATCACATGAAGCATGTCGAGAGACAATTTACAATTGGTCTTCACATAAATATGAAGCAAACAGTGTTGCCCTTAGATATGTATCCGCCGCCAACCCAAACTACACAGCAAGAATTCAGTGTTTAAAATAAGCAGAATATAGATAGGCAATGTGGCACCGGAACCAATCTATATAAATGCACATAGCATATACAGAAGGGTCTTATCCACCTTCAGGTTTTGATCAGAAAATTCAGTCGGATTGGAACATGTACAAAGACAAAGTTATTCAAAGTGACAATGTACTTGGAAAGCGGGCAAGGACATATAGCTGAGCAAGTAATTCAACATATATAGGACATACAAAACCGTATTAATTAATTAGTTCAGAACTTCACATGCACCTGGATATAGATTTACATATCACCATTCGTGGAACATCTTGTTTCACAGGTTCTAGCTTGAGAAGCTGATTTTTCTCACCGGACTGGAGTCTTCCAGAGATGCATGATTTTCCCGGGGGTGCACACGAAGGTACCAAAACGTTTGAGAATTTCTCAAATCCCAGGAACCAAAGACTTAAAATGCAATGGATGACAAAAGAACAGAAGGGCAGAAAATGTGACTGAACTTAGTTCTTCTTGCGAGAAAAGTGGTTGTCGTTTGGATTCCGTTTCTCAGCTCCACTTTCTTCTCGCCGTTGTGCGTGAATATGTCCTCGATGCCCAGGAAATCATCACCCTATAGGAAACAGTAACAATTATAAGAGTTGTTCCTCTATATTACACGAACCATAACAAACTGAAGTATTCCAAACAACGCTATAACAGAAGGAAGGATGCAAAACTTTACAGCTGAGATAATATGTATGGTAGTATAGAAGAGGTAACAGATACTATGATAGTATAGAATTAACTTGTTACTGCGATCATGTAATAATAGCTGGGGGCAATAACCAGCTTGCTTGACTTCTTTGATCTAGGATGCAGAACCTTGGAGGGAAGTTGGTCTTCACGTAAAATGGGATTATCGATTAGGGCAGCTCTTCCACCATGGGGCATTGGGATAGAAAACTGGAAAGCAAATATGCAATGAGTTACAACATCACTGTATGAATCCACTCAGCAAAGGTCAGGTGGGCACATGGAAATTTTTCAACCCAAGTTATCAAGACCAAGTCATGAAATTAACATGAAAGCCCACAAGGAAAACCATCACAGTAGAAGAAACTACAGTCTGCTTCACCAAAGAGAGATCGAAGGTTCTAACATCAAAGCCATGCATACGGAACTGTCGAGAAGTTCCTAGCCGAGTTCTGGTTGTTCATCACTATTTATTTCAAAGAACACAATCTTTCACTGTTACACCTCTGACCGTCATGGAAACAAAATATGTATGATAACATTGTCCCATATGTATTTTCAAAATTTTCTTGGAGAACAGCAGACCATACAGAAAACAATCAACCACAATTGTCACACTACAAATAAGTGAGAGAACAAGAGAATATCTACTTGCCACACTCACTTTTGTTCCTCGGAGTGTAACACGGGAGCGTCGTGAAGCCATAGTAATCCCAGTTTCACCGACCGTTACTGAAACCTTCCCTTCCGCAAGGTGCCACCATTGCCACACTGTGGACAAAATATGTTTCCAATCTCTTTCATCTTGTAGCTCAGAACCCATCTGGCCAGTCCATCAACACATGTGAGACAGATAAGAGTACACAAGCTTCTTCTATAATTAGAATACAAATCTAAATGGCTGTTGAGTAGCCAAAGAAGTTCGAAAATGTTAAATGCAAATACCTATGCAACTGACGTATTTGCATGCCGCCTGGTGCCAAGAGACGGAGACCAATATGAAGGATGACATTTTGCATGGCATAATCACTTGTAATACATGCTGCAGTAGATTCAGATAAGGACCTTCCTCGGTCTCACTTTTTATATCTAAGCTGTCCAATTGTTCAGCGCATGCATCAGTAGCATCTCTCCCTTCAACAGTATCGGGATTGCCAACCCATTCTCTTCAGCAATTTTGGTTGATGCTCTTCCTCGGATTCCAAGCTATGTATTTGACCTCGTTTTTTCTCAGGAGCAACAGAAGGGGCATCCACTGGATCCAAACAATTCTCAGACAAGTCATTAACGTCATCAACTGATGTAGCAACAGAAATTGTGTCAAAACCTTGTTCAGATCCCTTGAGGGCATCACGCCTCGCCTTCCTCCGTAGATATTTCCTGTGTGTGGTGTGGCTAACAGCAGGCAACCAACCTTCATTATTCTCATCATCTTCCCAAGGTATACATGCATCCTTCCTTGAAGGCTGAAACTCTTCATCCCCTGGTGTCTCAGAAATATTGTTGGTCTCACTTGTTAGAATTTCTTTGTTCTCAAGATCCTTCAGTGGAAGTATCCGAGAATTAAGATCCCCTTGTGCTTCAGACATCTTATCCAATGCTTCCAACTCTGCCAGGTTAGGCACATTAGAGCCCCAGGCTGGCAGTGGGGCCTCTTTCAAGCTCCAGACGCTGACAACATGCAGTGGAGGTGGGTGCTCCCGCAAATGGCTGGTCCCATGGACCTCAGCCTCCAACATGTAAGCTAGAGCGATTATCTTCATATCAACATCTGACAGTGTTTGGAGGTCTCCTATTTCCCTGGCGAACTTGGTAACTGCAAACAATGATGATGTACAAATCAGTCTCTCCTCCTATTACTATGTGATTGTTAGATAAGAGAAAATTTGATAGTTAAGGGCCTTAAGGCCTAATTCTACCCTGTACAAGGCTAGCTTTAGGCTACTTGCTGCGAAATGTCACCATATTGTAGCAGGAAAAAACAAACAACGATAGCGTCAAGCAGCCCAGTAATGCCACATGTTTGCCCCAAAGATCTACAACCAGCTTGATATTTTACCACCCTCTTAAACCACTTGCTGGTCCATATGTATAGCCTAATGACCTCAAAGGTTACTTCAAGTAACACCAAACAGAATCAAAACATAAGGTTATTAAGCAGTGACTAAACCACAAGAGCTACTTGTTTTCCAAAGTTCTGCTCATACAGTGCAATAAGTATGACCGTTGCTGCTACTGGAGTTCTAAAGGTCTAATTTCCAACTACAAACACCACCAGAGCAATAAATAACAGGGGCACATCCTTTCTTTCCTATTAAGTTACCAAGGATACTGAACTCCATATGACAAATTCTATATATCGACACAAGTTATGGCTGGTAATGGATTATCGGAAATAAAATGTTTGATTTTTTTCGTATCAAATAGTGGACGTGCTCCTTCATCAGGCAAATCCATTCCAGATGTGTCCTAATTTTGCAAGATCCGCAACATCAATCAGCACCCGGCCTGAACAACTCAAGGGGGCTGCAGTTGAGTCTACAACCCCGAATCTTTCTTTCTCTGAAAAGGGCAGTCCTTTGGTACGAAATCTGTTCCTCGAAACCACCTATTTCGCTGCAAGAAAGCAAAAGGACGCAACCTACTACGGTCCAACAACGGGAGATGGGCGCAGGTTCGGACCAAAATCGCAGGATGATCAGGACGGGAGCAGAAAAGGTAAACCCCCAACCACGGTACAGAGGAGAAGCAGGAAGAGATTCTTACCATCGTGCGCGTGGCCCCTCCGCGGCGGAAGCGGCGAGTCGGGTTCGGAGGAGGATGAAGGCGAGGCGGCAGCAATGGACGCGAAGGGGAGGAAGGTGGAAAAGGGAGGCGGAGGGGTTGCGAGTATTGAGGTTTTTGCTCCGGTCTCTGCAGATTAATTCTGAAATTGCAAAGCAAAATGGTGTCAACCTTTCTTGAGGAACTCAGGGGCGGGCTCGACGATCTCCACCGATGTCGGCAGGAGCACGAGGCGCCGGTGCCCGGCCACGTCTGCACCTCGTAGAGCACCTCTGGCACGGTGACCAGGCGGCCCGCAGCGGCGGCGAGCGCGACACCGCCCGAGATGACCGCTTTGGCGTCCACAACGGCCACCGCCACGCCGCGTCGCCGCCCGAGTTGGCGCATCTGGACACGATCCGGCTCACCGCCTGTGCCAACGACTCCTTCGCCACCGTCTCCCGCCGCGCCGTCGCGGGGTCGCCCCACGCCCAGAGAACTGCACCGCCGGGGGCGGGCGTGAGAGGAGGGCGCGGGAAGGGCGCGTCGCCGGCGGCGGGGGCGAGAGGAGGCCACGTTTCCATCGCAGGGGCAACGGCGGTGGCGGGCTAGGGTAAGGGCCCGGTGCGCCTGGGTCTCCTGCGCCGCCATCTCGTCCGGGCACCCGCGCGTCGCCGGCCATTACCTCGCTGCCAGAGCGAAAGAGAGATGCAAAAACGCGGATCAAGGAAAAGAAAGAGCAAAATCAGAAGCAACCTTCGCACCAGAAGCGCGGCCGGCGCGCCCGCCGCCACCGGCACAGATCCAAAGCGCCCGCCACCCTCCAAGTTCACGAATGTTGGGATCCAGACCTGAAAAACAGAAGGCACGGGATTAGGGGAGAAAAACAGGAAAAACACACCAGAGAACAAGAACAGAGGACGCTGGAGGCAGAGAACCAGAGGCGGCGGCGCAGCAACCGAGCCGACCAGAAACAAGGACCGAACTGCGGCCAATCTAGAAGTATAGAGAAGGAAGAAGAGACAAACACCTGTCCCACATGCGTCTCCGTCAATCGCCGAACCGACCTGGCGGCTCCACAGACAAACGGCACAACGAATGCATGCCGAGATCCTTGAGTGCGCCCTGACTTTCTAAAGGACAGTGCGTCACACAGTCGACAATTTCAGCGTTAGTTAACCACGGCTGGTTGCCCATCGTTGCAGAATAAGTTCAAAGATACCCATGGAACATACGGCCTGAAGTTTTGAACAAGTTGCATATACCAGTGCCGGCTCAAACCTTCTTTGATTTTTTTTTAACAGGGTGCTGGCTCAAACTTTTCAAGCATGATGGAGATACCACTGGTTTATCTGTTTCTCCATGAAATATCTTTAACAATGAAGTCTTCCAAATTGAGAGTACAGTATATTCAGGGAAAATAGCTGGAACCACTTCGGTTGAAGATATTCAGGTGCTTTGATTGCAACGGCATCCAAAATATCAATAAGAATGGTGCTCTCCCCTAAATATGTACTTCTAACAAGTCAAATCAATTTGGCAAAATCTGTGTTTAATAAACCTTACATTGCTGCAAACCATATTATGTTTGTGTAGTTTATGCCATGGTATTTACTGGTCTTGCAAAGCTGGCTTATGAGTATATCAACGTAAGTTATAACAGAGACTGTTAGGTGACCAAATATTAAGAGACCAGACTATATACGTGGAAATGTAAAGAGCAAATTTAAAATTTCGTCCAAACAAATCATTCACGTTCCCAAAGATGTAACTTGTTCTACGTTTACTTGTAGTCCATCAAGAAGAAATTAAGTTAGTGGACAAGTGTGCTTCTCGACTGCTGCTTCGAGTTTATTTTCCTTAATTCTAACAATATATATGTCTACTTTTTTACCTATTTTTTAATCATTAAAATTTTAGTTCCACGGCTCAAAATCAAATAACAAGGTGACTGGAAACATTTCATTCATGTCCCCACATATCTTAACAAAGACTAAATTTTCAATGGATTGTAAACGCTATTTACACATACATACAATCATCACTAAATTGGAATACATCCATTTTTTCTCTTGAAACATACATGGGCATATGTGCTCCAACCTAGATCCTGTCACGTCGGCGCGTGATCCGGTGACCTTGAGCGCATGAACAGTTAAGTCGCATAAGCGAGGAGTAAATCCGTTTCAATCCAAGCGCGCGCAACATATACAATATCGAGGCATAATCCAAAATATATATTCAGTGAAAATTAACCCGTAGCAACGCACGGCATGTGTGCTAGTTATTACTAAAGTAGATAGATATAAATATAAATATAGAAAAACTCCATGTAGTTCGAACTCCAAAACGCCACACTCATATAGGAGGGACTAGAAGAGATTAATAAAAAAACAGTTCCTCTACATTTTGTGTCAATTTATTTTCTGTACTCGTGTATTCGCGTTTCCGTCTTCTTCCACTATTTTGTTTATATCGTACCCACTCGCAACCGGCCAGCCGGCGGAGTTGCCACATCAAAATCTTTAAACAAAGTATGATAACTTACTCGTTTGTACTCCAAATTAAAAAGATACTCCCTCCGATCCATACTTATTGTCGTAATCTCTGTTGAAAATTGTACTAGCATCCCCGACCCTTATATTGGTCTGGACTCTGGAGGCAGTATATGTAACTGATTATTGATTAATCGGAGGGTAACTCCGAATCGAACGCGGTTCTGTAGGTCGTACTATTATATAGTTGCGGCTACCACAATCCTCGATCCCCAACCCCCAAATCTTCTGGACTTGCCCTCCCGAAAAGAAAAAAAACCCAAATCATCCTCGGCAGCATGGGTGGCCGCCGCCGCCGCGCCAAGGTCGAGAAGCCACCCGCCGATTCACCTCCCAAGACCTCCTCATCTGGCTCATCTGGTCTATCGGAGGAGCGCGTTGCCCCACGCAAAATCCCTTCCTCTTCTTCCAAGCCCTATGAGGAGGATGAGGTGGTCTCTGCTCTCGAGCGGAAGCGCCCAGATCCGAGCACCCTGAGCCTCATACTGCTGAACCTGATCCGCACCTTCTACCTGGAGGCGCTCGCCCGCCTGCCAGCCTCCCGACTCTGGAGCAAGCACGCCCGTGGTGTCTTCGTCGCCGGCCACTGCTACGGCCCCCTCTCCCCCGTCGACAATATCCTCGTCAACGCCATCTGGTATGACACAGCCTTTCCCCGCGGCCACACCGCCGAATTTCACTTTGGCGACGTGCTCGAAATCAGCCACCGATGCATGTCTCGCATCGCTCACCGCTCCCTGGAGGGCCTCGTCGCCTGCCTCCTCCACCTCTGTCCCTCCCTCTCCCGCCACGACGCGCTCTGGCACCTCCACCTTTCCGGGGCCGACCTCTCACAAGCCATCGCCTCCGCGTCCGACTCCGCCTTGGCCCCTACACATGCCGCCTATCTCGCTGCCGCCGAGGCGGCGCACCACCCCGTGCCGTGCGCCATGGCGCACTTCGCATCAACAGTCCTTCCGACGGTGGAGCATGATGCGGACATGCTTCTCCGCGTCAACCGGGCGCTCTCGGCCCGCTACCTCGACTGCCTCTCTACCATGTTGGTGCCCTCGCCGATTCCTGAAGACCTTTGTCCCCCTCCCCCACTGATCACAACCTGGGTGGCTGCCATAATTAAGTCTCGCATCGAAAACTGCAAAGATGCCAAGGAATTCTCACGCCGACTGACTGAAGCTGCGCTATGCAAATATGCTCAGCAAACAGGTCAACACTACGAGCTCCATTTCATATGTGGCTTGCACATGTTCATTCGTTCCGAAGCCTATTGGCACATCAACTTCCTGGCACGGCCAAAGGACGCCGCTCGTGAGCTGCCCATTTGCTTCTTCGCCGAAGCAACTGTACCCATGGGTGAGGATGACGAATTCCTCGAGGAGGACATTGTCTTGTGCTGCCCCGTCAACCCGTCTACAGTTGGTATGTATGCAGTAATGCAGTATGCTCTCTCTCCCCCTCCACCATTATCCTATGGAATTTTGATCTCTTCAGGTTATTATGCTGTGCTCCTTCAACGTGCAACTGGCTGTGTGTCGTTTTCCATTAGAAATAAGGCTTCAACAAGTGCAGCAAGCCAAATAGAACACCTAGGCCTGACAAAAAATCAAAACTAACCTAAAACAAAAGACCAAGAAAAACCTACAGAACTTAAAATACAGGAAGACCTCAGCCTGTAATAGTGGCATGTAAAACTAATATCAGTTCTCAGTACAATATATATGTATCAATATCTCAATATTCGAACAGTTGTATCTTATGGATTTCAAAAATAACCTTAAATATGGTCTCATTTACGGCTGAAATTAGCTGTTTATACTAAAAATACTACTTATGTATTCTAGCAGCATTACTGTGTTGCAGTTTCAGACATATCATAGTTTCCATTACAGAACTATTGCTGATCATTCTTGTCCTACATACTATGCAATCTGCTTTAAGCTATTAGCTCCACGAGAATCAGAATGCGGGTGCTATTCCTTTGCTAGCAATGAATTAACCATTTCATGACTTGCATGTATAATTGTATATTCTAGCTATAGACACCGCCAAAATTCACGGATAAAAATAGGAATTAAATATTATACAACTTTTGGCCATTGCATGGAGAAAAATCATGGTGTTCTCTTCTTATTTACTGAAACACGCTGATGCTTCATGCTTCTGTTCTATTGAAACTTATAAACTCCAACAAGATGTGTCCAGAACAAGTCATACTCCTGGACAGGCCATGGGTGTTACAGATTATCAAAAAAGTTGTTTATGCCCAGGTCACTGCAGAGTTCTGGGGATCTCAGACACAAAATTGTGTCAGTTCCCTGGCTTTGCAAGTTTGGCTCATAATATACAATCCTGGTAGACAGTTAAAAGGGAGACTTTCGTAGTAACGAGTTCGCTGCTCCAAATACCATTTTCGAACCGAGTACACATTAATGTGCCACTCTTTTATATAGTCTTCTTTGCTCCACGGTGCTGCCATTATGAGTATCTAGATAGTTCGAGCCGAATCACTCTTGGTATTTCTAAGCTAATTCTAGTCTCGAAATTCCTTTATGTGATGGCCTCCTAAACTAAATTCCCCTTTCACCTGCCTTCGATTTGCCTTGGAGATCCAGACTCTTTTTTGTTTTTTCAATCCCTATGCAACCGTTTTGGTAAATGAAATTAAATTGTGTCATGTTGCCATTGCATGGTTAGGTTGTTATGCCATGTTCCTCCAGATAAGCTATATGGGATGTCTGAGCCTTCATGAACCAGTTACATGGTTTTATAATTTTGTTTGCTACGTGAAACGTGCTGTATTTTGTTTCTTTTATGTTGTGAAAAAGTCTCTGCTAATTCTTCTTTCTGGAACATGTAGGTCGGTGTAGAGCTTGTACCGCCCACTGTATAAGGATCAACCACCCTACCGATAAAGAACACCACGGTGGATTGCAGGACAAGGATGATGCCGAGGTTTGGAATGGAGATGATCACTGGGTTTATGAATTTCCTCAGCTTGTGGACTTTATCACTTTCGATGCTGATAGGGACTGTGCAACTGTACTGGATGTTGAGAAGCGCTTTCCTCGGAGATCTGATGGGGATGAAAGTGTTGAGAATATCTGGATCGCTGAAATGTGATAGCTGTTGATAGTAGTCATTTAAAGTTAATGCTTGTTTTAAGTCTCTTCTGGTGCTGTTTTGTAAGATCATTTGGTATTTCATATGTTGTTGCCCAGAGAATGTTGCTGTATTAATATCTTTGTAAGCAGAGTAGTAAATGTGTGTTCATTTCGTGTACGAGTGCAACACTGTAGGCCTTTTGTGGCTGCTGACATGTTGATACCTTCGGAGGACTGTCGGACTGCGTCTCGTACAAGAGTCTCGTACAAGAGTCGGACATCAAAACTCGAAACTCCAAATAGTCGTCTCCCTTAATTGGCAGTCAACTAGTAAAAAATTACGATTTCACATAAATTTTGAGAAATTTTACAAACGCACTGTTGCATGTCAACTGCAAACAAAACACTCCGTAGAAATACAAAGTCAAGTTTTTGTTTCTCTTTTGCTGTATTAGTCACACGTGGATCAACATTATTCGGTTTCCAGGAGCTGTTTACCCGTCAACAGCACACGCAAGAGAACAATCTGAATCTGTCGATGGCAAAGTTTGGACTTGCCGTGTTAAGTATCTTGCTATGCCCAAAATGTTGATTGTGTAATCCTCTGGTGAACTATTCTTTCATGCTTGGATTTGATCAATCCATTTGGGAAATGTTTCTGTGTTAGGCCGCAAGCACGAATGATTCACCAGATTTCCAGCATATGAACAAGGCAAATCAATGTATCTGTACTTGTGGTGTCAAGAACAAGCAAGTGTCGGTCAAACTACGCAGTTTCCACTGGATTCTGCTAATCATTAGAGTTGACGAAGGAATCATTGAAGTCATGGACTCATTAAGGAAAGATCCTGACGAGTACATCAGCGTGCAACTAATTCTCCAGAAGTAATTTCAATCATTATCGATCTATATCGACCTCTTTCGTTCATTTCCTGATATCAAGTAATTAAGAACTCCTTTATTCATTTTCTTTGCCGGGCCGGGTTTGGAAACGGTTCATCAAGGAGGTTAGAGGTGCATGGAAACCGGAGCTGCGTTTTA
This sequence comes from Poa pratensis, assembly GCA_947311845.1. Taxonomy (NCBI): domain Eukaryota; kingdom Viridiplantae; phylum Streptophyta; class Magnoliopsida; order Poales; family Poaceae; genus Poa; species Poa pratensis. Next base: position 13,934,841 of record CAMZMU010000010.1, read on the forward strand.
TTTGTAACAAGGTAAGTAGTACTATCTAGGTCCACGCAACTCTTTAATTCTAGTTTCAATACTATTATCATACATGATTATTATTTGATTGAATTCTATTCTGTTGAAAGTACCGCCTGAGGCAGGCACATGGGACTAATTTATGTGCATACTACGTTTGCGAGTTCATTCGCCTGACGATCAGTGAGCGGCGCAGAGATGTAAGACAAATTGAAGTACGTAAACACTATTTACAATTTATTTTATTACCATCAATTGTGTTGAGTTTCATTCATAATTTCTTTTATGATGATTTGATATATATATACACACAACTCACATATTCATATTGATTTAGATGGAAGATATGCGGGACAAGCTCATACCAACAACGCGTAAAAGCAATTCAAGAGGAATTGGCGGGATTTTTTGCTTAGTGAGGTCATATCTCCAGCCGGAGAATTGCATTCCCACTAATGCCTCCATGTAATTTGATGATCTCCATATAATTAAATAGATATATATATCAAATTATATGTGTATCACTAGTACAGAACGACACATCGGATACCCCTCTATGGAAACGGCAGGAGTTAGGCGACGGAGAATCGCCCTTCCGCGCGAAAAAAGCCGCCCGCGAGGGCTATCCTCCCGCGACCGGCGACACATCGGCAACGGTTGTGCTTTCCGCAACCGTTTGCTTTATATGAGCAACGGACATATTTTCGTGTCCGTATGCATTATTTTCATTGGTGTAAACGGTTAATATGGATGACCGTATCCGATGATTCCATCCAGACCTAACGCTATGCGTGGTGTCGAGTTAGCCAGCTGCGGAGATTCCCATAAGACTAAAAGATAGGAGCGGCGGCGGCGAGGGCGGAGGCGGAGGCGAGGGCAGAGGCGGAGTCTAGATCTTACATCTGTGCTGCGGGCGTCGATACGCGTGCGGTGGTTGCCGGCGTCGAGAGGCACCGCGTTGGTTGCCGGCGTCGAGAGGCAGCGCAGGGAAGCTTGGGCCCGATTCCACAGCTACTGGGGCAGTGGTATAACCCGAAAACCTACTACTTATTTTTTTAATTATTTTGATTTAGGAGCGCGGAGTATAAATCTTTCATATGTAGTTTGCCATTTTACTAGATGGATCTGGATCGAGCATGGATGTACGGTTGTCGCACGAGTCCTGAATTCTCACAAGGTGTGGTTGAATTCTTGGACAGGGCTTCGCAACACATGCTAGAAAGTAATGAATCGAATATGTTTTGTCCTTGTCTTATGTGTAACAATGAAGTCTTGTGGCCTAGAAGACAAATAGAAGAACACATAATTGTGAAGGGATTTATGAAATCGTACACATGTTGGTCAAAACACGGTGAAGAACAACCAGCAATCTTTGCCGACAACCGTGATGATTTGAGCAACGATAATCATGAAGTCAATGCCAGAGATGGTTTGGGCAACGCTGATGATGATGTGCATCCAGATGAAACCAGAGCCGATATTGGTCCACAAAAAAACCTAAAACAGATGATCAATGATTTAGAGAATAATATGGAAGGTAATGATGAGATAAAGAATTTCCTCTGTCAGTAGGCGGACTCGAAGAAACCTCTGTATCCGGAATGCAAGCTCAGCAAGTTGGATGCGACACTAGAATTGTTGAAATACAAGGCAGAGAGTAGTACATCCGATGTGAGCTTCACAAAGCTGTTAAAACTTGTCGCATTATTACTTCCACCTGGAAATGACTTGCCAGCGAACACATACCATGCCAAGAGGGTGATCTGCCCCATTCCAGCCGAGTACGTGAAGATCACGCTTGTAAGAATGATTGTATTCTCTACCGAGGGGAAAATGAAAATATGCGGCGTTGTCCCATATGTAACTTTCCTCGTTACAAACGCAACCTAGCAAAAGACAGAGACAAGGGCGAGGATGAGGTCACAACGGGAGTCCCTTACAAGGTTGTGTGGTATTTGCCAATAATACCCAGATTGAAGCGTATGTATGCAGACCCAAAGCAGTCAGAGCTGATGCCTTGGCATGCCGATAAAAGGAAAAATGATGGACTGCTCAGACACCCGGCTGATGGACCACAGTGGAGGCTTATCGATTATGAGTTCCCAGTCTTTGGCAGGGACCCCAGAAATGTAAGGTTTGCACTAAGTACAGATGGAATGAATCCTTTTGGCAGCATGAGCAGCAGACATAGCACTTGGCCAGTTCTTTTAGCAATGTATAACCTTCCTCCTTGGTTGTGCATGAAGAAGAGGTATATATATCATGATGTCGATGCTTATTCAAGGACCAAAACAACCTGGGAATGACATTGATGTTTACTTGAGTTTACTTGTCGAAGAACTACAAGTACTGTGGGATGGGGTAAGAATGTATGATGCGTTCAAGAGAGAACAGTTTGATCTCAGAGCAATGTTGTTTCTGATCATTCAAGATTATCCTGCGCTTGCGAACTTGTCAGGGCAGAGTTTGAAGGGATCCTTTGCATGTGTCACTTGCAAAGAGAGAACAAAAAGTCTTTGACTGCCGAATTCAAGGAAGACAGTGTACATGCGGCACCGAAGGTTTTTGGCAAAGAATCACCCGTATCGTAGATTGAAGGCCCCGTTCGATAATACGATTGAGAGCGATGACACGCTGATGCGTGTAAAATCACACGTCCGTTGGGAACCCCAAGAGGAAGGTATGATGAGTGCAGCAGCAAGTTCTCCCTCAGAATGAAACCAAGGTTGTCGAACCAGGAGGAAATCGGCGCTGCCCTGAAGGTTGTTGATGGGCTCGCACGGCGCAACACGAGTACCAACGTGGAACCTGCACACGACACAACCAAGCTACTTTGCCCAACGTGACAGTGAGGGTGTCAACCTCACCGGCTTGTTGAAAACAAAGGATTAGACGTATAGTGTGGAAAATGGTGTTTGTTTGCAGAGAATGAAAAAGAACAATGATTGCAGTAGATTGTATTTCAGATGTAAAAGAATGGACCGGGGTCCACAGTTCACTAGTGGTGTCTCTCCATAATAAAATATACTAACATGCTGGGTAAACAAATTACAGCTGGGCAATTGACAAAGTAGAGAGGTGCATAACAATGCATATACAAGTCATGATGATTACTATGAGATTTATTTGGGCATTACGACAAAGTACACAGACCGCCATCCAGCATGCATCTGTGCCTAAATAGTCCACCTTCAGGTTAGCATCCGCACCCCTTCCAATATTAAGTTGCAAGCAACAGACAATTGCATTAAGTAAAGTGCGTAATGTAAACAATACTAATATCCTTAGATAAAGCATCGCTGTTTTACCCCTAGTAGCAACAGCACATCCACAACCTTAGAACTTTCTGTCACTATCCCAGGTTAAATGGAGGCATGAACCCACTATCTAGCATAAATACTCCCTCTTGTAGTTAAAAGCATAAACTTGGCCAGAGCCTACACTAGTAACGGAGAGCATGCAAGATCATAAACAACATATATATGATAGATCAATAATCAACTTAACATAGTATTCAATACTCATCGGATCCCAGCAAACACAACATGTAGCATTACAATAAGATGATCTTGATCATGATAGGCAGCTCACAAGATCTAAACATGATGTCACAATTGGAGAAGACAACCATCTAGCTACTGCTATGGACCCGTAGTCCAAGGATGAACTACTCACGCATCACTCCGGAGGCGGGCATGATGATGTAGAGCCCTCCGGTGATGATTCCCCTCTCCGGCAGGGTGCCGGGAAGAGCTTCAGAACCCTCCCGAGTTAGGGTTGACGGCGGCGACAGCAGCGGATGTTTTCTGGAAATATGGCTCGGGTACTTAGGGTTTTCGTCTCGGGGGGAATAAGTAGGCGAAGGGGCGGCGTTAGAGGAGGCGTGGGGCTCCCTCCCCACACGGTGGCGCGGCAGGGGGCCCACCCGCGCCGTGCTATGGGGAGGGCGCCCTGCTGCCCACCTTCATCTCTCCTTCGGACTTCTGGAACGTGTCGGGAAAAATAGGAGTCTGGGATTTTGTTTCGTCCAATTCCGAGGATGTTTGCAGAATAACTTTTCTGAAACCAAAAACAGCAGAAAACAGGGAACTGGCACTGTGGCATCTTGTTAATAGGTTAGTCCCAGAAAATGCATAAAAATGCTATGAAGTGTATATAAAACATGTAGCTATTGGTATAATATAAGCATGGAACATAAGAAATTATAGATACGTTGGAGACGTATCAAGCATCCCCAAGCTTAGTTCTACTCGTCCTCGAGTAGGTAAAACGATAACAACAAATAATTTCTGAAGTGACATGCTAACACATAATCTTGATCAAATAATATTGTAAAGCATATGTCATGAATGAAGTGACTCAAGGCAATGGTCTATAGTTTGCTAATCAAATAGATAATGAGTAAACAATGAATCATATAAGCAAAAGCTTTTCATAGATAGTACTTTCAAGACAAGCATCAAAAAGTTTTGCATAAGAGTTAACTCATAAAGCAATAGATTCTAAGTAAAAGGTATTGAAGCAACACAAAGAAAGATTTAAGTTTCAGCAATTGCTTTCAACTTGTAACTTGTATATCTCATGGATAGTTGTCAACACAAAGCAATATAATAAATGCAATAAGTAAACATATAAGAATTGTTGCACACAAAGTTGACACAAGTGTTTGCTTCAGGGATAGAAAGGAGTAGGTAAACTGACTCAACAATAAAGTAAAAGATAGGCCCTTCGCAGAGGGAAGCAGGGATTAAATCATGTGCTAGAGCTTTTTAGGTTTTGAAAACATATAGAGAGTATAAAAATAAAGTTTTGAGAGGTGTTTGTTGTTGTCAACGAATGGAGTGGGCACTCTAACCCCCTTGTCAACCAGACTTTCAAGAGCGGCTACCATGAAGGACGTTATTTCTACCCGAAGGTAGATTATCCCTCTTCTCTTTTGTTTACACATGTATTTTAATTTGGTTGACACTCCTCCCAACCTTTGCTTACACAAGCCATGGTTAACCGAATCCTCGGGTGCCTTCCAACAATCACATACCATGGAGGAGTGTCTATTTGCATGATTAACATTTTAAATTGCTTACTGATAAATCAGGGCAAAACATGTGAAGAGAATTAAAAATGAAAGTTGTAATTAATTGGGACTGGGCACCCCATTTGCCAGCTCCTTTTGCAAAATTATTGGATAAGCGGATGTATATGCCACTAGTCCATTGGTGAAAGTCCGTCAAAAGTAAATGACAAGGTTGAAAGATAAAACACCACATACTTCCTCATGAGCTATAAAACATTGACACAAATAAGGAGTAATAGCTTTTGAATAATTTAAAGGTAGCACATGAAGTATTTACTTGGAATGGCAGAAAATACCACATAATAGGTAGATATGGTGGACACAAACGGCATGGGTTTTGGCTCAAGATTTGGATGCACGAGAAGCATTCCCTCTCAGTACAGAGTTTAGGCTAGCAAAGGTTGGTGGAAGCAAACACAAGTATAAACCGGTACAGCAAGACTCACATGAAAACATATTGCAAGCATTATAAAACTCTACACTGTCTTCCTTGTTGCTTCAAACAATTTACTAGAAAATATCTAGACTTTAGAGATACCAAACATGCAAACCAAATTTTCAACAAGCTCTACGGTAGTTCTCTACTAATAGACTTCAACTACATGATGCAAGAGCTTAAACATGAAATACTTGAGAGCTCAAAACAATTGCCAAGTGTCAAATAAAACAAGACAATGATCTAAAGATGTGTCTTTTCGATATACCATCTACCACATGTTGCATTTTCTGTTTCCAACCAAACACCAATCAATTTATTTCAACAAAAACTCTCCAAAGTGATTTACAAATGAAACAAGAGAGTATTACTCTACAAGAATTAACAGCTCTAAAAGAGATGCATGAAAAACAGGAGCTAAAAGCATAGCAGTAGCTAGATAAGAATACTCAAAAGATATAAGTGAAGAATACGAGTATTCACATGAAAAAGCGGAGCGTGTCTCTCTCCCACACAAGAATGCTAGGATCCAATTTATTCAGAAAATAAAACAACAAAGCAAAAATAAAAGCAAACCGATGCTCCAAGTAAAGTACATAAGATGTGGAAGAATTAAAATATAGTTTCACTAGAGGAAACCTGATAAGTTGCTGATGAAGAAGGGGATGCCTTGGGCATCCCCAAGCTTAGACGCTTGAGTCTTCTTGAATATTGCTGGGGTGAACCACGGGGGCATCCCCAAGCTTAGGCTTTTCACTCTTCTTGATCACATCATATCATCCTCCTCGCTTGATCCTTGAAAACTTCCGCCACACCAAACTCAAAGTAGTTCTCATTAGAGGGTTAGTGCATAATTAAAAATTCACATATTCTACTGTGACACAATCATTACCAATGCTTCTGGACATTAACTACAGCCACTGATGTTTTATGGAGCAAAGAAATCCAATCAAACATAGTAAAAGAGGCAATGCAAAATAAAAGGCAGAATCTGTCAAAACAGAACAGTTCGTAAAGACGAATTTTTTCGAGGCACTTAACTTGCTCAGGTGGGAAAACTCTAGACTAATGAAAGTTGCGTATATATGAGGATCATGCCTGAATTTTTTCAGAATTTTTCGAATTTTCTGCAGTGAATATAGCTCAAAACCGTGGACAGCAAAAATCTGTCCCTGTGCAGAAATTCGAATCTAGTATCAACTTTCTATTAGAGACTTTACTTGGCACAACAATGCAAGAAAATAAAGATACAAAGGCATTGCTACAGAAGTAAACAGCACCTTGAGAAAAAATGAAAATAAAAGATAAAGGGTTGCCTCCCTAAAGCGCTTTATTTAATGCCTTTTAGCTAGGCTAGAAGATTTTAATGATGCTCTTATAAGAATAAGACTTGAAAAACAAAAGAGAGCATCAAGAGGCAAATATCAAACACATTTAAGTCTAACCCACTTCCTATGCAAAGGAATCTTGTAATAAAATAAATTATTGAAGCATAAAGCAACAAGCATAGGAAGATGAAACAAGTGCAACTTCATAACTTTCAGCATAGAGAGAGGTATTTTAATGACTTGAAAACTTTTACAACCATATTTTCCTCTCTCATAATAACTTTCAGTAGCATCATGAACAAACTCAACAATATTACTATCACATAAAACATGCTTTTCATGATCTACAAACACAGAATTTTTATTAAACTCAAAAATAGTGAGGTTATTATACCCACTTTTAACAATAGTAGTAGAATTAATATCATCAGACAATATAGGACCATCATCAAGAGAATTATCATATATAGCATTAGGGAGCACATTTTTACTTTCTGCAATTTCCTTTTCTTGAGTCAAGGAGCTTGTTATTTCAAATTTATCAAAAGTAGATATTTCAATAGAATCATGACATTCAACAATATAGCACTCTTCCTCCTTAGGCAGGCATGGAGGGTAGTCAAATAGTGTAAGAGTTAAAGAGTTACTATCATTAGAAGGTAGATCCTCCTTTTGTTCTTCACTCTCCTCCTCTTTTTCATCCAATGAGATCACAGATTCAGCAATTTCTTCTTCCATAGGTCCCTGAAAGGTAGCAAGTTGTTCTGGAGAATAAATTTTCTCAAGAAATTCAGTGATATAAGGATTATCATTATAATATTCACGGCAGTAACCAAGTATCTCAGAATTCTCAGACTTATAAGGGGCATCATCATTCTGAAGCACACCAGCAATTTCATAAGCACCCTTAAAAACAACAATTCTTCAATTTTTTCAAGGTTAACAAAGTCATAGTTTCCTTTAGCATAAGAAGCCAAAGTCTCATCATCATTATAATCACATTGAAAAGGGAGGTGTTTATGCCTCCTACAGAAAAACATTCATTAAAGCACCAGGATTCATCATAAGTAGAGCACAAGTTTCTAGCAAAACAATTCAATTTATATATTTGTACCCATAAGTGTTCCCCTTTTCGAGACAAGCGATAATCCTTAAAATAATTTTGTTGTTCCTCCGTGAACCCACTTAGCCAACAAGATTTTGTTTCCATTGATAGCAATTAAAAACCTAGACATAATAACAAACCGAAATAAACTAGATGCAGGAAACTAATTTTTTTGTGTTTTTGATAATTAAAAGCAAACAAGACAATAATAAAAATAAGTAAGCAAGACAAAAACAAAGTAAAGAGATTGGGTGTGAGAGACTCCCCTTGCAGAAGAAACTCGAAATCCCCGGCAACGGCGCCAGAAAATATCTGGTGCGTAGTTGACGGGAGGTAGAGGTCTTCTGACTCAGAACTGCGTTGACTTCCCCTCCCCGGCAACGGCGCCAGAAAATATTCCTTGATGCGTGTAAGATCACACGTCCGTTGGGAACCCCAAGAGGAAGGTATGATGAGTGCAGCAGCAAGTTTTCCCTCAGAATGAAACCAAGGTTGTCGAACCAGGAGGAAATCGGCGCTGCCCTGAAGGTTGTTGATGGGCTCGCACGGCGCAACACGAGTACCAACGTGGAACCTGCACACGACACAACCAAGCTACTTTGCCCAACGTGACAGTGAGGGTGTCAACCTCACCGGCTTGCTGAAAACAAAGGATTAGACGTATAGTGTGGAAAATGGTGTTTGTTTGCAGAGAATGAAAAAGAACAATGATTGCAGTAGATTGTATTTCAGATGTAAAAGAATGGACCGGGGTCCACAGTTCACTAGTGGTGTCTCTCCATAATAAAATATACTAACATGCTGGGTAAACAAATTACAGCTGGGCAATTGACAAAGTAGAGAGGTGCATAACAATGCATATACAAGTCATGATGATTACTATGAGATTTATTTGGGCATTACGACAAAGTACACAGACCGCCATCCAGCATGCATCTGTGCCTAAATAGTCCACCTTCAGGTTAGCATCCGCACCCCTTCCAATATTAAGTTGCAAGCAACAGACAATTGCATTAAGTAAAGTGCGTAATGTAAACAATACTAATATCCTTAGATAAAGCATCGCTGTTTTACCCCTAGTAGCAACAGCACATCCACAACCTTAGAACTTTCTGTCACTATCCCAGGTTAAATGGAGGCATGAACCCACTATCTAGCATAAATACTCCCTCTTGGAGTTAAAAGCATAAACTTGGCCAGAGCCTACACTAGTAACGGAGAGCATGCAAGATCATAAACAACATATATGATAGATCAATAATCAACTTAACATAGTATTCAATACTCATCGGATCCCAGCAACACAACATGTAGCATTACAATAAGATGATCTTGATCATGATAGGCAGCTCACAAGATCTAAACATGATGGCACAATTGGAGAAGACAACCATCTAGCTACTGCTATGGACCCGTAGTCCAAGGATGAACTACTCACGCATCACTCCGGAGGCGGGCATGATGATGTAGAGCCCTCCGGTGATGATTCCCCTCTCCGGCAGGGTGCGGGGAAGAGTTTCAGAACCCTCCCGAGTTAGGGTTGACGGCGGCGACAGCAGCGGATGTTTTCTGGAAATATGGCTCGGGTACTTAGGGTTTTCGTCTCGGGGGGAATAAGTAGGCGAAGGGGCGGCGTCAGAGGAGGCGTGGGGCTCCCTCCCCACACGGTGGCGCGGCAGGGGGCCCACCCGCGCCGTGCTATGGGGAGGGCGCCCTGCTGCCCACCTTCGTCTCTCCTTCGGACTTCTGGAACGTGTCGGGAAAAATAGGAGTCTGGAATTTTGTTTCGTCCAATTCCGAGGATGTTTGCAGAATAACTTTTCTGAAACCAAAAACAGCAGAAAACAGGGAACTGGCACTGTGGCATCTTGTTAATAGGTTAGTCCCAGAAAATGCATAAAAATGCTATGAAGTGTATATAAAACATGTAGCTATTGGTATAATATAAGCATGGAACATAAGAAATTATAGATACGTTGGAGACGTATCACACGCCAGAACCATTTTCAGGAGCGGATGTCGATGACCAGACGAAGGATGTACACACTATTTTTGGTAAGGGGAAGAAACCCCAATCTCGTGAGAAGGCAGTGTGGAAGAAAAGATCGGTTTTCTGGGCATTGAAGTATTGGACATATCTGGACGTTCAACATTGCATCGATGTCATGCATGTCGAGAAAAACGTAACTGAAAGCGTTCTTGGATGTGTAATGAATAACAAGGATAAAACGAAGGATGGTATGAATTCACGGCTGGATATTCTTGCATTGAAATATAAAAGGAAAAAGTTGAAGCCACAAGAGAAGCCTAATGGGCAGTGGTACCTCCCACCTGCTTGCTACCAGTTATCGAAGGAAGAGTTGAAGGAGTTCTTGCAATTCTTGTATGATATCAAAGTTCCGTCAGCATACTGCGCAAACATCAGGGCTCTGGTGTCATTTGAAGAAAAGAAACTGATGGGGATGAAGTCACATGAATGCCATGTGATGATGACACAGATGCTCCCTGTGGCAATTAGAAATATGTTGCCTAAACCCGTTCGAGAGGCTCTCATGAGGTTATGTGATTTTTTCAACGCTATATACCAGAAGGTAATAGATCCATTCAAATTAGACAGATTGCAAGAAGATGTTGTGAAGACTATCTGCCAGCTGGAGATGTTCTTCCCCCCTTCGTTTTTCGACGTAATGGTCCATCTAATTGTACACATTGTTTATGAGATAAAGCAATGTGGTCCAGTGTTTCTGCGCACTATGTATCCGTTCGAGCGCTTCATGGGTATACTGAAGCACTACGTCCGTAACAGGTATCGGCCAGAGGCAAGTATCGTTGAAGGATATATTTCGGAGGAGGTGGTTGAGTATTTCATCAGCTACATGGATGGCCACCGACCTATCGGGGTGCCTCTGTCCAGGCATGAGGGGAGGCTAGATGGAAAAGGGTTAATGTAAGATAAATCATGTTGGCCAGAGTGTGAATTATTTGAGAAAGCACATTTGTACGTATTGCAGCACCTTGCAGTCGTTACACCATATGTGGATGCTCACAAGGATCTACTTAGAATTAAGCTAGGAGGCCGAGGCTTGACAGAGAATCAGAAGGAAGCACAAGTCTTGAAACTGCACAACCAGAGATTCGCTGATTGGCTGATGACGAATTGTGTCGGAGATGATGACGAGACTTTAAAAAGTTTGGCAAGAAAGCCAAACTTTACGGTTCATAAATGGGAAGCATATGACCTGAATGGCTACACCTTTTATACGAAGAATAGAGACAACAAGGCCATGTATCAGAATAGCTCTATTAAAGTGGAAGCGGTAGATCCGAATGGGAGGAAGGATTGGTACTATGGAGTAATTGAGGAGATTTGGGAGCTTGAGTACGATACATTACTCACGGTTCCATTGTATAAATGCAAATGGGTCAAACTGGGTCATGCGAAAGTTGACCAGTACGGCACTACATATGTCAATCTCAACGAATTGGGATACAAAGATGAACCTTTCGTTTTAGCTACCCAAGCCACCCAGATCTTCTATGTCAAAGACCTACTACATAAAAATTGCCATGTTGTGATGAATGGGAAAAGGAAGATCGTTGGGGTGGATGACGTTACTGATGAAGAAGAGTACAACCAGTATGACGACTTGCCAGCAACTGGAGAACGCATACAGATCAATGACCGACAGGCTCCTGGAGATGGCTTTTACGCAAGAGATGATCACTCCGATGGGGCAATTTACAAAGGAAATATTCAGGTTGATCCAGTTTTACTAGAGGAGGACGAAGAATGAGCAAATTGCATTTCTTAATTTGTACCCTGAAGTGATAATTGTATTTCTTAATTGGCAAAGCAATGTGCTGTTTTTATTTCTTAATTAATTTTCAACCGTAAACGCTACGTTTATTCAAATTCCGAAATATAAATTATTTATACCACAATGGCAACGGTTTTTTGAATGCACCGTTGCCGATGTGACAGAACCCTACTTCCAGACTTAGACTATGGCGACCAACCTACCACCCCTCGCATTTCCCCCCGCTCACCGTCTTCAAACCACCCCCGGCGGCGTACTCGCGCTCAGCTGAGTTCTTTATGCGGACTACTCGGGCCGCCCTTGCGGCGCAGACGGCTTCCCTGGCCGTCCCCCAACCCACCCTCTCAGCTGAGTTCATTATGCGGACTACTCAGGCCGCCCTTGCGGCGCAGACGGCTTCCCTGGCCGTCCCCCAACCCACGCTGCGGGGCAGCTCCAGGCTACGACGGCGTCGCGCCGACGCCGTGGTCAGCGAAGACGCCCAGAGAGTGGGCTCTATGCCCCCCTCAGGCTCCCGGAGATGCGGCCGCCACAGATTTGGCCGCCGTCTCCACTGATTTGGCTCCCGGAGATGCGGCCGCCACAGATTTGGCCACCGTCTCCACTGATTGGCTCCCGGAGCTGCTGCCGCCGCAGATTTGCCCGCAATAGAGGAAGGGGCAGACAGCGGCGACCTCATACATGCCGGAGACACACTTGGGACAGGTTAGTTTGCTGATTAACTGTATTACACACTGTAAAGTCGGACCTTTTAGTTTTATTAGTGCTGAGATCCACCTTCTATTATTCACCTGTTATTCAGAGCTGTCGTCTGGTGATGAAGGGTCCTCGAGCTCTTCCTCGCAGCAGGATCAGTTTATCATGAAACAAAGGGGTCGAGGAATTAGAAAACCAACCCTAAAGCCAGAGGAACATTTACAGTGGAGATGATTGACAAGAAAACTGGTGCCCCGTTGAAACCAGTCAGGCACATAGGAAATTTAAGACATTGTGTGGGTGTGTAGTCAGGGAAAAGGTCCCCATTACGGTTGACGACTGGAGTCAAGTCACTCCAGAAGAAAAGAGTTTCATCGTCAACGCCATAATGAGCCAGTTCCAGCTCGCAAATCAGGAATGGAAGCCTGCAGTTCAAGCTGCTGCTCTATCTAAAGCAAAGGATTCGTTCCGTAACTTCAGGCACCGTCTGTACTCCAAATTCCAGAAGAAAAATCGGGATGCGACACTTGTATACCCCTTCATTAAACCTGACGACTGGAAGGAGTTCAAGAAGTATAGGAGGACGGAGGAGTTCCTAACAAAGAGTAAAGCCGGCAGCGCCCTCATCAGTAAAAACAAGCATCCCACAATATGGGGGTTCTTGGATATGCTGGTTCGAAGCCCATATGGAGAAAACAGGATGAAGAAGCAGTTGCTTCAGGGGGCACGGTTCCTTACTTGATCTTGAAGGTGAACGGGCACGAGACTTCTTGAGGGCGAGGTCTAAAACAAACGAAGTTGGTGAACTTGTTATAACTCACCCCGAGACCCAAAAGTTACATAAAACAATGGTAATAACCATATATAACCTAAGTTGTTTCCTCCTTAACTGACACAATATTTCCTTGTGTACTGAATTCAGTGTACTACTTGTCTTATCTCCAGTTGGAGCTGAAAAATAAAAGGGACAGCGGAGAGATTGTGGCACGAGGGAAAGATGACATTCTCTCAAAAGCTTTGGCTACGCCGAGGCCTCTGGTCGGGCTCGGACGTACGGCACCCATGTTGGCCACAAGAAGGCTTTCGCGATAGACCAGGCTGAAAGGCAGGCAATGAAAAAGGCCAGACATGACGCTCAAATGAAAGCACTACAGACAAATATTACGGCCAATGTCGTTAAGCATATTCGAGACGGTACCTAATTGATCCCAGCGGGGGAGTGCCCTACAGCCAGGAGTAGTTGTGGATCATTGTCGGTTGATGGTCTTGTAGACACCGGCAAATATGCTGTGGACGACATCACGAGCCCGGAGAGATGCAAACTACATGTGCCTGTAATCGTGATGACGCATCATCCCCTGGTGGCAGCACTAGGTATGGTTCAGCCACCTACCGATGTGGTACCTCAAGTGGATGGTGTGCCCTTAAAGCCAGGTTTTGCAATGTGCTTTGTGGACAAGATCATGCCTGGCTTCGAAGGCATCTTGCTATTTAACACCCGCGTCGATGCAGACGTACAAAGCATGGGCCAGGCTAGGTGAGATACGTACAGTGGCCCAAGAAGGAGATTTCTCTTCTCAGTGCCCTACCATCCACCTCAACAGCTTCTCGACAGATGGCGTCGTCTGAAGGCCTACTCCGTTCAGCACAGCTCCTCCTTGATATTGGGGCCAAACAGCCTTCCAGAGAACAAGTAGTTGAAGATACAACGGTTGCACAGAATTGTGAAGCCACACCAACACCGCCTGTCGATGGTAACTCACCTACTGCCCTTGTGGTGAACAACACCACCAACTTGGTTGAAGCTACACCAACACCGCCTGTCGATGGTAACTCACCTACTGCCCTTGTGGTGAACAACACAACCAACTTGGTTGAAGCTACACCAACACCGCCTACGCCTCCGCCTCAGCCACAGCAGGCTTATCTGCCGCCTCCGCCTCAGTCACAGGAGGCTCAACTGCCGTCCCTGCCTCCTAGCCACAGCAGGCTCATCTGCCGCCTCCGCCTCCGACCCAACTTCCTCGGACGCGTAGAGGCACCACACCCGTCCGGGCGAAGGACAATGCCAAGATGGCCCCGATAAATAGAACCCCGATGAAGCCCAAGCCCAAGTCCAAGCCCAAGCCCTAGCCCAAGACCACTAAAAATAAAAAAAGTACTGCACCGATTTACGAGGACCAATACCTAGATGACGAAGAATTCAGTAAGAAATACGATGCATAGGTGCAAAGTTGCCCCAAATACGTGCGTGGACAGCCATTGTTGACTAAAGATGATTACAAAGATCAGGCGTGGCTTGCCAGAAGCTTCATGAAAAGTACCTCCAATATTGTGAAGAGAATGAGGATATGATTAACTTCAGTATCAGGAAGAGGATTTTTACGGCGTCCAAGATGGCGTTTATGGCTGGGAGTTTTCAGAGATGTTCCGATTTTTCAACCTGAATACTATTGATGGCACGTTCATGCGTTTGTTCACATTATATGTGCCTTACAAATACTTTTCACATTTTAATAGCTTTCTTCTGTTCAGTACATGCTAACTATTCTCTTTCTTGTACTTAGGAGCCAGGTATTCGAGTGCAACCGCAGAAAAGAACCGGTAGGTTTCCTTGACCCGGCTGCTATTGCTTACCCAAACCTCTGCAGCAATGGATACGAAACTACATTCGACTTGCTGTGAAGGCGTTGACTCATTATCAAGACAAAGAGTTGATCCTACTTCCTTACAATCAGGCGTAAGTTTATCAAGACAAAAATTATCTGTACATCCTGCTTCCTTACCATCAGGCGTAAGTTTGTCATTTTCCTTTGCAGTGATCACTGGATCTTAGCTGTCATCATTCCTAAACAGAACAAGGTATTGTATATAGATTCCCTACTTGGAAGTGTGGATTACACAATCTTGAAGGAATTCTTGAACAGGTATTACATCGTTCCCTAGTTTACTTTATGATTTAACTTTCACGTGTTGTTTTCTCAATCCGCCAACTCATTACTTTTGTAGTGTGTTTGAAAAGTACCTGCGACAACCAAGAGACCGTTGCCCAAGAGAGGAGAACAGGAGGACATATTGAGTCACGTAACAGTTGACCCGGTAACAGTTGCTACTTTATTCC